>NNCF01128183.1:10038-203567 GCA_002313205.1 Laupala kohalensis | reverse complement strand
GGACAAACAAGCTTATATTGACTCCGGCCGCGGAAGCCTACGTTTATGAATTCTGATGTTTCCGAAAAAGTAATATATCAGACATCCGTCGGACAAAAATGATGAATCATGAGTTTCCCGATCGAAATGACGATTCTCCAGTAGCATAATAAAACAAATTATTATCGGGAGATCATCATTTAATAACACAGTTCCTTTGAAAATGTATTGTCCTGAACTGAGAATATCTAAAGTTTTCAAAATGAATCGTTAATGATTCTTAATATATTTCCCAGAAAATTTCCGTAAGATTATTATGCTAATTTTGTTTTCACCTTTTTGTCGAACTTTATGATATCATACTTAACAAGATAGTACACATTATAAGAATTGATACAATGAGACATAAAAAGGAGAATTGGATCGGAACTCTCAACAGTTAAAGATATACTTTGCCCCTTTAAACAATTGATAAATTTGTTTACTATTTAATATTAATTATCTATTTGATGTTGTATTTTATTTAAAAGATAATATTTGTAAATTTGTGTTGTAAATCATGGTATTAAAACAGAAATTCTTCCCAGATCCCTCCCTGACTACAGACTAGATCCGCCACTGACCAAATGTCCTCTTTATAAAATAGTAATGAAATTAATGAAAATACCAACTACATACCGAAACCAAAATTTCTTCTTATTAAATTGAAGTTCCCTCATTATGAATCAATGACATGTTCACAATGCATTTCTTCACGCGATCAACGCGATCGTTGTCCTTTAATTTTGTACCGAGATGATTACCCTGCAGTTGTCAACATCAATGCACAATGCTTGAAAATGGTTGTTGTTTTGTATAATTTTTCTCTGAATTTTGAACAGGATCCATAATCAAACTAATTTTTTGTCTTTTACTTGCGGGGTAAAAAATAATTTGCAATAATAATTATACAGTAAGTGAATCATTCC
The DNA here is from genome assembly GCA_002313205.1 of Laupala kohalensis. Taxonomy (NCBI): domain Eukaryota; kingdom Metazoa; phylum Arthropoda; class Insecta; order Orthoptera; family Trigonidiidae; genus Laupala; species Laupala kohalensis. Next base: position 202,620 of record NNCF01128183.1, on the reverse strand, counting down.
GATCGCCATGGGCAAGGATGACGGTGTGAGGGGAAAGGTGATATGTCAGGGAGCATCTCTGTGTCAAGACGTCTCGGAACGAAGAAGTGGTGACTGAGGGAGGGAGGTTGCCAGCCGTCTTCCAATATATTACAACCATAGAAATATACTATTTACTGGAATGCTGAGTAATGAGGGGATCAGCGGGCGAACTCGAGCCGGCTACCAAGCCTCCCCCCACTCTAGTCGGGGGTACTGCACGAAGTTGTTAACTCATTGGGTCTCTCACTGCACCATCAGACAAATTTGTCAGTCACAAAAATTAACCCTGCAGCACTCGCACTAGATAGCTTCTCGGGTACTCGCGTGTATCTGTCAGATACATCTTATTTATTTATGTTTCTTTAACAGTAAAACTCTCATAAAACTCTTAAAATGCATGTCTACGAGAATAAAAATGGTTGTTAAAGCAGGATCTCTTTAAATACATTTATTTATATTTCATTTACAAACTCTTTAATCAAGTTAATGTTGCGAAGGACAGCTTAATGTACATGTTGCACATAAAATATGTGAATGCCCCAGACATAAATTACTATCATATTTTTTGCAGCTGTATTGTGTAAATGGCTACTTGTAGCACGAAACGCAACGTTTCCTTTTCTCATTCTCAGAGGCTGATTCTTTTTCAGGACGCGCTTAGTTCATAGAAATATACCGTCTAGTACGTAGTTCGATTCAAATTAATCTGGAGCAAATAAAACAAACATCAACGGAGTTAGATGTGAATTTTCCGGTTCTAGGAATGTCAACAGAGATACTGAGCCACACAACTTTTCATCATCCGCATGTGCCCGGAAAAAAAAGTATCATGTATCTGAGAGAGATTAGTTAATCAGTTCAGATATGCGCTTAGAAAACTGATATACAGGAATAGAGTTAAGGCACCCGGCGGTAGCAATTGCTTTGACTTCGATGAAAACCATCAAAATTTCATTCTAAGCTTCCAAACACCATCGTCATATTACAGTTTAAGTGAAAATGAAGACACAATTCCAGATGAACAATTACTAGAATTTGTAACAGACAACTTAATAAGTGAATCAGGAGCATCTTATTACAGGGACAACATTCTATATTTCATTTGTGGTTTTATTGTTCGAAGAATAAGGGAGTTAATGAAATTGTATTTATGTTTTACATGATCACCTAGATATTAAGGATAGTTATAAGAAATTCACATCGTTTGTCTCCAAGGGAAAACTAGTTAATGTTTTAGAAGATGTTTTTAAATTAGTAAAGTTTTTGTTTATGTTGTTTTTAAGTAATACAGATAAGAGGAATTTTAATACCACTAAATGTATTTTAGCTGTATGCGTGCATTTCAAAGGTGCACTATTCAAAGAATACAAGTCATATTGTGAGTTTTTAGACGAAAGCCATTAAAGTAGATTAAGTTCATCGGATCATTATTTTATAAAACAGTTTGTTATGCTCAGTCTACGGAAAAAAGGTTCTCGTTAAATAACTTGGTATGCGCCAGAAGCTTAACAAGATAGTTTAATTTCATAATATGTAGATTCAGATTGTTGTACTCAAGGTTGGTTTTATCGTTGTTTTTATCACTTCTATTGTCAAATATTTCTTGTAAATACATGTGAATATATTAATGAATTCTATTTATATTACTTTTTTTAAGATATTGTAGGATTAATCTAAATTAAACCATGTACTCACAAAAGATGAAAATCTTTATAATAATATATTATGCAAAGGGTTTTAACACTCAAATACATGGATTTTAATTAATTGTTGTAACTTTAATAATCCCTTGTCCAACTAAAATAACTCCACTGAGGTAAAACATAAAACTATTATGTATAAGTGAGAGAGAGATTCCATCTATATTCAATGAAAACGGCGCCGCCTGCATTGAGTTATATGGATGTTTAGCCGGCCAAACCCCCGACTGTGGTGGGGGAACTGTGCCTGGCAGCCGGCTGGGATTCGCAATACAGTCAGCGTTCCAGTAGATAGTATATTACTACGATTACAACTTACAGTTGGCTATATGTGTGATCCATGCCCGGAAATTCTGAATTACCTTAATGACTATTTTTGCTTTAAATTTGATTATTTCAGTATTCAGATAGCAAATGACCCTCCCTGCCCCCCGCCCCCATTGGCTACGACCATGACCTGAAACATAGTTTCAATGTTAATATCAAGGTTAGTAAATTGTATGTAAATATACTTGTTTACCTATATTGGTTGAAAAGAAGGATGTGACTTATGGCTGCTGTTGCCCCTCAGATCGTGTTCTTCTTTATTGCCTTTGGTCAATTTAATTTTGCGACACTGGATTCTCCATTTAATTTTTGACACTTTGGATAAACATTTTATTGCTGTTACTCGGATACCTGATTAGTTATTTTACGAAATACATTAACCCGCTAAGGTTTTCCATAAGATTCCATATTATTAAAAACACGTTGAAGGTCAAACTTGTATTAAGTTATTTGAAGACAAGTGTGTTTTTTGCATAAAAAATAATAAAGTAAAGTCCTTTAACAGTGTCAAACAAGCAACTACACCTTAAAAAGTATATGAGATACAGGAATATTGCATGGTTCGGAGGAAATGTTTGTCATGGCTGATACGACTGCGGGCATTTTTAAGTTAATTTGACAGCTGACGATACGAGATATGTTTAATATGAGAATTTTATAGAGATGATTTTCAATAAATAGTTGGGTTTCATCATCATTATAATAAAATGACAAGCACCTGATTTTGTCGCAATTGTAGAGATAAATACACTGAAACAATAATAAAAATTGTTTTACAGTGTAGTCCTTGGCTCAATATCATGCACAATCACATTTTTTATAAATAACAATGTAATATTTTCATAATTATATATAACGTTAAAAATTTGTTTTTTCAACCACAGATGTATGAAGGCAGGATAGGCGTACTAGTACTAGTTCTAGTAGATCAGGGGGCCGTGACTTTTGGAGTTAACTAGAAGGGACTGCTTTCATTTCTTAGTTGATTCGATGTTTTTAAGACGCTTTTTTATTCAAACAAGATCTGTACGCTTAAAGAGGAGGAAGACTAGTCATGAGGTTGATAGCCAAATGGTTTCGTTCAGCGCCAACGAAGAAGGGGTCTGTGTGAGAGCGTTAAGTTATTGTCCTAGGTGAATTTCTACTAGTGAGATTAAGTGGATAAAATATCCGACATTTTCTTAAAGAGGCAGTGATAATCGAATAACGCTTTGACACTAGAAAAGTAAATAAAACTCTTATCTAAGATCCATCAAATAAATAGAATGTTACTGAGCAAAATATTTCTACAATGTGAATTTAATCCAACTCACCTCTATTTTGAAATATTCTATTTGGGAGAAATGAACAAAATTTGTATTTTGCGTGGTAAAAAGAAAAATAAACGTTTGAAATTACCAATCAAAATAACGATAAATTTATTGTCGTCATAAAGGCCATCTAAAGTAGCATTGCGATCATCGTCTCATAATATCTCAGAAATCCTTACTTTCCTTAAAAATCTTAATGAAAGAATTTGTTCATTGATGCTATAATTAAGCAACATCCCAAAATTATTTTGATAATGACCGTTCGTGCAATGCTTTATTTGCAATGGTTAGCTCTATAGCTCAATTACCAGAGACAACATTTAATGATAAGAGGAAAGAAAAGGACTTGATTGACTTACTACTCTTTATTGACTTAATGAAATGTTTCTCACATATATCCTTACATCGACTAAATACAATTGTGAAAATTAAATGAATAATAAGTAATATGCAAAATCATCAGGAGATAATAAAAGTTCACTTATTGGCGATTTTTTTCAACTATAGTAAAAGTGTTTTTTTTATTGATTTTGTAAATTTATAAATATTGAAGATTTATATATTTAAAATAAAATAATAAGTAATAAAAAATGGCACTCAAATATCGATTGCTGGTCTCAGTTAGTATGTATTTATTCTTGATCAATTCTGTCGTGATTTTTTTTCAGTTTCTAATAACTCGAATACTGTCAATTGACCGTATTCTGTATGTTTATGCCAATAATTCAGGGTAGTGTGAAAATGCATGCTCAAGTTCACGAAATGTCTGGCGCGTGTCCTCGCAGAAACTAACCGCGGTGAAAATAAATCGAAGAGAATAGAAAACCAATGCCCGGTACTATTTGCTGAACCGCAGTCGGCGATCGAAAGCTCGGATTCACGGAGCATGGCAGCCTGCACATCTACTTCTCTCGCTTCAATACGACAAAGAGGATTTGATACGAATCCCACTGATCTGACAAAAAAACCCACAAGACTCGCTTTTGATTATCGGAGCTTACTAGAGCTTCATTATTAGGCGTGGGATTCGACTTCCGTGGAAGCAAGAAATATTCCTGAAAATTATCTAATAATTACAAAAAGTTATTTTAGAAGTCGTGAGTATACCTCGTTTTGAACTAAAACCAGATATACCGGTAAATAGTTGAATCATTGAATCTCAAGTACACGTTAAAATGTGAATACTTGGAAAATCACATGTGACAAAGTCCTAAAGTACCAAATACAATATAACAGTTTGGTTAGTATTCCCATAACTCCATCTCCCCACGAAAAAGAACCTGAAAAAATTCACCCAGAGGTTACTGTACAACTTACTACTTCTTTGTCACTCATCCGTCAGGTGAGATGAGCTCTCATCGGATCCACGCTGGCTTTCTTTTCTCCTGTCAATCACACAACCATACTACATTTCCGCCTCTATTTACACCACTGAGCAACTACTATGTAGCGGGTATTTATTTATGCTTATATTTCTTCCATGTACCTACACCTAAGGGAGATATGCGATAAATAAGGTTTGATGAAAATAACGACAATCCGGGGAGCGAACCTGCACTGATCGCGGGGCGGGGGGTTATTCGCTACGTAACGCGACCATAACTGTACACACACAATAAATATGAAATAGGCCTGGAAGGAAATGGTGTATTCCGAATCCTGATTTCAATTACGTTTTTGTCACTCAAGTGCCTTCATCCCGAACATAAATCAATAGTTTCCACACACACACGTCTACGCACATGGAGCAACATGTCTATCGAATTTCTTGCACTCGCACTGGCATCTCTTGTAGCGAGTCACGGCTGCGACATTGCCGTCGCCGCTGCAGCCGCTGTCGGAGGGTAGCGGAAGGGAAGCAAGCGGCTTGCAATTTACATTCCGCGCTCCTCGGCGCCATTATGGGCGCAGGGCTGCTGTTGCAGCAGCGGCGGTAGAAGCGTCTCTCTCTCTTTCTCTCTCTCTGCACGGCCCAAGCATCAGGCAATTAAGCGCACCCCTCACCACCACCCCCACCCCTGGAGGCAACACGGGGGCTACGTGACTCCCAAGAGACCATGCCACATCAAATTATCGCAAGGACTCCCCGAGAATTCTTGGAAAAGCACCTCCAATTCACTACTCATCAGCTCAAGTTTGCCAATACTATATTTTTTGAATAAAAAATAAATAAATATCACAGTAGAACTCACATCATCCAGATCAACTGGGGCTGGACTCAGTCTGGATACTCAAATATTGGATTTCTTTAATAACAATGTTATTTTTAGAGTAAAATGACAAAAGGTTATTGTTGGATAAAAACTAAAAACTAACAACATACACTTAAAAAGAAACAATTTAATTAGGTATGTAAGTGGTTACAGTTAGCTTTCAGAACAGTATAAATAACCAACAGTTCAGAGTGAGGCAATGAAAAATTGCATTATTTTTCTCCCATCGATCCGGATGATTGGAGTTCCACTGTATGTTTTTTTACAATTTATATCAAAGTTTGTTCTAAAACTATAATAGTTAGATGGCATCACTTACTTAACGTATGCGTCATAGTAGAAATAATTATAACAAACTTGGTAAGCACCCACGGCTTTACCTAACTTAATGATTTTCCACAAATATTTTCCCAAATAGCAATTGATATCTATTTATTCATTAATATTGTTCCACTGATTCAAAGAAGGAGATAGGCTAACGTGATCAGTAGCCAGAAATTTATTTCGGGGGGTGGCTTGTTCTCGACAAAATGTTTTTTATATCACACTGCGAGAACAAGGTTGGATGTGAAATCCATATCCAGAGGAAGGATTTTATCGAAACCTTTGGATGAGACATCCGAACTTTTGGACAAGACATCACCACTTTATAGTATCATAACTAAAAGGATGGGATATCGTATCCAAAGGTTCGGAAAAATCCTTTCCTATTCCTCTTAATTTGGATCTCACATCCTAACCTACGGTTCTCACAACCACAGCGTCTTCTTAGTGTAGCTTTCATATTAATTAATTCCTTATCCTTAAAATAATATTGCAAAATTACATTTTTAATAGTTTAATTCTCGTTGTTAGTTAATTACTAAAAATAAATGAACAATATTTTTATACAGATAAAGCACTTTTATAACAACTTATAAAAAATTCAGGGAGGAGGTAAGCGGACCCCCTGGCTGATCCTAAGACTAGCTTCACAAAAAATGTTCGCTTGAATTAGCATCACTTAAAAACTGCTCACGGAACTGAAAAGTTTGAGTCGCTTTTTATGTTCTGGAATGGAATCTAAGCTAAGTTTGATTTTTATACGACTTCACACATTAGAGTAAGATACTAAATTCCAAAAAAGAGTATTGGTTCATCTTACAAATATTGCCGCGCAAATAGTGTACATATTCCTTAAATATGGACACGTCTGTTCGGTTAAGTGGTGATTTTGGAGACACCTATTTCAGTCAAATTAAAAACTATATTTTGTAGGATCACACGTACAAACTTTATGCTAAGTTTAGGAACACATAGATTATTGATTCGAAGGAGAACGATGTAATCTTCCACAAATTCCGACTTCTCACAATAAAACTTCAAGACTCAATTTACACTATCAACTGATTTCAAAACGGTAATAAGGAAATGATTGGATCCGTATCGGATGAACAGACTTGATCCCATCCTGAAATGACCGACTGACTTCCCAGTAAAAGTGTTTTAATCTGCCAACTTCCCCGAAGTAGAAACTCGGCGCATTGCCTTACGAGTCCCAAAGGGAAAAGCGGTCGTTACATTTCCACCTACACTACAGAGGGGGAACTAGGAGGAGGCGGAGCTACGAGAGTCAAGGTCACAGCGATTTAGAATACGAGCTTCGTACTCATAACATGTTTGTTTCTTGGCAATTCGAGTTGCCGTAGGTCAGGAGGCGCTGACTCACCCGAAATAAATGATATCTAAACCATTTGACTTGAACAGACAGTTTCTGCATTTAAGCAAGCAGATAAAAACAGTCTATGCTAGTACAGATTACACAATCGGACAACTAAAGGAGAAAACTTGAAAGTAAACAGACATGAAGAAAAATGAAATAGAAATTCCTCGATTCAATTAGCGAGTTAAAAACATTTAAAAAAGTAAGAAAATTCGTACAAGAAAAAAATTAAAAACTGAGCATGACAAAGTATTTTTTATTATAATAGATATGTCGTATTTTTTTCATACTCCAAAACACGTTCGAGATACATGGAAAAACATAATGATGATATTTACTTTGTAAAGAATTAGTTATTTACAAATTCGTATCACAACTCCACAAGTGGGAAGTCGAATGGTAAAACATCTAAAAAAATGAGGATGTGATACATTAGGATTAACCGAAAATTTGTACGAACTTTAGTTTAATTCAACATAGTCCTAAGTATTATGTGTTGACATCACGCAGCACCTCTTACAATTAATGTCTTACACCTATCTAACCTTTACTTATTAATCATTATATCGTAATGAAACAACCTGGTAAACATGGACCAGTGAGTAAAGCAGCTTTTTGTGAAAATATTGTTAACGTCAAAGAAAGCAAGGCTATTAAAAAAGTACTACTTCGCTCGCAGAGCTGTGAGGAAACAAAAAAATCCTTTTAAATACCACATTCCTTTCAACATCTGTGATACCTTTACAATTTAGTCGTGTGAATTTTTTTAAAAAGATGTATCTTTTATTTCTTTTAATTTGTAAGTAAAAACACAATCAAACGGGACACAGGCGTAAAGATCCATTCTCAACACGATAATGCTTAATGATATAATAAAGAAGTTATTTACTTATGAAATTTTTATTACTTACTCTCGTCATGGCCATTTTCAACGCGTTCGGTGAGAACCGCGCGTAAGAAATAATTTGGTGGAAATATTTTGCATATAGCTGTCTGAACAAAACTAAGGCGAAATAGGCGCGTGTATCTTCACGACAGTAGCTTAATATTCACTGATGACTCTAATTACATCGTCAAACGTGTACATGAACTGGTTAGGTCTACAGCTCTATCCGATTGAATACGGTTTCATCGCCGATAACCATCCACTATAACTCATTTTCAGCTATTTCAATTACAACACAACAGGTAACAATAAGTGCAATTACAATTACAACAGATAACAGATTCAATAAATCCTAAAAATACATTCGAACACAGCTTACCACTGTTGCAAGAGAGATAGACAGATATAACTTTCATCTCCTAATGTAAACTGCACGTTCGATCTTCCCTGATTTACACCGACATTGAAACCTCTCGCTACTTGTTTCGTTATTTATAGCTCCACGGTGCGTTAATAAGCAGCACAGGAGGAAAGACTTGAAAAATTAATGGACTGGTGTGTTGACGTTCTTTCGCTCTTTAACTTATAATGGCTTTCGTCCTCAAAGTGTTTACCCGATCATGATCAGAAAAGAAAGATAACTAATAGTCATGTTTATACATGAATAACGAACGTTGCTTTCCAAGGACCTAGGTTGGTCATAGAGAACTATAGGTATGAATTCACTAAATATATCATCAGTTTTAGATATAAAACGAAAATTCACGGAGAACTATAGATATCTTTTGGATCCAAACACATTGACAAATAACCCTACAACTTTTTCCCCAACCACCATAAAATACCCGCAATTTCTCATGTTGATTGATGAAAAGAAATACCTAAGCTATTATACAAAAAATTACAATAGATTCCCTTCTGCCAATTCTTTTTACAATTCCTTGAGGACTCGATACCCCTTGAATTTTTTGGAGGTTTTTAATGATTCTCTCTCACGAATTATATAAATTATTTAGCACTTGTAAATACTGTAGACTCAATTTAAGTCGATAATTATCGGTTCGGTGGTATTTCTTCACATAATCTTTGCAAAACAACATTTTCTTCCTTCATAATATTAGCATAAAGGAAGGATTGATTCATAAACATACACCAACCCTACCAAAGTAATTATTTATTTATTTAATAATTATTATTTAATAATTAGGATTTAAGAAGAGTAATTTCCACTCGATAAAAATTCTAATAGGTCTACCAATAAATAGATTCAAAAAACAAAATTGTTCTTTTCCGTATAAAAAGAAAGGATAAATACTTATGAAGGGAACCCAACTATCAACATTAAAGAATAATTTTTTCAGTAAATGTTAATGGGAGGTTGAGATACGATCACTTGTATCGCAGAAATTATTCTACAAGAAGCACAAAATCCACGCAAAGAACGTCCTGCATCCTAAACAATAAGGAAAGAAAAAAAGTGAAGTAAAATTAAAGTCACAAATGTTAAAAGATTTAGAATGCATTTCGTAAGTTCTATGGAGCCTTCAATAAAATTTATTTCATAAAATGATTCGCTTAGTGGATGATGTAGCACTAAAAGGCAATGAGAGATGAACAACAGTGATTGAAAATCACATGGTTATAATAATTTTTTCATAAACTCTTTAATGTCCTTGCACGATTCCACACACACATGGTGGTTGTTTTATACAGCTGCAGTCTCAGAAAGTAATTCATATCCCCTAAAACAATTAATAGTCAAAACATTGACATTAGCAGTATAAAATGCAGATGGTCATTAAACAAACACGTCCTAAATCAATTACTTTTGAAAGATAAAGTAATGACCATTTTATACAACCTGATGTATTATGGCAAATAAAAAATGTTTCTTCGCAACAGAAATGTAAATAACGGGCTCATGATATAAATTTAAATCGTTCTGAAGTAAATAATCGTGTTATGAAATCGAAAGAAATATATCCGTTTAATCGCAGATATATATTTCGAAGTAACATACGTTACGGATTATTGGAACCAAGCCACAAAACATCAAAAGAGTATACACATCGAGGTTGGAGACTTTTAGCAATGTAATATCTCACATCGAAGTAAAATCTCTGAACCTCCTTAGGTACATAAAAAAAACAATACTATTAATCTGAATATCAACCTATACATGGAATGTTGGTGAAAGACACAAGCTCGATAAAAAAAAGTCACACTTTTCATCTGAATATACCAAGCATTATCAAAAAAAGGTGAATCTTTGCACGTTGTTTCTGCTTCAATTGTGAATAAGCATGGTTGAATATTGTCATACTGTTTATTTTCCCTTTTCATTACATTTGTAAGGTATGTTTGGGTTATTCAAACAAACTGATATTGATACTATATTTAGAATTATCAATTGTAACACCTGATAAAAACAATTTTTAATTTTATTCCGAAGAGGATGATTTCGTCTTAATGTGAAATAAAACAGGTTTTCATAGGTGTTTCAAGCCCCATAAAAATGAGGTGGTTGAAATCACTAACGTTTTGGAGCTTCATAACTGTTATAGCCATGTAAGTAGATAAGTAAAATTACTTCAGTTGCCTTTTGAGGAAAAATTGCATTTTTCATAAAAACGTAATTACGTATTACCAATTATTTTTTAGAATACTTTACTGTAAAATAACCTGTAAATAGTGTAATTAATGTTATGAGAAATAAACTTATTGATCGATTTTACTTATACCGTTTAGGATTAAAAAATCATATTCTCAAGTACATTTAGAAGTATGAAACTAAGGCAAGACATAAGAATTCTTAAGCGCTGCTTTTCAACCATATACTTATCAGCTTTATCGTGACCATTGCATCACGCAAAGGTAGTACAAAATAAAAAGCGTAATTCCTCTACCAAGTTGTTTCCACTCTCGCAAATAAATTTAAAAAAGCGAAGCGAGTCTAAAGCATCCATATCGGTTTTCTGGCATTTACAGCTCTTGACATTGACCCAATGCGATGGAAGGGTTCGATTCCCGGTCAAATCAATTACTACGCCACTACGCTTCGTGTAGTAGACGCAGCAATTCAACCCTCTATAACACGTCGGATCCATTCATTCACGAGAAGAGAGAGACAGAGTAAAGCTCATCCAATTAAATAGAGAGAGAGAAGACTTGAAGCTCGCGCGCAGAATGATAAATTGAGAGATACGTAACAAAAGATAAACGAGAGTGAGCCTCACGGAGAATATAGATGATAGAGGAAAGAAAATGTGTGAAGAAGGGGAGACGAAAACAAGAAAGGAGATCAATGATACTAAAAGGGGATAAGTTAAATATCCTGCCAGTGGATATAAATGAAATGAACTATGCAGATTGAATAAATAAGAATGATTTAATGTTTCGCGAGTTAAGTTAACCGTTCGCAAACAAATTAAGAAAGAAACTCAAATGCGCGTAGTCGAAATAGTAGACCTTGCGTGGGAGGAACCGGTTGCATCTTCCTCTTGTTTTAAGAACAAAGGTCACCGCAAGCCCGTGCTTTTGTGGGCGTTTTAAATCTCCTCTTCTGCCTCCTCTTTCTCGTTTGCCGCTTCGTGGCCGGAGATTATCTGTCCAGCGGAACCACTGCTATTGGTTTATGTGTTAATCCACGACGCTCCGTAATTGGCCTTACTGCCAACCGAGACCGGGGGCAAAGAGAGCGTAAAAAAATCCGGTGTGCAGCAGAAGCATTGAATGACGCATTCAATGAGCAGACACCGCCGCCGCCCGCTGTACCTCTGGCGGCGTGATGTATTACGTTGGAACGAATTAATCTTCTGCGGAGAACTGCGGTGTGGGTGACGGAGAGAAAGACTGGGAGAGAGAGAGAGAGAAAGCAGAAGAGCTTTTACAAAGCCTGCAGCTCCATTCGCTGGGTCGGGCTTTTCTGTCTACGCATCGCTCTTTCTTTGGGTCGCGCTGTCTCATTTTATGGCACTGCTTCTACCTTCACATATCTTGTAGCATTATAGCGGAAAGAGAGACAGAGAAGACGCTTACTGCAGTGCGCGTTGAGGGAGGTCGTGCCAGACGGAGAGCTCTTCAGACTCTGGAGGCCCGAATAAATACTTGCGGGACCACTTGAGTTCTTGTCGCTCGGGAAAAAGAAGCTAGCGCCACTCGGAGACTCACGGAAAGTTTGCGACGGAGGAGAGCAGGAAACGAAGAAGTCAGGAGACACAGACGTCGAGATGAAAGAAGAGGAAATAACGCTTCGTTTCCGGGGTAATTCATGAGATCTCAACTCCCATTTCCAGTGTCTGAAAATATAAACATCCCGATTGAATTTTTGCATTGAAATGGAACCTAGAACTTGTCTACGAACTTTTAAAACGGTACAATACTCAAGACGATAACAATGGATAACTATTTTCAAATTGTCAGTATGCAAACACTATGAATATTTAAAGTTTATACACTAAGCAATATCAGTGATCTTTAATAGTATAATAAATATTCTTTAAAAATGTTGAAGTTATTTTTTTAAATTACCAGCAAATTCAAAAAATGTATCTTAATGTATCTCCTATTTTATGATCTATCTTAATTTGCCACAAAAGAAGCAATGAATGGAAGTGGGAAGCGAGAGGACAAGAAAATACACGAAGAAAAAAATGTGAAAGGGAAATAGAACCATAAATAGTTACGATATAACATTTGCCGTTTTAATAACGAAAAAATACTAATTAAAATTCAAATATTAAAGTTTGAGTTAAAAAATATGACGTTTTAAAAACCAAATATGTAATATTATGAATATAATATGTAATTCATATTATTATGTTGAATTTATAATTAGATTAAATCATTTTTATCTTTTTAGAACACATTTTACTCATCTAATATTTTTATTTGTATTTTATCGTTTTTTATGTCTTTATATACACTATTTTCTTCTGCTTTTTGTGTCATTTATTGGCACTATCATGAATCGTTAATTTTTTGAACTCTCTAATTCACTCATTTATAGAAATTACAATTATCTTGATATTTATATTTCTAATATTGTTATGTTAAAATATTTTTATGAAGTTGTAAATGGCAATTTTTTTTGTGTGTATCATATTATTATGGTAACTGTTATATTGAAACATTAACCTGTTCGACTCTAAGCCGCCATCCTGATTGAGGGTTTTGCTGGTTTTTTTCTCAAGGTTTCCCGGGGTGGTCCCTTGCTTTGCTTTTCCAGATTTAAATGTAAATGTTACTCATCCCTAATTTTTCTACTTCTGTATAAATCGTAGTTTTGTATTTTCTTACGTGGTCAGACGGTAGAGCAGACCCTATGGTCTGGATCTCGCCACTAAATAAATATATTTTATTATTATTATTATTATTAATGAATTAAAAATTATTAAATAAAATGTATGATTAACGAGGAAAGAAGACAAGCACGAAAAGTAGAGACAAACGTTATACAAAACTTTACGTTATGGTAACGCAAGAGGATAAAACCTATCTCTGTTCTTGGATGGCCGAAAGAAAAGAGAAGCAGAAAAGACTTCAGGGAAAAAAGAATACGGCGCACCAACAGTTATGAGAACAAGTGACAAGAGAGCGCACTCGTGGCAAGTGGCGGGGAGCTACGTGGACAAGGAGGGGAAGAAAGTCATTCAGCAAAACTCAACACGTTGCTCACAGCGCCACTATGAAGAGGCTAATAGCTACACGCATTATGCTTTATACAGGATTACCACCGAATGTAAACAACACGTTCATGGTGGTGCTTCGGTCGTTGATACGCAAAAGAGTCGGGCTAAGCGTGCCGCACGTTTAACGGCCTCTGAATTCATTATTTGGAGCGCTGTCGTTTTGAAATGTAATCATGTTATCCAAATGTGCGAACCATTAACGTAACGAGAGCCTTGTTCATCCCGTACAGTCCCCTCATTTCAATTCGTCGAATAAGAATAAAACATAAGAATATGCTGAATACGTTTAATATACCCAACAGTTTATTAAACGAAAGAGCTGAAATTTTGAAAAATGTATCGAATGTATTGGTCCTTTGTATCCATAAAGTTGGATTTATTATAAAAATGTTGCTTTGGGACCTTTGATTCCTGAAACTAGATTCCTGACCATTCGAACTCTACTAATTATTCATTTTGACTATAAACTACTGGTCGACAAACCAAACAAAATAAAGGCTAATGCCCTTTAAACTCTTTCCCCCGATTCATTAAAATGAGAGGGAGCGAAACATGAAATGGTTGGGCAACGTGTACTTCACACCGTGACTCCAATTTTCCAAGAGGGAGAGCTCCTGAAAGAACTTTTATATTAAGACACAGAAAGGAAAAAAAGAGCATCTTCAAGTTGCAGCACATGCTGGTTGTTAACAAACAATCTAATAATAGCATTAGTTTACATTTAAAAAAACCCTGAGAAAAGTTTAAAACGAAATCCGGTAAGACTAAGATGACAATAAAATAAATTTAAATAGAAAATTAAAATAACTGTCACAAGATATACAATAAGATAATTCCTTTTCCTCTCTCATCACGTGATAATCCATTTCGCTAGAAGAGTAGGGGAGTATTAATACGCCCAACGTGTTTAACTTCATTGCCTGCGGAATCAGCAAATGACAATAATAACAATCGGTCTCACCTCCGTCTCATTCTCCCCTCTTTCGGAGCCGTTGAACCCTCTTCCCTTCGCTTATGAAAAGAGGGGAACACATGACGTTTATATCGGAACAGCCCTCTGCGCGTCCTTGACAAAGTATTGTGCTGAATGCGACAGAGAGGGAGGGCTGTTGCTTCGAGGGGTCAACGACATGGGGCTCGCCACTTGTTGATCATTTAGGCAGGTGAAATGTTGACAGGAGTCGTTTCATACTCGTACTACTACGGGACGTCTGTTTATTCGAGCAGTGGCGAGTCTGAAAAGCGAATGGCATATCACTTTAAGTTAGAGTGAGAATTATCGAGCAAGAATTGCTTTAAAACTTCTGATTAATCTTGGGCTGTTAACCTGGAAACATTACTTTCACAAGGTCATCTCGGTCTATTTTCCGGAAGAGTAGAACGTAATACAACTCGGAATGAATTAAAGATGACGAGCAATATGACGTTTCTCTTTAACGTAACTACACAAATTCACCAAATGAATAAAAGAATTTTAACTCATGGAAATATTATATTTACAATGTTATATTAACTATATCCCGAAACATATCACTATTTAAATTTAATGAAATCGTAATAATGTAATGTAATTTAAATGTAAATACGATCCTTCCAATTTTCATCTTGTATTTAAAATGTAAAAATGGTTAGACGGAAGAGCAGACCTTAAGATCCGAGTCTTGCCAAAATAAAGGCACTTAATAATAATAATAATAATAATAATAATAATAATAATAATAATATATAATATTACTTTCACTCATTATCTTCCAAAATTCGTAAGTTCACAAAATTTGACGAAAACAATAATGAAAATTTGAAAAGTTTCGACTGAAATCGATCAATTTCAAAATGGGAACCATTTATTCGGTAAAATTTATGTTGTCATGATAACAACAACAAAGATAACTGATTTCATAATAATTAAGCGGGTAGATAACATATTGTGTCTGCTTTCATTCCAGTCATTCATCCATTAGTGCAACACGATTACTCTGCCTAATTTAACTCGAAGCCCCAGACTGCCACAGTATAATCCCACGATACTTCCTCTTCTCAAACTTTCCACTTATTCACCGAGAGCAATTGAATCGGATGCGAGGGGACCAAGAAGCCGAGGGGAAGAGTGCGCGAGAGTGACAGAGAGAGAGAGAGACCGCTCTTCCGTTACTAGTGGCACAGGGAGAGGCATGGAATTAGCGAGAAATTGTAACGAAAAGTTTTGTGTGTTAGAGCCTTTTTCGATAGGTGCGCTTTATGTTTAATGCGTTATCACGGGCTGAAAAAAATGAACCTTCCCTTGGGAAATATCCATTCAGCAGTTAGCAGTTCTGGAGGCTGTTTTTATTGCTGTTTAGGATATCATCTCAAATTGTAAGGAAACTAGTTACACAATACATTTATGGTAAACGAAACAAAACTATTGGAAGATGCGATATATGCGGGATGCTATATGTAGGAGTTGGGCTTCTATTTGTTGACAAGCAGTGACAGATATAGACCGTAATCAAGGGAGGGACTAATTGGGGAGAATTTTTGTTTAAAACTAATGGTTTTACAACAAAATTTTTATAAGTTTTACCTTTAAATAAAATTCATCAAATAAATAATTAACGATATGATATTATTAATAGCAATTATTTATTAAAGTTATTAATATGGTATTATTAATGTTATTACTCTGATATTATTAATGGTAATAACAATTATATTAATAACAATAGCAATTATAACTAATAATAAATATTAATCTGGTAACACTTTTACAAAGAATGTCATTTATCAATTTCAATTTTATCCGTTAAGAGTTCAGGTCCAATGAGAGGAGGGGGGCTATAACCCCCTTAACCCTCCCATAGATTCGCCACTGTTGAACAAGGCTATAACTTGGAGCTGAAATTCAACTCCAGTTTCTGTGCACTTATTCTCATTTACTTTCACTTGAATTTCTATTTTTATTGCGAGTTGTTTTTTGGATATTTAGATCAATATGTGAGTCGACTCTATCTGGACAACTCAGCTATTTATCAGTGGAAATTGGTTGATATAATCAAAATGAATACGCTACCAACAGAATGAATGTATTTTGAAAAGTACATTCCAAATTTGAATGTATTCTTAAATATCTTATTTTTATTTACCCCTTAACATACACAAAATGATTCATAACACTTTAACACTTATTTAGCAAGCGCAGTCCCCATTTCCATTAAACGCACGTTCACCCCACCCCCGCCCCCGAGACAATTGAATAAGAGTTGATTTTCAGTCCTGTGTTTGAATGACAAATGAGAGTTAATAAGCGTGTGACAGAGTAATAGCTAATATTTCAGCACAGTTTCTCTTCTCTTATTCGTAACAGAGGAAACGCAGTCTTCCGATGAAAACAGTGAAAAGCAAACATAAACACAATCCGTAACCCTAGTGCAATGTTTGTATACTTCAATGAGATTGTCCAGGAAAAGTATAAGAGATAAAAATCTTATCGACTACGGCACTCGCATACTATCGTAAAGCACACAAAATAAACACATGTTTAAATTCTCCCTTGGCTGTACATCCATTAAAGTTTCATTAACGGAACCATGATCAACATTATGGGAGTCACTCATCCGTACTAATATATAAATGCGAAATGTGAAAGTGTGTCCGTTTGTTTGCTACCCTTTCGCAACTAAACAACTGAATCGTGATGTACTTTGGTAAGGAGATAATTCACAAGTCCACGAGGAACATGGGCTAACTTTTATTTTCAAAATGTGTGAAAAGAAAGACAGAAAATGGTTTTGAAGATAAATGTCGATGAAATCGGGAAAAAATCCATCCATTTCGCTTACGATGTCTAAACGGTTAGAGACAGAAGGCAACTATGAATTGATCGCCTTAAAGATTGCTACAAAACAGTTCGCGACAGGTAAGTCTATCTACAACAGTTAACCTAAATTATTTATAAAAAATTTAATTATAAAAAATATAAATACTTCAATTTAAGAGAATGAAGTAAGGAAAAAATCAATCATCATCAAATTGAATGTTTTCTTTGTTCGTAAAATTTGAAAGAATTATTTAGATTTTACAAGCGTTGTAATGAAATGTTGCGGCCACGCTGCCGCCGTTGTGTCTTGCCTCGGAAGTAAAAATTCAACCGGTACAGCTCCTGGTGAGCGGGCTTGTTCTACCCGAGATGCTGAAATGAATGTCATGAATTTCCGATGTTATGTCAGAGTTGGATCACAATTGTAGTTAGGGGGAAGCAGCCCTAGAACCAACATAGGTGGAGTAGGAAGGGAGAGTCATGTTACAATGTTTAATCGAAAAGGACGGGTTTAATTCATAGTTTTCGGCCTTTCAGATAAATTACATGATACCGTATGAATACAAGTTCAACACATATGGGGGTTAAAGACCCCTAACTCTTCTGAGGATAAAGTTATATGCTAGGCTGATTGGTGACGTTTCGATTGATTTGTTTCTCCTCTCACGGACAACTTTTTGTTGCTCGCTCAAAGGTGGTTTCATCTAAGGATGTATTTATTCTTGCTGCTGAAGGTGAAACTCACAACGATGTTTACAATCAAGTTTTGTATTAAATATGTATTGCTGTAAAATATGTTTTTAAAAACCAGTGAGTAAAATTAATTTGATCTTTTAATATAGATAGATTCTATTTTTTCCTGAGTAAAGGAAGATCGGTCTGAGAAAATTCTCAGGCAACGCAAAACCCTAGTAATATATGTCTTTGACGTAATATACAAAAACAAAACGAAATACCCCGATAAATAATGAATGATCAAACTCAGTGAATCACGCATTTACTACCCACATGACTAACATTCAATGAGAATTTATAGGAAAGGCAGTGAGGTATTTTCTGTGGATTACAGGTCCATTATTACATTTCAATTACACTGAGAGTGAAACTTCGCTCATCATTTGTAATCGCCATTCACGCACATTTGCCGAGCGAACGCGCAAAGTAACGCACCAAGCTCTCCGTTTCAATTGGCGCATGCACTCGTAATTAATGGGCGTTTGAGTGTTGACCATAGTCTTTGTGCGAGCTGTTATGCCAAGTGATGTCGACCGGATAATGCCCCACTCCCTTGCCCTGCTTCGATCAGTGTTCAATGGGACATTGAAGAGTCGGATGAACGTTTAAAGGTGGCCGCTGCGCCGCGACGCGCCGGCTGCATTTGTCAGAACGAGCTATCAGTTTAACTCACTGGCGACTGCTGTCTATTTGCATGGCCGACTGAGATGCTCTGTGTGACACAATGAGAGAGGACAAAATGTTGACTATCGTGTGTCAGGGGCTATAAAGAGACGAGATCAACAGATTAACCATTCTGGATTTCCCTGGCCGTCCACGTGGGTGATGGTTACTTTTATCTTTGAAGCGAGAATCCGGTCAAAACAACAGAATGAATTGGAATAAAATATGATATATTTAGAAATTGCACTATACATTATTAAACTACAGAGTCAATATAAGAAGAAAATTAAAAGCGAACTTGCACTAATAAAACGAAACGTAGAGATAATTTTCAAGCAAATGAGTTTTAATTCTTTGTTACATCAAGAACCCTATCAGTAATTGATTAGAAGTACTCGAAGTAGATGACAAGTATTTAATTCATTAATAACTTTTTACACAAATTCTGTAACATTAGTGTCAAAAAATAAAAGGTAGTTTCCAATATTCTGGTCTCCTGATATAATAAACTACTCATGGCCAGAAGTATTATATAGATAATAATTCTGTCTAGATTAAGGAATTCATTGAAATGAAGAAAAAGGTGTTTGAGCAATCAAAATATATACCTTGGCCAACATTTTTAATGATGAAAGTTTAGCTTATGTATTATCTAAAGATAAGATTTCGAATGATATTAAGTCGTTGTGTAGGGAAATGCAATTTTCCTTTATTTTTCTCCATTTCACCTAAGATCGTAGTGGGATAGTTGACCAAACATAATTATTTTTTTACTCCTCTCTTCGTTCGCATTATACCGAAAGAAACAAATTGTTCACACTCGTATATAAATGTATTCTAAAGATGAACATGGTTTCGTTCTATCAATTTGTACGAAGTAATGATTACTTCAGTTATCATGCACATAAATTCATTCACACATTCGTTCACAAACGATTACGACATCGGACATCATGAAACTAAAAATATACTATCCTGGACCCATTTATCATGTATCATAAGAAATCACAAATATCACAAACTAATTGTATATTAAGAAAGCCATATTACGTTTCGATTTCACTTTCTGAATAATATCTTCTCTAACAATCCCACTTCTTGGAGGTATGGTTCAATAATTACACGGTATTGTCACCATCTCAAACGTAAATGCGTCACCATGCATTAATAATCAACACGTAAAAGCAATATTAACTCTCAGAAGACGTAATGTTCTTCCACTAATATCCCGGATTGACGAACCGTGAAAAGAGAATTTCACGAGCACCCTGTCTAGGCATCGTCGTAAAGTCATTATTCATTTGGAGCGAGCAACAGGTTTCCTTTACTCACTTTTGTGACATCCTATCATACGCTCTCATAAAGTCTGTGTAAAACAACCAGCACACGCTAACTAGTAAACAAATATTTACAACCACACTCGAAATAAAATGTTCCTTTTATGTTTCAATAGACAGCAATTTATTTATTTGATGTACTAACTACAAAAAATAGTGCTTTTCTCCATACTACTCGTATTTCATAGGATTGAAAGCTTCCACATAAATCCTTAAATTGAATCTTTTCCATAAAAAAAATTCGAAAAACGTACAACGTGAACCGTGTTTGACACTAATTGGTTTGAATCCGATTTAGCTAGCTCGATATGCCCATTTATTAAAGGACATTAAGGGGCTAATGAAAGATCAATAGACTTGGTTTATACCCAGGATTTGTTTACGAGAGTTACTCTTATTAGCGAACCCTTTGCTCAATAAAGCGAGAAAGGACAGGTATGTGTCCCTAACACATTATTTAAACCTGTCCCGTCAATTATCTGAGGTTCCATTTCGAGCCGACACGGTAGTAAACAAAGGAGAAGCTGCCCATGACAAACAAGGGCACTAGAAAAAAAAAAACTATTCGTGAATGAATGTTCTACAACAACCTCGCAATGCATTTGGCCAGTCCAATATTTTTCGTTCGTCGACATATCGTTTTTTGTAGCATTGGGTGACAGACGGACCCATCGCGTAAGTTAAACTCTCCGGACCGGAACATGAGCTACTAAACGTCCCGGAAACGTTTCACGCAATCGTGCGTCGGGTTTGATAAAAGCGAGAAAGGGCGAAAGAAGAAAAGCGATGTATTCTTCCTCGCCCGAGGGGTAAGCTTCGCTTTCAATTTCACTACCACCTCGTCCCTTCCCTCCCCACGACTGTCAAAGAACATTTTCCCCTCGTGGTAGGGCGATATTCCTCTTCCCCCTGAACTAACCCCAGAAGAAAGCATTGTTCACCTTCCAAGAAGACCGATGTAGGAATGTTCCCACAATGACCCTTCTCTCAAAAAACCGCAACACACTCCCTTCTGTCACCTCCACAAATTAGCAATAAAGAGACAACCGGCGACCGACTGATTGACTTCGGGGGAAAACAGACCAGTACACACTTGTCACGGACAAATCAACAAGCGACATGGAATATCTGGGAAGGGCGAAGAGGATAAAGAAACGAGGGACGAGGAGTGAAGTGATAAATCTCTTGTGCGCAGAGTGCGGATTACTGTTGCTGGAGCGCATATGTTGTTTAATCGGGGGAACAGACATTCAGTCGCCGCATCACTTTACCACTCCATGCACTTTAAGGTCAAAAAGGCGAACGAGCAACATGGAGGGAGAGTGAATCATAGTCGCACAAACAGATGGAGCAACGCTACTTCAGCAGGTGGCGTAAATGGATACCCTTACGGTTCATTCCACGCTATACTAACGCGAAATGACTCCACTGCAATCTCACAAATACGTCCCGAGAACAGATCTACAAGAAAAATGACTAAAAAAAGAGGAGTCGTAAACATAAAGATAGCTTTTATTTCGCTGCTCTCTCAAGTCACATTTTTTAAGAGGGTAAAAAAACATTTTTGATGAATGACTCAATAAAAATAAAACGTTTAATGTATTGCCGAAAAAACCATTCACTCGCTATAGCACGCCGCAGAGTGGAAACACTACTACCTCTCCCGTAGGAGCATTCTCTTTAACGCAATAACACTTTAATACAGTCAACTCCACAAAACTCGTCCTCGTTTACATTTCCCTGCGCTCGGAGAAGTACAACGCTCTTAGCACCATTTTGCCACAGTGTAACATCTTCCCATAAAGAGACGTTTAAACGGCGAGTGAATACGGTACGAAAGAGAGAGAGGAATCCTGCACACTGAAAAGGTACTTTCAACTTTCAGCTACGGAAGGAAATTGAGTTATAAAAGGAACAGACTGTAGGGAAGCGAGCAGGAGAAACAAAACACTTCCATTCAAAGTCGCCCGGGAAGGCGATGGCGGTGGCGGTGAGGTGAGTGGCGAGGGAAGGCATCTCCATCCACTTCACAATAAAGAACACCTCAAGGCGACTTCGTTGGCCGCGCGCGCGCACTTGTTCCACTCTAACGCGTCTGCCACTTCAACAAAGGATGATTCCCGCAGTCCAGTAGGCGCAAATGCTTCTTCACGGGACGGGGCTTGTTAAAATCTCGATAAACTTTCGTAAGCAGAAACCGGTGACTGGAGGTAGGCGGATTACACTCCACTTTATTCACCTGTCTGAGCAAGACGAATATAAAGTTTCCACAATATGCCTTTGTAAAGCCGCGTTTTCACGGTGCAAGTTGCCGGGAAGGTAACGTGGCACAGGTATAATATTGACACAACCAGCTTGGTTAAATGACGAAGAAATTAACTCATTTTTACGGCACGTTGTGTCGCACGAAATCACTAGCATTCCCAGATTAAGAAATCAATAACTTATACCCATAGAACCATTAGAAAATGTTCACCGGTACTTGTATGAGAATCTCCTAATTTACTTTACTAGTTTCTAGCACCGTCTAAAAACGGTTTCACGTTGTGAATCTGAGGAGTTGCCTCACGGACAGGGAATGAAATAAGATGCGCCGAAACGCACAGGATAATCAAATCCAACGAGTTGGCCGCACAAGTAAAATCAATTAACAAAGAGGTAATTTCATTGCATACAATAATATACCATGTATACAAATAATATGCAA
Source organism: Laupala kohalensis (assembly GCA_002313205.1). Taxonomy (NCBI): domain Eukaryota; kingdom Metazoa; phylum Arthropoda; class Insecta; order Orthoptera; family Trigonidiidae; genus Laupala; species Laupala kohalensis. The sequence goes on along the minus strand of NNCF01128183.1, from coordinate 179,533 downwards.
TACAATAATATTAAAAGCATATACAATATACAAAAAGCATATGACGATTCTATTAAGAAATGTGGGCATTCCTTTCTCAAATAATCATATAAGAATTATGCGTTTGGTGCTTTGAACGCCCCGTGAACAAATGATACAAAAACTGATCCAATTCAATCTGATGATTCTTTTTTTGTGGGGCTTTAAGGGCTCGTCAACAGCAAGGTCATTAGAGCCCATGAATCTGATGAAACATGAGAGTAACAATTGAATATATTTATCGCAGTAGAGTTAAGAGAGAAGAGGGAAGAAGTAAAGAAGAAAAGCAGAGGGAGACAAGCTGTACGAGAATAATTTCACGTAAGATAGTCACAATAGATAAACAGACAGTCGCATGAGAAAGTTATTAAATAGAACAGGGAAAAAATACGGAACATTTGTAGAAAGGAAATTCCAACAAAAACTGCAGTGTAAATATTATTGTGATTAATATCGCTCTTGCCATTAAAAAAGGAGACTTGACTCCAGAACAATCCGCAATCATTAACGAATTAATTTAATCAGATTCACATGGATGAATCTTTGATTTTCAACCCACGGAAGGTTATCGAATATCTACATATGGAATTTATCTCAGATCCAACAGTTGAAAAAATACGAAACTATTAGACAAAATTTCGAAATATATCTAAATGACTCAACTATCACCTTAACTAACACGTGAAAATTATGTAATAGAAAAATACCAGCCATAAAAAAAACGCTTTTAAGACATTGGACGAATTTCCGAAAAAAAGGACGAACCCATTAAAATCGACTGGTCTTGCCACCATATATATCCGACACTTGCGTAAATGTATAAGAATAGAGAAAATTCTAGATAGCAAGTAATAATAATGCATTCACTTTAACGCGGCTCCCAGTTTCACTGCGAGTTAGGTGTTGGTCAGGAAACTAAAAAACACGCATTTGTGCACTTTTGCTCGACTTGTAAAACTTACCTAAACAGATAGCTAATTATTTATTAATATAATTCTTCTATGAACATGAAAAAAGAAATTTTGTAACCCACATTATGTGTGACAAATTTCTTTCACAGTATTCAAGAATATAGAAAGTAAAGTTTTTTAGGGGTCTGTCCACTCCTAAAAACAACTACAGATTTTTATTTGTTTGGAGAGTAAATATTTTTTCAATCTACTTTAATTTTGAAAGGACAGGTGCCTGAAAGTTAACATATTAGTCATAATTCATTCCTCGGAGTAATCGATTTGAAAAATTTTTTTTTAGCATGAATGTAAACAAAATATCTTAGTCTGTGATCTGAGAGAAATACTCAAAGAAAAAAGTATAACCAACACAGTTACCTAATTTAAAAGAAGTCTTTGTGAGTTGACTTCTAATAGCTGTCTGACAGTAAACAACGAGTAGGTATTCCTTAGAAACTGTTAAATTCGTACAAAAATGACTCATCTTGAAAAATATTTTTTCTAGATGAAAAAATATAAAGTGTACGAAAACTGATTTACATTATGACATAATGGATCCTTCTTTGAATAGCATCAAAAGTATGACAATGAGCAAAAACCATCTAAGGCTATACAGTGAAAATGTCAAGTTCAACCGTGTTTAGAATACAACGCGTATCTTTGAATAAAGTCACATAAATAGTTGATCAACAGCCATGCGTCTACCCCGTGTTTACAATCTGTCACGGAAGGAAAACATATAAGCGACTTCTCTTTCTCTCACGAGAGTGTTATAGCAAGAGTTGGAAAACAGTAGGCCAAGGTCGCAAAGGGACTACGCGACGTGACAAGGTAATGCCAAGTTTCGTGAAGGATGAGAAATACAGCTGAGAAGGGCTCGAGCAGATATAAAAACAAACCCCACGAGAGAAAGAAACGAGACGGGAAAAGAGAAAAGGAGAGAACGACGTCCATTCGAAACTGATCCTGGGGAAGAACCGGATCTAGATCCAGTCAACAAAATGCACTCTCCCCGACGACTTCGCCCCAACATTTCAGGAGGAGGAAAGGTAATTCTTCTTCCATTTAAGTTGTTCCTGCTTGACTGGCACGTGCCACATCAAGGCTATCGCAGTGGAGCACTCTGCCACTAGGCCAATATATACAAGATCGTCCCGACTTTCATGTAGGCAACACTCTAAGCATGTATGCAACCCGCTAAACTGTACCCTATTGTTACTTTTATGTCCCGATATCGCTTCGATTCCGTGAATTGATTCATCGTTGCGAAAAAGACTTCATTAATAACAAAGGTGTGTGTTCCGAGTAATCGAAAAACTAACATGTATTTGATACTTGAATATTTTTGTTTTCTTTGCAGTGTTGCTCATCTGGCTGATTCTGCCTGTCTTTAGAGATAGAGAACTCACCTGTTGGATTTAGTATACGTGTTCTGATCTCCAGCAGATGTTATAAAAGACTATCAACATAGAACTACTTACTCGTAGAATGAAAAACTCCAGGTGCACCTCTGTGAGATCGACCCTGCGGCTTTGGTACGAGAAACTTGTGTCTTTGCTCACTGAGCTACAGTGAACTTCGTGCAAAATAAAAGAACTTTCAAACACATGATACTGAGCAAGTGTTTGAACACATACAATCAGATGGCGCTTACTTGGTGAACTGTGGCCTCTTGTTATCTTATAAAAGACTTTAAAACGTTCTAGATTCAGAGAGACATTGATTTGAAGTAAGCAGTAAGGTATTAATGTGTCAACTAAGTTTGGGGGTATAACGAACGATCTTTCCGAATGCTTACACACTCAGCTCATAAATAACTCAGAGATTGTTCTCACTCTCATTACTATTTGGTCTACAACAGGCAGAGCCAGCTCGTAAAGATATTTTAGTTAATGTTAAAGTGGGAATAATTATTCTGTTATTTGGGCTCTAATGACCTTGTTGTTGACGAGTCCTTAAAGCCCCACTATATAAAGCCCCACTTGGCAAACATCTCCCTAAAACATCNTATTTATTTTTTATATATATATATATATATATATATATATATATATATATATATATATATATAATGTTATTAAACCCTCTGCTCCACCCCGCCTCCCACTAGCACAATCAAAATCAAATACTGTTGTAGTCTGGTTTTACGTAGTGAGTAGTGAGCAAGTGTTTGAACACATACATCAGTGGCGTAACTACAGCTCGGTGCATTGCACCCTACGTCTTCGTGGGGAGACTTGGGGGAGGAGGGGGCATTCTGACTTCTTTGTTCCTCGAGTGTCAATAAGGTTTTTAAAAACAAATATTTTCCTCTATAGTATTTTGAATATTGACCTTTTAATGACGAAAATATGACAAAACAACTCGGAATAAATTACATTCTATCGAAAAACCACTACAACTGAAGGTTGAAATGGCAAGGAACTGAGTATACTGATCTCCAAAACTTCCAAGGTGGATTGGATTGTGTGTATCTGGACATATGTGTACCGGAAAGATGGAATACAATACTGATAAGGAGATCCCGATGAACTTCGCAGAGTTGTCACTCTTTAACAGTGCAGATGTACACGCCAAGTCTATATTTACTTGACAGAGATATTCAATAATAGAGCATAATGTTTGTTTCTCTAAAAGAACCACTATTCTACCACGCACGCAAATCTCATTGTTATTGTGTCTCAAAAGTAAGCCAACGTAACAATTTTAGTATGGGTCTTAATTTTCGACTTTTTTCAAATAGGCAATAAATTACACGATAATATTTTTGTTCCATGTCACAAGTGGGTAAAATTTCACGTCATTTCTTCATTATTTCTAATAGCAAATTGTTGTTTATATTATCAAATAATGTAAAAACGTTTTTATGGATTGAAAACTAGCTCAGTTCATTCATTACAATGAACAAAATCACCGTGATGTATAGAATAAACCTTGATAAAAGTAAGGCATACAAATTAAAATCAAAACTACTTATTTTCAAACTAGGACTTCTATTCCTGAGCTGCTCTACAGTTTCAGTGAAGTTTAAGTAATTGCCACTGGCTATGTTTCTATTTATTTGTACCATAGATTGGTTTTAAAGCTGGCTGTAAAAATTGAGGCGAAAAGCGTTTCGTCTACAGCACTTTGTTCACTAGGAACCAACACACATTTTTGGCAAGAATGAAGAGGATTCCGGATATAGGACACTACGGCGCCTGAAGCAGAATTACGTTGCCCTAATTNAAAAGCGTTTCGTCTACAGCACTTTGTTCACTAGGAACCAACACACATTTTTGGCAAGAATGAAGAGGATTCCGGATATAGGACACTACGGCGCCTGAAGCAGAATTACGTTGCCCTAATTTACATTGGGTCTCCAGGGCCACCAATAACAGGGGTGCCAACACAACGAACATGATTATAGTCACCTGTGTATAGGTAATTTTTAGTCACCTGTCAAGGAATGAGGTAAGGCTTAAACAAATGGTAGCAATGTAATGACGAGGTGAATATGTGAGGGACGACTAGTCCACATATCGGTTTGGCCTTGGGAGGGGGGTTGTATTATGGGGGTGGAGAGATGTTTTTGGCCTAGGACGTCCAAAAACCGAGAGTCGCCTCTGACCACAGGTTGTGGAACAAAGTTTGTGTAAATATTTTGGGATGTCCTGTTCTTGTCTCTTTGTCCTGCCCACTATGTGTTAAGTGTATTCTATCTACATGTATTTCTTCTGGAGGAGGGAGTTAAATTCAATTTTGTTCCATTCTTTAGAGTATTTGGGTATTCGAAATTGATGTAATGATGTTTCTGTAATTTCTGATGTTCACTTTGGGGACGACATGTTTTTAAGTTTGATTCCATTCATTCGCGGGGAATTTGATATTTTGTATATGTAGAGGCTAACATGTATTTTCCGCTGAGATAACTCAAAAACTCAAATTGTGTACGTCTATTTGCATGGGTGTACCTACAGGGGGATCAATTCCCTCGTCCTAAAAAAATACCTCGAGCGTATTAAGGTTGTGTGCTTCTTAAAAGGTGCAAGTTGCGATGCTACCGCTATCCGTTCAATAAAAAAACAGATTTGAACTCAAGGGTGCAAGATAGCCTATTTCTCTACTTTTGTGAGAAAAAACAAAAACTGTTAAAGCGATCAACTTAAACATTTGTGTGAGTATACACCAAACAATCCTCTACCTTATTCATGTAAAACTTTTTCTGGTGGTCAGTCAGGGAAGTGATAAGGGGGATGAGGGTGGAAGATATGAACCGACTCGAAAAATCTTGTAATACAGTTTATGTAGAATTTAACTCTGTTCAATGCAGTTTATGTATTTATAATTTCTTATTTAAACTACCCCTTTACCTCCCAATTTAAAAAAATCTCTTTGGTTCCCCAATGTTCACATCTCCTGAGGGCCTATTCTGTAACTCCCAACCCGTACGGAAAGACGATTGTCTCACGGATGTGAAGTCACTTTCCGTGTGGGAAGTGCTAAACATTATTCGGTACATTACCGAGGACTCCCGATACGTTTTGCTTTCCTGTGTGAACGGGAAATGCTGGAAGAGCATTGCAAGGAATTTTTCCGATCGGACCACACCATCTTAAATAATCATTGGACGAGATTACGAGCATTGTAAACGAGTTATGAAGTAACATTTTCCAGTTTTATAACGTTGAAAGCTGGATTATTGTTAATATAGGATAACCATATGGATTATTATTAATAATCATAATTATTTTGTGTACATTTTTCAACCTAAAACAATGTATAACGAGCTATAACAATGTCGAAGTCGGAAAAAATCCATCTTCGAAGAGATATAAACACTTACGCTGCCTAAACAGTTACAGATAGAAAACAACTATGAACTACAATATTCTTCGCCTCAACGAGTTCTACAAAAAAGTCCGCGACACATACGTCTATCTATTAAGGTTAACCTAAATTATCGAAAAAAAGTTTTAAAAATATACGAGTTAAAGTACTTAAATATAACAGAGAAATTTAAGTAGCAAAAATCAATCATCAAATTTAATGGGTTCCTTGTTGAGTGCATTTGACAAAGATAAATTATGTCTTTGATTAATAAAATTTGGACAATTAGTTTAGATTTTACAAGAGTGTTAATGAAATGAAGCCGCCGCGCCGCCACCGTTGTGTCTTGCTTGGGAAGATAAAAGTAGACCGGTACGGCTCCCGGTGAGTAAGTTCGTTCTACCACGTGCAACAACTGGTAGTTGTCGATTTTCTCTGATTGATGAAGACGTTACAAGGTGGCAACATAACGGAATGCGATCGAAGGTGCTCCCAAATGCCTTATAGAATAGCTCCCAGCCGCCCACACGGAATACTTTCCGACAGACTTTTCTCCCGTCTCACTCGGGAAAGAGAATGTTACAGAATACGCCCTCAGGTCTGGGTAAACCTTTTACCTTCGTATGATACTTGCCCAAAGAAATATTACAATGCTCAGACAAGTGGTTTTGGAATACAGTCCGTCTGTTAGTCTATCCGACTGTGAACAGACGTCCTGATAAGATGGACCAATGATTTCATACATGATTTGTATTTAAAACACTGTTGAGTCAATCCATAAGGAATCAACCAATGTTCTGGTCTCAGATTTTTAATTTTTTGGTAGAATAGTTGTACCTTCAGTGTGTATCAAAATAGAAAATTTAAGTTGTTTTTTTTGTTATTGGCTTAAGAAACGTTTTATTTCGATGCGTATTGTGTTTCTTAAACAACCATAGATTGAAAACAATTCGTTATAAAGAGTTAAAATTGATGTCGTTCTTTTGAGCGTTAGATGGAATTTCTTTTATATCCATAATGAAACCATTAGAAAACTTCCACTAAATTATTAATTATTGTTATCAATATAAAAAAAATTTGAGCTAAAATCATTGAAGTGTTTATATGTTTTGGACACTATTTGCAATGTACAAAAGATTGGATGGCTATGAGTTCTTGTAGAAAAAATATTAATTTCATCGCGCAAACAAATTTAAGAATAATGTTCTTCTGGCATGCAGCTGCTCAGTTATTTCTTGTCATAACAGCACATATAAATTCATGTATTCGGAAGATTATGTCTACAATTTGTTTGCCCCTACTTATTCAATTAGGAAGAAAATATGTATTTTAATCCCTTACCTAAAACGTAATTTTAGAAGAAAAATGGATACAATTAAATGTGATTACTCATGTAAACGTAACAAGAAATAGTAGATCATAAGGGAAAAAAATAAAAAAATCATATTTCACCTAATTATACGAGCTAATTAACACATGTGAATTACTGTAGCAACATAGCCTGCCATTAACCTCTTCTTGTACGCCCATGCGGTACTTGACAACGCTGGACAGGACGAAAATCGCGAAGAAAAATTTCAATATCCAGAATGTTTGGTGACTTATAATAAATATAATTAAAATCAATAATTAAAATTCTTAACTTTTACGACATTTTATAGACAAGTAAGTGTTTTTTTATCACAACATTTCTGCCAGGATTTTGAAGTTCGTCGGGTGATACATTAATAGTGCAGTATCCTAGTAACTTGTCATGAATGAAATTACATAATATGCAACAGGATACTGTGCTGAGATGCTATATAGGACAGACAATAAAAGAGGACAGAACAAAGAAGAATTCGAGAACACCAACGGAACTTCAATGTAATAAAGACTAATGTTATAACAAATCATTGTTTATATGTTTGATGGGTTGTGAANAGGATATTGGGTGGAATTATAAGTATTATTATAAACGTTACAGGTCCGAAATAAGACACATAAAATCCACGATGGGAAATTTAATATAATAATACTAAATTAAATTTTGATATCAAAAACGAAGGGATAATAAATAATAATAGGCATAATATTAATAATAATAGACATAATATTAATAATAATAGAAATAATATTAATAATAATAGAAATAATATTAATAATAATAGTTGGTGGCGAAATTAAGGCATACGTCTTCTCTTACACTTAACCACATATAAGTACATGTATTATTGATTAAAATACAAACAATGGAAACACTAATACATACAAAGGAAAATTAATGAAATGCGTATTTAGACAGACAGAAAGTTTTGAAATTTTAGATAATATAGAGAGAATGTATGAAAAGATGGAGAAAAAAGCATATCATTATGGAGCATAAGAAGCTACGCGAGGGTATTATTGCCAACTGAAGCGTGAAAATAGAAAATATAGAACACATCGTGCATTTATCCACATTCGCTCATGAATCTTTGTATGAGGAATCTTCAAGTATTACGAAGGATCTAATGTATTTTGTGAAGTATTTTTTGCCGAACATACATCGAGTTTGATCTCCTAATCTTAGACTTATCAAAGAATAAATTCTCTGAAGACAGAACTTCCTAAACTGCTATCACAGACCCAGCGCTCTGTCGGTATCATCAGAAACTAATATTCCGTCACCTGGCATACACAAATGCGTTGAAAGGAGTCACAAAAAGCAGTCATTCAAACGATTGTAGTAGCAGCCACACTGCCAGCGTCAAACCAAGTAGTAATAAAGCCCCCGAAAACTCATAAATCATCCTCGCAAAAGTCTAGAAGGAGAAAGAATTTTTTTCCAGTTTTCCGAGCAGCTGAAGCTCTGCACAGTAAATTAAGATGTCCAACACAGTACGTCAAGCGCTATACACAGTGTTTTCGTCTTCGTTCCCTGCATTTGCATTGCATATTTGTGGCGCCAGCGTGTACATTTTATTTCACGCACCTTAGCCGCCCTGCCTTCATTAAACCTCTGCAGTATGAATTTCACACTGTTAGCAATTTTATCACAACCCAGTTCACGAATTTTAGAATATTGTGAATATCGTAATCCTATCACCTCTCTCACTTTTCAAATCTAAGTGTGATATTCAATAAGCGTCGTTAATGGTCGCGTCGGGTCCACCGAATATATCCGATTTGAGTTGATCAACAGTACGCCGACTACTTGTAGAAAATGAGCAACAGTGCTTCGAATGCCAGTGCACATACCAGTTGTGGCTGAGCAGGTTTCCTCGTCGACTGATAGCCGATCGGTTCAATGCGAAATTATATCTTAGATTATTTATCTTCATCAACATGGCATTCGGGGACACCTCGAATGATCCGGTCATAACACGTGGAGAACCTCAAGTTGATACTGAAAAGTGGGTTGATACTGAAAAGGTAAATTATGCACGTATACATTTTTTATTGTGTTATTTGTAAATGGGAAATGTAGCGTGCTATTGAAGGTTATCTACATGGAGCGATAAGAGGTAGGAGTAGTGTGGTATACTATTGTTAGCCAACAACTTAGTCCACGTGGAGGTGTTAGTAGGAGTAGTTAGAGTTATTGGTACTAGGAATAGTAGGAGGTGGATAGGAGGAGGAGGGTTAGCGTTTCAGCGGTCCCAGTTACATGAACTGAGACATTAATGTGAAAATCTACAATTTTTTCTGACATCACCGGGAATTGAACCCGAGATGACTTGGTATACGGAGCCATTTGATCGTGAAATAACAGCGTAGTCCCCGCTGCGAAAGAAAAGTAACGAGATGTTGCGAATGGTGCGAAAGCGCGGTGTTGTCATATGTCTGCTGCAGGGAGAACCCTAGAACAGACGGCATGTTGCGGCACCTACGCAAATGCTGCTCTAAACCGTTGAAAAACTAACTTTAAGCACTGTTCTTTCAGCCAAAGGTTAGGAGATACAACCCTCTATCCGTCACAGCATATCAATTACTACGAATCGGCCGATGTAGGCGTTAGCAACCAGACGTAAATTCACAAAGATTCTACTAACACGAGTAAAACGCCCGCGTGTCTACAGCGAGAGTCGGCAATATCGCAATGCTGGCATTGGCTCCTCGACTTTCACAAGCTCCTTAGACTCCCACCTTATTCCTCTTCTTTCCCTCCGAGCACAGTAAAACCATTCTTACACAAAATTTTCCTTCTACTTTGAAACGGATAATAATTTTGTGGTTGTACACTTTCTCCGCCGGTAAAATATAAAAAACAAAGGTTTAATGGTATTTTCAGTTTTATACAATTTTCGACCAAAACAAATCGATACCCCAAGAATTGAAACAAAAATCTTAAATGGAGGTAGAAAAAGGATATCTTGAGTTGCAAAACAAAGAAGACGGCTAAAACATCAGCAAAAGTCGTTTATATGCCAACACTTTAGTCTACGTTTCTATTCAATCCACCAGATGAAAGCCACGAAAATAAATCTTTTAGTTGACTCCTTTTTTTCATTATTTCAATATCATTCCGTACTAGTACATAAAAATAGTGAGGAAGAGAGGTAACCGTAAGATGGTACGGAGTTGGAGCTGAGCTAGACGGTCTACGTCATTTTGTGTGTATCGGGGTTCAGACCATAATTCCTGATCTTCCACCAAATGACATTGTTTAATCCAAGGAATTGCGAATGAGAGAAAACGAAAATCTGAAGTAGGCGAGAAAATACCACACCTGAAAACTTAACTTAGCTTTGTCAATAGAACCCACCCTCTCCTATGTGTCACTATGCCACCGCTATCGTGGCATACTCTGCCTCAGGGAAACTCGCGGACTTATTCTTGTACTTCAATGTTTTTGTCTCAAATTGTCATATTATAACTGCAAGTGAAATCAGAAAGAGGAGCCCGTAACCATGCCTAGAATGGTAGAATTAAAGCATTAAATCTGGGTTTATTACATAATCAACGCAAATGATCTTCGCGCGCAAGCAAAGTGAAATCGGCCACGGCAAGACATATCGAGAACCGATGGTCGAGGAGTGGCACATTCGCCCTCCGAGGAGGCGACTCATCGCAAACATGCCTACGACATAAGATGGCCAGGAGGGGTTGAGGGGGAAAGGTACAGAACTACTCTGCGTTCGCCGAGCGGTTGCCTTTCACCATCGCTATGCCGACCGCTGGCGACCGACGCGCTCCCTTGTCGGTTGACGAAACGGGTACAGAGGTGACAGAAGAATTCAAGAGTAGTTTACAAAATCATTTTCGAGACAAAAGCTCGAACGGGATTAGAGTTTCGCGACGTAGTGATAGTGGAAGATGGTAGCAAAAGAAACAACGCGTCGTCTCAGTCCGTCGATCCGAAATTTTCACAAAACAAGTTGCATTCTTTGAGAGAGCTCTATATCTCGTAGCCTCTATTCGTCCTCCGCTCCCTAGCGCGGCGTCGCGCAGACGGACGGGTGCGCCGCGCAGCAACGACCACTCGCCGCACCGCAGGGGGTGGCTGGCCGTCCGGCAAACGTCTGCTTCACCCGCAGCAGAACACTCGGCTTTGGCACGCACAAGTGGTTTCAAAAGTTGTTCCTCCAACTCTGGAATACAGGCGTTAAGGTTCAAATAGTTATTCTCGACTTCGTCCATGGTTTCACTTAAGCCCAGAGGCGCTTTCTTCTTTAAAAATGCAAAAATTACATTGACTTACCATAGATATTAGAAATAGATGACTTAAATATTCGAATTTTAAGGGCATAATGCAACAAAGAATCCAGATTATCAATTTACGTGAATTAGTAGATTGTTCGTACGATAAATAGATTACTAAATTTGATAAAGAAATAAAAAGTTTTGAATTTAGTTCAAATATTTTGGGGGACGGTTTCTTTTCTCTTAATCTTACGTCCCTGCTAGTTCAGCCCACACGGCCAAAATGAAAAATTATTGTAAGTGAACTGCTGTATTATAGTGGTATCATCACTACCTTAAACATCTGCATAGATTAATTTTACGTACTCTATAATTAAGGACTAATAATGTCCTTACTATGCTAATATGCTTGACCAACTAGTATTATTAATTTTGAAGTTTGTTATTTGGAAGAAGTGAATCGTTTAATAACTTAATTTAAGAAGTCCTGAAGAAGCTTGAAGTAAACGACTAGAAAGCCGACAAATTAATCATTTGACGAGCACGTTCCTAGCTGTACAACTTCAGTGTCATAATTTACGGAAAATTTGTTCGTCACCTCTGTTAAAGATATAGATAAACAGACAGACATTCAAGAAGACAAGATCTTCCTTTGACAAAAAATTCTCCTCTCTACGTACGTTACATACAACGATAGGCACCTGTTCATTGTGTTTTAATCTTTCGAATGGTTTTTGATCGCAAACCTGAAATCATCTACAGTATTTTTTCTTTTCATCTCACAGGAGAATGAGAGCAATATAACACCTCTTTCTAGAGTCATTCTTAAAGCTTTACAAAAAGAAGACGTAATAAACTATGATCTAGTTGAACGGTCGACATCCATTATCGTTCAATTGAGTCCATTTTTTAAATTTCATTATTACATACTGCAGTGTTATATAGTATCGATTCTGAACGGTTAATTCAATTCAATTATTTGTTTCAGAAATTATAATGTGCATACATAAAAATACATTTGTTCATTAATTATACCATGTCAATGAGAACCATGCTTACAACTATGTTTTTTAAAATATCGTTTCTTAACATTTTATTTATTCATTTTCTTATATTTATGATGTTGCGAGGTTCAGCCGTCAGCCATATATCACTTAATCAGGAACGCAACCTCGCGATGTGTTGACGTCGAGTGTTAAATATATACAAATGAGAATAAATCGAGGTAAATCTTCACATGCTATATAAGCTGAATGATTACAATACAAGTATAAGTATACTATACAAGTATTTATGACGCTTTAACTTAGTGAAACAGTAAATAGGATGTCAATACAATTTAGAAGTGTTCCAATTTACTTTACTCAGGTTTCGACTTGCTCTCAAGGAAGTTATGTAAACGATTGAAAGTTAAAAACCCATCGGTGTGCGTCCTACTCTTATTACTTCCAAGAGGTGTGAATAAACATATGTGAAGCGCGAGAAGAAAAATCAACCCGATTTAGGCATTTTTCCAAATAGAAATAACTTTTATCAATGTTTCGTGTAACTAGTATTATGATTTGCATTAATTAATGTGCTTTGTTTGGCAAAATATATTTTACGTGTTACTTCAAGAACGTGTAAATCATATAAAAACGAAATTAAGGTTTATGTGGTTTGAACATTTTCCAGACTACCAAACCTTCATCGCGTGCACCCTGACGTAATTTCGCAAGCAAGTCCAAAGTGCTCGTCTGCTTTCCATGTGACGCCCCTCAAAGGAGAAGCCCACAGTAGAACGTGCCGGGGCACACGGCTGCGTGGCGACGGCGCGGCGCGGCGGGTGAGGCCAGCGGGGGACTCGAGGGGGCAAGGGGGAGGGACGCCTCGCGGCCAGGCGCGACCAGGCGCGGCGCCGCGCGCTCGCTGCTCGCCACCCGCGGCCCACGGCAACGGCGGAAAAGCCTGCAGGGGGACGACCAAGGGGAGAGGAAGGCGTGGGACGGCGCAGGAGGCGAGGGGGACGGATGGTTGAGCGCGGTGCGGTGCGGCGGCGGCGTGGCGCAGGCAGCGAGCAAGCGGCTCAGTGCTTATCGCTTGCCAGCCCCCTCTGCGAGCGACGCACACGCTGGCTATGGTCGATGCAAGACGCTTTAATGGCGCTACGACCATCCTCACGCACTGAGCTACTGCTGGAGTTGGTGACGGTTGCGTTGTCATAATTAGAGGTGGTGATAGGCAAGTGATGGAGAAAGAGATGCGGGCGATGGGGACGGTGGCGGGTGTCGATAAACGCGATGGCGTGGAAAGCGCGGGGTCGGGGACATTTCCTCCCTGGAATTCCCCCTCCCCCTTCGGCGAGGCCGCGTGAGCTCTGTCGCTCTCTCGTAGTGGCAGGCAGCGCTGCGTCGCCAGGGCCACCGTCACGGGGCTGGTCGCTGCCGCCGCGGTTCGGCCCAGCGGGCGGGGTGGGTGCGGGACGAGGGGGAGTGAGGGAGGAGGGACGGACGGACGGACGGTCGGTCGGTGGGTGAGCACAGGCTGCGCGCCGCGCCGCGAGCGACCGACCCTGGCCACCGCCGAGCACACGCCGATGCGACGACCGACGCCTTGCTTCCTTCCCTCGAATAAAACCCTCTGCTTTTCATCACTGATAGCCAGAAATCTAATCACGCAATCAATGATATCGAATCACAAACGTCTTCTAGAATTTCCACTCCACACGGTGATCAAAGAAAAAATTCAAATTTTTACATTTTTATGACTCGATATTTAGTCTACCTGAACAGAAAATACGATCAAAAAATCAATTTCACACGTAATTGATATCATACTTTATATAAAACAAATTAATTCGAATTTGTATACATAATGTTAAAAATCAGCATCTCATTCAGTCTTCATAAGTTGTCATAAAATTATAGTCTTATATTTATCATTAAATCATCTATTTAAACATACCCTCTAAACATAGATACTGTAAATTCCATTAATTCTTTGAAAAACCTGACAAGATAATAAAAGAGTCCCAATTAACTCTTCTCCGAGTACCCTCCGAGCATAATGTCCTTTACACATACTAAAAGTACTGCAGAACACTTCGTATTACATCGGGGAAATAGTTACACCTTACTACTGTCTCGTTTATTTAGACGAAATTATAATAAAATTACCAGTCATTTAAGGCAAAACATCACCCGAGTGAAAAAAGTTAACGGCTCTCCGCAGTAAAAGTTGACTTTTTTGGACACTTATATTGCCTCGTTTAAAATTTCAACTTAGAATCAAAATGCTCAGAGCACATCCCGATGTTTCTTTGCAAAAGCGAAGTATGTTCAAAACGAAAAGAAACACTCTCAATCATGAAAGGATTGATCGTCGAAGATTTCGTCAAGAGATGTTCAAGTCCATATTAGCTAACTAGATTTACAAAGAAAAAGATTTCACCACTCATAAAATGGCAATGGTTAAAGAAGCGATTAATTAAAGGGTCATTGTCCACGGTTTCACTAGTGTTACATTATAACAGAAACTGAATCTTAATATTGAATTATAACAACATTCGAATGATGGTAATTCACTTGAAACGTCTCAAACATCTCGGGTAAGATATGCTCCCCAGCTGATTGAAGCATAAATAAGATTGTAAAATCCCGTACAAACGGTTTGCCCCAAAAAAGGATAAATAAGCGAAACACCTCGCCTGCCATCCAGCGTTCCATAGTCCAGAACATGCCTCAGGCACTAACCTTCCGACAGGCAGATAAAGCACTACAGCTGTCCAGAGAGAGAGAGAGAGAGAGAGAGAGAAAAGAACTCCTAAGACCCGCAAAAGGCGAAACAGGTTTCACCCAATACAGAAGCTCTGCTACTGCAACAGATTAATGCGACTGACGCACAAGGCCAATATGATGAACAAACTGCATGCCAGAACTCATAGAAATTCCGTTGGATACCACTGTTTCATGTTCTCATGCATTTATTGACGTCTCTATCACGTTCACATAAACGGCCAACTGTGCAACGATGAAGAAATACCGGAGAATAATATGCGCGCCGAAAATAATTAACTTATCAAAGTTTCAAATTTCATTCCATCAAGATAAATTTCTGACAACGGGTCTGGGGTCAATTTCAATATTTATTTTTTTTCAAATTCAATTATGCGAATAAATGGTTTCTGTAATAAATCAATATAGGAATTAGAGACGATTTATATGGCTAAGAAAATTTATATAATCACTGACAACTCATCGCCAATTGAACTGAACCCAAAGCTGCGTGTCTTATGGACCAGTTAAGATATCTTTAGAATTTATATCGTCATGTATGAACTGTCGTAATTTTATCTTCATTCTTAAAACTACTAGAAAGCAAACATATTTCCAATGTGTAAATCGTGTCTAAATCGTACACGTAATAGCTAAAGTCAACAGACACAAATCGGCAAAGACTTGTGCATATAACATTTCCGAGAACTGATGTGGAGGTATATTAACTCCTCAATATGTAATCATCCGACACAATGATATATAAAGTAGAATTGGAAATATGTTTAACGTGAAGATGGAAGTAGAATCATGAAAGATGGTTAAAACGTATGTTTCAATCCGTTTTGTTGCAGGAGAGATGTTTAAACTCATAAATATCTTGTTAACTAACACATGCAACAGCTTCACCTCACGGAATTCGGTTCTGACGTGAGAGCAAAAGCGAGCTTTCGTGCGCTTGTATGTCATCTTTCCTTTCATGCATAATGCATTGTCCAGTGGATGCAAAACTAATGATTATTTCCGTGACAAAGCGCGTACAAAGGAGGAAGAAGACTAAATTGGAACAAACGGCATTTAGTCTCAATCAAATGTTAAGTCTCCCCATTTACTTTCAGCTCCCGCAACGATATTGACTGACATTATACACTCAACTGTTTTTGTAATGAAAATGTGTTAAATTGGTGGTCATTAATTCGATTATTACTACTAAAACTCTCCATGGAATTATCGTGATTTTAAAGCTAGATTTACGTGAGCAAAGGGAATTTACCACCTGTTGTTCATAGCAGCAATTACTCCTGTGGCTCGAAAATAGCCATTAAATAAACATAATAAAGGGTGCGCTCATGATTTAATAGACGGAAGAATTTAAATTTCAGCTATACTTTTCTTCTGAATGAAAACGCACTCTCGTAAAACATTACCTCTCCAACAATTTTGTCATTATTAATATAATCCTGTTTGCCATTCACAACTGTTGTAAAGTAGGAACTCCATTCATGAACTCTGAATTATTGAGACGACTTCCACGTCCTCACAAAACGCAAAGTTGAACATTCAAATATAAATGGTATTTTTAAAGCTTCTAACGTACACTCGTGTCTATCTGGACTTCGGAAACAATAACTGACAAAATATTTACATTTTTCAACTAATAAGTAAATTAAATTATCTAATGACTTAAAAACAAAAGTTTTTTCCCCCTCATCAGACAGGGAATTCCTCTTTATTCCATTTCGTAGTATAAAAAAAACATTTTAAGATCTCCACAGACTACTGTAACAAGGTAATGATCTTCCACTCTATTTCTACAAACCAAACAAATTAAAGCAGATCCGGTATTAAACAACGAGCGGTGCTACATGAAAAACTAATAAGAATCTATTAAAGCTGTTATCCACAATAAAAGAAGACATCCCTAGAGCGAAATAAATTTTCTGAATGACTGTAGCATCTACAGAATTTCAAAGCAATAAAGAAGTGCTGGTCCAGGTCCTGTCGTTTTGTCAATCGGAAAAGGCCTCGACGTTTTTGCTGCGCAGCCGTTTCGCCTGACCTGCGCGCAGAGACAGTGAATTGTGTCACAGCAGATCAGAAGTTGGTCAACGCTTTTCCATGAATAAAAAAGATGACTGCTGAAACGAGGAAAAAACTTACTGGCTGTTTCAATTAACTAGAGATATTGTTATTTGACAATAAACGATATCAATGTCAATGCGGTCTTCTTTTTCAGTTTTACGTAACAAATGTACCATATTCCTGCTCGACTTTACAAAACATTCCACCTGGCATTTGAAAATATTTTTGCAGCTGCTAATGCACCCATTTATACTTCGGCAAACGAAAATGTAATTATATCGATAATGTCTGAGCCAACATAGAATAAATAAAAGAAGCTGGACTAAATGGTTTCGGAGCAACAAGGCAGGTAATTCAATTACATTTTTTTAAAAATTTCTTTCATATTTTGCCTTACTTTCCTGGCATTTTTACTTACGATATTGGGATGTTCGGAGTAACAAATCTTTTTCCATGCAAGTGACAAATTATTTCATTCAAATCTCTTATTCAGCGGACAGCGATCATAGCCAAACCCCAAAAAAGACTTAGATAGAATACTCGATATCTCGAAAAGCTGTATTGGTCGAAACAGAAAATGTACAAAATTAAAATGTCATATGCAACCTAAACACATTTACCAAACATTTATTGAATGTAAATCAACGCTGTTGCATGATCCTGATACAAAAAAATAAAATTCTCGCTTAAAGTGAACACTGAAAAAAAAAGTGGCACACTACAAACATGGTCCGGGAAAAATAAGCCGAGTTATCTGGTCCCAGAAACAATAAAATCGTTTTACAGCCTTCCTTCATAGCTTAGAGTTTTCGACATGAAAACAGTGGATTAAAGAGTGTGAAAGATCAGTTAAGATTGTTGCCCCGTTTAATAGAAGAACTATCAATGTGAATTATTTATGAATTTGATAACACTTGTACCTCAGAACTTAATTTACGTCTCGAGGTTAATAATAACAATAATTACAAATACAAAAGTATTATCTCTAAGGAAGGACGAGTTGGAAGACTACTATATATTTTATATTCACCTAAAGTTATCTCGGTTTAACAGTTCCATTTGTTGTATTTAAAGAGATGGCTTCATTTGAATATACTCCAGCGCGTTATGCCGCCGCTACCATCTGTTAGAACACAATACAACAGAAATTAAAGTCACGCTTTAACATCAACCGTGAGATTCCAATTGGAATCTAACAGCTTTTCATCTTTAAAGACGAGAGAATTGCATGTAAACACTCACTTTCAAGCAAAAAAAGCAAACAAACACAGTAATCAAGATCTCTCTCCCGAGTCGTGACACGTATATTTTTCTTTTCTTTCTTTTCATTCGAAACAACTGAAAAGCAGCGGTACATTGTTCCGCTCTCCATTACCTTCCTCAATACTTTTCCTTTTTGTGGTTAACAACCTAAAAAGGTCCTAATAGCCTCGTGTCGGTACAACGACTGTGATGCGAGGACTGGTTTGAAAAATGCTCTTACGATGGGTTCGAGACATTCAACTGAGTGCGAACTACCAAGACACAGTACGTGGGAGCAAGAAGAAATCTGTCTGGAGGCACCGACGATCAAAATTAAGATTACGCTCTTAATGGAAGCAGAAAGCGGTTCTTGTATTACATTGAGAAGGCGTCATCCAAGTCCCAGCTAATGATTAGTCCAGGAGCTATTTATAAGGGGAAATTGATCTTTCGAAGAACTGGATGTTGAGAGGGATACAAAGCAAAAGAAACACGACTCGAGTATTGCCATTCATGTATGTTTGTTTATCAATGGTATTAGAAACCACCGAATAAAATGTCAGTAAGTTAGAATCGAGAATTGTTTTACAAGAGTTGTTTTACAAGGGCAGAATAAAGATGCAGAGAGCTGGCAGCGCTAGCAAAGTCAACGAAAGCAAGGAAGAACGAGCGACGGAGCGGGGAATTGGGTGGCGGGGATAGAGGCAGAACACACAAAAATGAAGGGAGGGGGTGGGGATGCTTCAGGGGAGTTGAAGTTTTGAGAACTCCGCACTTGCACAGTTCCTTTCCGTACACACCACGAGCCTACCGAAGGATGAATGATGCGACTTTTAAACACTTATGTTCCTAAAACGCTTTGCTTATTTCCCAATAGATCCTTAAAAGAACACGGAGCACACGCAGCGATATTTTAAATATTTCAAATGACCTTATAAGCACACCTTAAGGGAGAAATGAAAATATTCGTACTAAACGTTGGAATTAAATTGAGTAGAAAACCCTATGTAAATGTAAATACGACCCTCCCAATTTTCATCTTGTATTTAAAATGTAAAAGTTTAAAAATGGTTAGACGGAAGAGCAGACCTTAAGGACTGAGTCTCGACAAAATAAAGGCACTTTTATTATTATTATTATTATTATTATTATCGCTTAATTACGTCGATGATGATGATCAGTATTATCTCCGCTGAGAGAACAAAAGAAAAAACGCAGAAACGGAGAAGGAAATTTGTATGTGACTTATACTTTTAATAGTGAAAATTATAATAGTGTATTTTTATACAATTCACAAAAAATCTAGAAAATATGTATATAGTAATATGAATTTCCATTTTTAACGCCCCCACCCCTCCATAACCCACTGTAACAATACCTCTAAGCCTCCCAAAAACTACGTATGGGTAGACCCACCTTTTTCCACACCCGGTTCAGAAAAGTTTAGGTTGCTTCTCGGAAAATGCAGGGACAAATTTTGATACAGTAACAATTGGTCGTTCCTCATTGTTCTGTATGTTCCGTTGAGCGGTTGAGTGTGCGGATTACAGTGACAGACATTACGGTTAAAAACACCCTATAAAACAGCGTTACGTAAACGAAGGCTAACCCATACTCTGCCCCGCAGTAACACAGTTAACGATCTCACAAAGTCTCCTTCCCCCCAGGGTGCGATACGTAATTTATGAACAGTCCCAGAATTATATCTCACTGCTTATGGAAGTCAACATAGCAAAACAAAATTGTTTTTATTTCGAACCTAAATATAACAAAACATACCTCTCACGTTTGTTTATTTTTCAGTTTACAAATCCATTATTAATTTATTTAACAATATTAATTCCTCTTGGTATCGACGGGATTCGGGTCGAAAATTCAAGAAAATTTAGGGCAGATTCAGATTCCTTGAGAAATGTTATGAGAGGAAATGGAATTTACTCATTTATTTCATTAGCGTTTGGCTCCATTCAAAAAGAAATCCAAATTATCACCTGGCAAACAGAAAAAGACGGTTGGGCTATGCGTGTAATTGACAGGAACAATCATTTAATTTCCCTACCTGCGACTATTGAAATGTTAATGATTCTTTTTGTACGGAGCCATAAGCTTGTGTAAAATAAATACGTAAATACAATGTTACCTGACATTCTCAAGGAATCTCAATCTGCTCGTAGTTTTTCTATTGTAGATTTCCCACGATGGGAAATTGTTTTAAAAATCTAACGATTATGTGACACGTTTATCATTTATTTTTAGTTTAATTTTCGACTTAACCTCCATCGATTCCAAAAGAAAATAATATTTTTCTAAAAAATTTGGCGCCGAAAAATTACCGTATCTTTGGAATATTGCAGAAGAAAAGACATTTTTTGTTAATTTCTCGACAAAAGAAATATCTGATAATAGGTATATTTAGATTCTTTGGAGAAATGTCGATAATTTTTACGTACTTGGAAATCTTTTAAAAGAAATTCGCGTCTACGAAGCGATGAAAGAAGAAAAAAATTGAGAAAAGTGATTAAAATGAAAATGGCTGTGAAAAGTCGTAGATTGCATCTTATGAGCTGAAAATTTGGACGAATACTAGAAGTGTGTTCGACACAGAAAGCAATAAAATTATTTTAAAACAGTTTTTTATACTAATTGAGACAACGCTAGCCTAGACGTGTAATTGTCTATAAAAACTTGTGAAGTCAATCTATGGGAATAATACAGTTTTAACTAAGTTATATGTATATTCATTGAGAATTCTAAATTTCAAACTAAGGAACACATTTATAAATACTTGTAAACAGTCAGTCAAATTGAGCGGAAAACTCAAGATTTTCCACCCTCGTCTAACCACGAGAGAATTTTTTTAAATCCCATCAAATATATCCTTTAAAATGATGGCAAGTAGCAAAAAGATTAACTCCAAAAAAACAGTGACATCTTAAGGGTCATGATGCCTTAGAGCATCATATGAAAAATGTATTTCTTCTTTACTTCTCTCCTCGTTCACAAAAATTCATAACGTTATACGATAGAAGCAATAAAGTGTAGAATAACGGTGACAATACAATACTAAAAACATGAATACAATAAAATAAAGTTCTAATAAACTCCATAAAATCAGCTTTCAATTACGTAATGATATATGTAGTATTTTTTGTGGTACATGAATGGCTGCACATAGGTGTAGTAATAACTCACCTATTATTTACTGTTTCAATCTTCGCTTATTGGCAATCGTTTCGGAGGAAAACAGTAATGATACTCGAAAAGCATAAAACACGGTTTTTAGACAGACATGCATTCCGTTCTGTACTTACGAGTTAAATTTTAAAATAATCAATGGTCACATCTAGACTGTTTCATTCAATCTCACCAAGTTTGATAAAGACTCATCAAATTGTATAAATATGCACACAGGGTAAAATTACAAGCATTCATATTAGATTTAATGTATTTTTCTAAATATTTTGTAAATTCTTATTTCGGTTCAGATTAAATACATTGAATTTGTAGTAATTTTTTTAAAAATATTGTTTTAACTATATTATGTTATTGAAGTGTTTCTATTTCATCTTTCACAAGTTTAATGTCATTTTTTTAATTTGCTCATAAACTTTTTTGCTTACTCCATGTTGTAGACTTTCATGGAGAAATTATTATTTAAATTTTCGTGAAGTGTAGAAATTTATTTATCGTCTTTCATAGTAGGTCCTTACGGAAGATCGACATAGACACATTTATGAAAGTGGTTTCTTATCAATAGTTTTACATCATTAAAAATTGGTGTATTCAGTAAATTTCATAGAAATTATTTTGGAGAACAATGCCAGACTAATAGACATAAGGATGGAAACATGGGTTGCGTAATATGCACCTTCAGAAGTTTGGTCTTAAATGCTATTACTTTTCCTAAAGGCGTATGTATGATTAATCACTTTTGAACCACCCAAATCCGATTGAAATAATGTCACTGAAATCCATCGGATTCTCTTACAAATCCACTACCCCAAATTTAACTCATTCAATACTAAAGCATTTTGGCATCTATTTCTTTATTTAATTGAAAAAAGTGTTTTTGAACTATTTATGATAGTTTAGTGAAAAAAGGGAAATTGAACGCGTAAGACTAAATCAATTGCACCATTAACCATATACAGACACGCAAATACTTCCTTCACGCTATACATATGTAATTTTATACAAGTATTTTAAGTTTTGCCTCCATATTGCACGTAACTAATAACAAAGAATGGTTCAAACTAATGTGTATTCTTAAATAAACAATAAATTAATTGAAACAAACCGACTCGAAAAAGAATAGTCTTGGTCGGTCTGAGAAAACCCATAGCCAAAAAACAAGGACTAGTGGTACTCGCTTCAAAGCTGCCATGTAGTAACAACGTGTTAGGAAGGTGATTTGGTTCGGCGTCCTACTGGTCGTCGAGGACTAGGAAATTTCCGAAGCGGCCGCGAGGCATCGGCGCTCGCCATTAGCTTGGTTGCCGAGCTGCGTGGGGACCGCGTGATATTTCCCGAGCGAACGCCGCACAGTTGACTCGCGAGTGGACGGCTGAGGTCGCTGTGACTCACAGGACCACACCACACCAAGGCAATGACGCAACAACTGTCGATTGCTCAAGGTAGAGATGCACCTCGAGAAAAGCATGGTACAATCGTCAACACGAGATGGGGAGAGTTCGTTGACGCAAATATAAAACTTCCTTAGTTAAAAAAAACGATATGACTATCAAAAATCTGATATTTTACAAATAATAATAATTTCATTATCATTATATTTACTGGAACATAAAAACTCAAGAGATTAATCTGGAGGTGAGCAGACAATGATGATTCCAACCAGACGATGGCTACAATAAATAAATAAATAAATAAATAAATAAATAAATAAATAAATAAATAAATAAATAAATAAATAAAATAAATAAATAGGGTAAGCGCTCCAGTACTCGGCACCTTAAGCTCAAAACTTAAATGATTTTCTTGTTGAAATCTGGGCCTGTACTTTCGTTTTTGGTCTCTGACAACTTTTTCTATGACTCTGGTAAATTTTAAAACCAAAAAGTATGGAGCTGCGACTGAAAGTATCGCATTTTCACAAACTCATTGATGAATTTGAGTCATTATTTCCAGTCATTAACTGCATAAGATACACCTTTTCTGATTCAAAATGGCATTGTATATGAATGCTCAATTAAATATCACGATTAAATTAAAAACGGTAAAAAAGTACCTAGAAATATTATTTGCTTCTAAAACCCGAAATATGAAGCCGGTAGCAATTTTTCTGGCGATGAAGTACACATTTTGCGAAAAATAATTGTAAACTTAAAAGTTGTGAGTTAACTTTATTAATTAGTTAACGACTCGTAAATCAACAATATTATCTTATAAGCACTTTCATTGGAATTTATTAAAAAATGGGCGGCGGGGTTAGGTTAGATACGTGCTTCTGACTAATCGTTTTGTACAATTCATACTAGTGTTACGTTGCGAAAAACAAAAGGGAAAAATCTTTGGGAAATTTTAAACTACATGGAATCATAAGAATTGTATTCATTGTAGAACAATTCCGTGCGTGGTTCAGAATTACTTTATCAAATTTCGTTGTGCCGCCAACTCATCCCTTTCTCTAAGATATACCAATTCTGTTCTACAAGCCCAGCACACGCATTGAACTGCGTTGAGCATATTCTGTCCCTTGGAGGTCCGCAGAGAGTCCCGCACGTGCATGCGAACGGCGGCGCGGCGGTAGACGCGGTGGGGCATGCTGCCGTTGGTCGTGCGAACGGCGACGGAGCTCTTGTTCTGGGAAGGTCGCCTGCTTATCGGTGCGTTATCGGGTCCCTGCCGGACCGAGCGAGCGACCGCACGACCACTCTGTGCCGGCCACGCCACGGCGGCGACTCCCTCACCAGAGAGAACACGTTCCCGGGATAATAGCCCTGCATCGTTACTACTACTTCCGTTTGTTATGTTACAATATTCATGCCCTGAAACGAAAAGGAATCGTATCTTTAATTTTTTTAAATTGAAAATAGCTACGACGCGATAAAACGATAGACATTGTTTGAAATGCNGGGGGGGGGGGGGGGGGGGGGTATTAACCGTTTTTCTATTTGAAAATCATGGTTTTAGAACACAAATTTAGTAAATATTTAGAGCTCGTATTATCTTTAAAGAAAATACATCAACTCATTAAATATATAATCGACAATTAACAAAATTAAATAGTAACCAAATTGATTAATTGTTTAAAGTAGCAAAGTATGACTTTATCTGTGTAGAGTTCAGGTCCATTGGGCGGGGGGTTATAGCCCCCTTAGTCGGCTAGGCCCACCTCTCCCATAGATCCACCGCTGTTTGAATGTACATATTCACTAAAAATAATATTGGTTATATCAAGCCCTTTACTATAAATATCATTGCAAGTCTTTCAGTATATTCGTATGTTGATTGTGACCCGTAACATATTCAAATACATTTTCTAAAATCTTATTTCTCTATGGGTTTGTCCAATCTGCGGCACAGTCACAAACGCAGCTTAATTTTAAATTACAAAGATTTTGACATAGCGAACAAGAGACATGTCACAATGGTTTGACACAATGGTTAAAGAATCGCAGTGAACGATAAAAGATATACAGCTTTGATATTCGATTTGTTAAAGAAATTTTGGAACACGTTTCAAAATACCTGTAAAAACGTCGATCTGTTGGTATGCAACTTCTTTTTCAGTCGACATACTCATTCGAATGAAATCCATAGGGTAAGTGCTCTAGTGCACAATCCTGAGCTCGAAACTTACTAATTTACTACAAATTCTTTTGATGAAATCTGAGCTAACATTTCGCACTTTTCTTCTCCGTCTTCTTGTTTCCCTGTGAAGTTTTTAAAACGAAAAGTTATCAAGCAGCTACTAAAACTACATTTTTCTGACCTAACTTCCTGCATCAGTAGTCAACAGTGAGCCAGTAGTCGAAACGAGTGTCCGAACTCAAAACCGTGACAAAAAATATATTTACTGGTAGTGGTTCTGTTTATTTCAATATAAATAGGTTCTCCACAATATTAGAGAAACACATCACATAACAATTATTACATTCCATTACAATAGAACATATTACACGACATTAAATTTTTTTGTTCAATTTTATTTATGTTCATTTCTTATCTACATCATTATATTGATAATCTGAAGCACAGTTTACTACAAACAAATGTATGTTTAAAAAAAATTTACAGACTGGATTGGAAAAATAGATTTCAGTTTATCTAGTACTCAGATCTAGTTCTATAGAATTGCTTCCGAATATAATTGGTGTTCAGGTTTCTTGCGCAACTTGATTCGTACTATACGAAACTGCGCGAAAATACGATGAGTCGATCGTGAGCACACATTACGATCGTTTCTCCTTATTCTACGTAATGAAACAGCATGTGTTTAAAAATATTTATTAATACCAATGATTTTTTATACATTCAATTTTTTATAGATACAGTACACATATATTTACACAACTTTCTTGTATGATCTGTCCGCTGAACATTACAAAAATTTACGATATCAAATAAAGATATCAATGGGAGTTCAAGAATGAATTGTATATAAAAATATAACAAAAATTTTAAAAAAATATATACAGAATGTTTAAGTGATGTTGTCAACTTTTAGGGATGGTGGAGGAGGGCAAATGGATCAATTTGAGATAAGGAACCATATTTCGGAAAAAATCGAGTCAAAAGTTTTAAACAAAATTCTACTCATTTAATTCCGTTAACAATAGTCCGAAAATGATAGGGTCAAAAGTAAAAAAAACACCGACCTCAGTCGGGTTTGAACTAACTTGGGAATAGTAGACCAAGGTCGTACCCACTACACCGCTGAGCCTTGTGTGTGAGGGAAGTCTTGTGTATGAGACTTCTGTCGAGACTGAAGAGTATCTCATGGCAAGAATTCTCGTTGCCTGCGACACTGTTTACACGACACCGGGGATATTCGAACGGGTACGATAGAAATTTGTGCAACGATGCCATGCCTGCATTGACGCACTGGGACGCCAGTTTGAACATTTTTTGTAAATGTAGCAGCTTGTGAAACTTGTGCAGGTAAACGGAATTAAATGAGTAAAATTTTGCTTATAACTTTTGACTCGATTGTTTCCGGAACATGGTACTTTATCTCAAATTGATCCATTTGCCTTCCTCCATCATCCCTGAAAGTTTGTAACGTCATCACTGATACATTCTGTATTTCAAAACATGAGCCGTGTGAAACTACAAGGCAAAATATAAGTTCGCACTTATTTAGACCTGCTAAAAATTATAAAACTAAAGACACATTAATTGAAGAAACTTTATTATTCACAACAAATGTACCTATCCATTTAGAACAAATAAAAATGTGCAATACTCATGAAAATCACATTTCTTGATTGACATAACACTTTGGTGATATTTTCAATGCGGTAGTTCTAAATTGACTTCACAAGTAAGAAGTAACCGTATAACCACAATTGTCAATTTACTTCAATAAATAAACAATGTCAAGTAATTCATCCGGAACTTGGAATCCGAATGAAAGATCCGAACAAATCTTTACTAAAATCCGAACGCAGCTTTGGATCAGAACCCCGGCACATGGATTGTGAGTTTTGAGTCAATTTGTGTTTGCAGCTAGAGCAATAATTTTAGATACGAAACATCTTTTCTCTAAGAATGACGGAGATAAATGTGTGACGGATAAGCTCAAGATACCTTCCTAAATCGATTCTACGATATTGAAAAATAAAGAATCAGTCAAAATATTTATTGATGCTTTTCCTTGTAATCCAAATCAAACAGCGTGTTCACTGTAAAAATCACTTCGANTTTATAATTCTGCCAAAAGGTGACAGTGATATGAAAGTCTATTTTTGCGGGATGTTGTAAGTACAATTAGAATATGTGTACGTGTAGGCTTAATAACATACATAAGCATGTGCTTATCATTCAAGTCACTTTAATACAAAAACCTTCATCATGCAGCAAATGCGTAGGTTGATTTTTTAGATCATTGGTAGCCATTTTTTTGCTTGGTAATTGTGGAGCTTTAGCAACATTATCAAAGTATGATAAATTAAACGGCGTTTCTATGTTGCTCATTGTTTTATTGGTAGTAGAAAGCTTTTTCGGCTGCATAGCAACCATCTTCAGTAACATACACTGAGTATTGAGAAATATTTCGCCAAAAATATTTCTCAATACTCAGTGTATGTTACTGAAGATGGTTGCTATGCAGCCGAAAAAGCTTTCTACTACCAATAAAACAATGAGCAACATAGAAACGCCGTTTAATTTATCATACTTTGATAATGTTGCTAAAGCTCCACAATTACCAAGCAAAAAAATGGCTACCAATGATCTAAAAAATCAACCTACGCATTTGCTGCATGATGAAGGTTTTTGTATTAAAGTGACTTGAATGATAAGCACATGCTTATGTATGTTATTAAGCCTACACGTACACATATTCTAATTGTACTTACAACATCCCGCAAAAATAGACTTTCATATCACTGTCACCTTTTGGCAGAATTATAAACACGCAACTATTCAAAATCAGTAGGGGAAGTGAATCACACCTATTGCTAGGCTAATTACCAACTGCATTTCGAATATGATAAAATATTGTGTGTATTAAACAGAATTGACTCTTTTGGTACAGGCTATGAGAATTGGAACGAGAATTTAGTGAACTGGAATTTTTCATGCACAATTGATAGTCCAGCCAATGAATTCTATAGGGCTATTATATTTATCCTACATGGTATAAATACTTATTTTTGCCTGTCCGTTTGAGATTCACGCAAATCCTACTGAGAGGGACTTCCGCATTACGCGGAGTTAGCTGAACTAAAATATAAATATTTCCATATAGGACTTCAAGCCCCCCGATAATACTCCTGGTTAGACCAGTGATTGGTATTTATTTTAATTGCATATTTTGAGAGTGGTGAGCGCATACCCAACTCCACTTACAATAATGTATTTCAGCGTGGGCACAACCTTAACAGAATTGTTGCCTAGCAAAGGGAGAAACACGGTGTTCGAGTGAACTGCTAACCGCACTCGCAGTTAACACATTTATCTGACCGGTGCCAAGTAAACAGCTTTGGTAGTCGCTTTGCCAACACTTAAAAAGTTTTCCTACGTTGAGAATTCGCTTTAAACTAACTCAATATCTTCTTTCCCATTGTATTTGAGGAATTTATTTGTAAACACCGCGAATACAAACCTTTGTATGTATGCGTAAATTTTATCTATATTGGCTACTGAGCTGAATGAAGTTTCAATTTTAATCAATCTGATGAATAGACACTATAATAATAAGAAATTTATTGTAAAACGCAATACAAACTGCGTATGACCACATGGAGGAAAATAAACAAATTTACTCTCCCCAAGCAAAGAACGGACCATCCCATCAATTTCGATCATTTAGTTCTTAAACATTATGGGATTACTACATCTCACGTCCCGCAGCTAAGATTTATTGAACTTCGCTGGAAGTTTCAATTCTCAAACTAGAAGCAGAAGTTTTGTTTCAACTTATTCTTGATTTAAGTTACTGTGAAATGTAATATAACAAAATTGTAGTATAAAAGTAATTATAACATTAATATTTTTGCCCATCAATAGGGGCAAGGGGTGAATGTACATAGCCATTGGAAGACCTCTAAATACTAACTTGGATTCATTATTTGCAAGTTACTGTACCGAGTACTACCGGAATTAATCGCAGTCTACATTCGGTAAAAACGAAAAATTCGTAACCTGCGAACATTCACCCGCATCTGCCTCTGTCCAGGTGTCATAAAACGAGAAAGTGTTTTTAAATGTATCAAACGAGTGTTTTCGGCTGTGTGTAAGACTCGTTAGTCCATCTTTCTCGGCGTACAGTTCGAACTGAAATATAACACTTATGGTCGACTTATGAATAGGAATAGGATATGAGCTAACCATTTTGATAAGTCATAAGAAACGAAAATACCAAAAAGGTACACTTACTGCTTTATTGTACGTAATTTCAATGATGCAATGAATTTATTATATTTTTACTTATTGTTCTATTATATGATGTGGCGAGGTTCATCAGGTCCGACTTTCCACTTGTTTTGAGCGATGGAGTTGGAAAGGAGTGATGTTGAGTTGCCGGGTAATGGACAGTACTGAAGCAATGAAACAGGAGAGGAGAGTTCGTATGAAGTATGCGAGGGAAATTCCAGCACAAAACCTCACACGATTCGGCTGAGCGGGAAATCGAACCCTCGCTCTTCCTCTCAACAATGCGCAAGGAGCAAATACGCCAACATTATCCGTCACGATTGTCGGTACTATCAAAAGAAACATTTTTCAGTAGAACTCCAGTTATCCGGATCAATTGGGATCGGACTCTATCTGGTTAACAAAAAATACGGATAGTTGATTTTCTCCCCCCACCCCCAAAAAAGGTTAATTTTAAAGCAAAATGATTAAGAAATGTCATATCGTTGAGGACTACTTCGAATATACAGTAAAAAGTCAATTCAAGATATAATTCTATATGGTAACACTTATCTCAAGACAATAAAAATTACAATGGTTTAGTGTTCAGTAATTAAAAATACTACAATTTTTCTTCTGTCGATCCGGATAATTGGCAATGATCGGAGTACGGATATTTGTAGTTCTAGAGTGTTTGAGTCAAAATGCGCAATATAAATTATTAATTTTATGTTATTGAGGAGTTGTGGAAGAGATAAATGAAAACTTTGTGATAAAATTGATTCAATTTATATTGCAACACTTTATTTTACGTGGATATCAAATACAGGGACCGTCCCACGAAAATGTCCCTTCCCATTTCCTGCCTTGAAAAAGATGGTGCAGTCTGCGCTTGCGTCGTACGTATATTCCAAACTTGCAAATATCGTCCAGTGCTGATCCTTGACTTGCTCACATACTCCCTCAGCTGTCCCTATCCAGATTTCATCGGCTGCGATAGCTGTGCATTACTTCAGCGTAAAACAGTCCACAAAGCAGTCAAAAGTCATGACTTGTAGGTGAGCGCCCAACGGAAATACCGCAGACTTTGCAATTAAATACTTTCTTATGTTATGAAGGGCATATTTTTGGTTTTTGACCCGCCATTTCCGGAGGTCAGATCAGGGACTTTCTTGTGGGGTGCACCTATCTAGTGCCTACTCTATATCAAACTGCTTCTATTAGCTTCGCTTATTAATATGTTTGTTTGTATGGAAACAAATCTCGCATTTCGATTTACACTCACTCCCCAAGTTTCCAATCGAGAATCCAAATTTTATAGATATCTCACTACGAGGACAAACCTAACACCCCTAGGTACGGGACGGGAACCATAAGCCTACAATCACATCGCAATTACGCCTAATTGTGAATCTAACGTCATTTTGAGTCTGGCGGTGGGGGATTCCGGGGTTAGACATCTCGCTTAAGACCAACTTCANTCTCCGTCAGTGGCGTTACTCGTGCCTCGCCTTCGCGGCCTCACCCTCGCTCGCTCTTCCGGCGACGAGGGCCGCAGCCGCCGCTGCCACTGCGTTCGCCTGCCCGTCTTCCTCCTCCCCGCTCCACGCCGCGGGCGCCACACCTGTCTCTTATACACATCTAGATGTGTATAAGAGACAGACCTAGAGCATGGACTTTATTCTGTTTTTCACTAATGGATAGCGTGTTTCAAGAGATATAGATACATAAATTTTTTGGCATTTCTTATAAATTACATTACACCCACGACGATAAACGTTGATGTTGAAAAAAGAAAATGAATTCGTAGGAGAGGTATCTTGTGCATGTAAGGATAATAATTATGAATAGTGTAGAGATTTCCGAACTCAAAGTAAAACGTACACCTACATATAGCCCTTTCCAACGATGGTTTACCACACATAATGATTCAACTTAAAGTTCTACAAAACGATAAACTGCATGAAATAGCTATACCTTCTTCTTGAAACATATTATCCATGACTGAAAACCGGAATAAAATTAGAGCACTAGTTCCTGAGAAAATCTATGGGGTACTTGGTGTTACATTACATAAAGATTCCATTTTGCCGAAGGTGTCTTGGTGGGGGGCTAAAATTCCGACTTGTACACTTGAATGTTCTCCCATTAAGATGGGAGTGAATGTATATAACTAGTACATAAATATACATAAGACTTAAAAACAGTTTATTTTAAGCTTGACCCACGGAGGCGAGCGGGGAATTCTAGCCAAGGACATGTCGCTCGGCAACTTTGATGGGGACTAGCCGAGACGTTAGATTCACTGGGGTCCCAAACCTTAATCTCGAAGTATGAACAAACTTACAATGAGATTTTTAATCTAATTTATATTTTACTTCTCTGAGTATTACTAATAAGCGCGTTTTCTTTACGTATTTTAAACTATTAATTTAGTGCACGTGGAGATTAGTTACCCTATAAATCGTCTCGTAAAAATTTGGGCTTCGTCATTGAGTGATGTCTCTCGCGAGCTTTGTTCTTCAACTCGGAGAGGAGGAAGGCCTTCTGAGGGAAATAGATGGATTATAACGAGGAGAGTCCATGAACCAAAGGGAAGCGGTGGAGCAGCACGAACTGAACAAACAACTGATGCGATGATTTGATAGGAGCTTATCGCAAGCGTCTTTCTTCACCTATTCTCCATTATTCAGATCGAGGCAAAGATAAGCTCTGAAGCCACTCTGTAGCGAAAGGAAAAACTGGAACCAGCAACCAATAAAGTCGAATTAAATAAACAACGGAGATAATTGAATTAAAATAACGTTATGTGAAAGAACATCACAACTCATTTCATACTATAATTTTAACATTATATAGATAATCTCGTTAGAACTGTGTTACACGAAGGAAGGAATAAATATGGTAAACTTCACCAAGACAGTTATGCTCTGACGGGTTTAGAAGAATGAAATCCATCTAAATTTGAGGAAGATTTTGAATTTGGTGCCTCGTCACGCCTCCCACCGCTTCTTCAAACTCTTCTACATATCCACCCAATCAACAGGTCTACATCATAAATGAACGTACTAAAATACTTCAACTTTTTCAAAAAATATACACATTTAGTATATTTTTTGGTCTATTATACTTTAGGTGAATAAATTAATAAGATAATATCTAAATAATGCAGAGTTATTTACAACACGCAAAAACATCTAAGCCTTCTTCAGTCACTATAATAACTTAACATCCATCGACAATAATTTTTCGTTAATTATTTACTGACAGTCAACTATCAACAATAATTTATCCTCGTGGATCCCCTCCGCTAAGCCGAAAACGTAAGTTAGCTATATCTTTCAATTTTTATTTATCTGCTATTAAAAATAATGTTATTTATCTAATATTGGAAGACCCACTAAGGCACCCATTTCGGGGGCCCGTGGCAAACTGCCCTCCTACCCCTCGTCACTCTACGGAGACACAAAAGCTAATTCTCGTAAAGAGTTTTCGAATACTATTTTGGTTCCAAACAGAGTAATTTACTCACATAATGAGTTGCAAAGTGATAAATATACGAATAACTGATACAAAGTCCTTAAAATTGTGTGAAACGGCTGGAAAGAAACCAATTAAAATTCCCCGAGTGACGCGGGATACATTTAACTAGTTTACCGTATAATCAATTCATCACAATATTATTCATCGTAAATTTACAATATTATTAGAAAACGTAGGTTTATGAACAAATAATTTCATTGCATAAAAATGGAAAACTATAATCAACATATGTGCAACATTAATTTTCTAACGTACAATCGAATTCTAATTTCAACCATTACAATTAAAATTAATACATTATTGTATAAAACATAATTATTTTAGACGTACCAATATATAAATAATGATTTAAAATTGGATAATGATTCTGTGAACATTTTTAAAATTAAATAATTCGACATTAAGAGAATTTTCAGAACAGTTGATTATAGACTTAATTTTGACGTCGAATCAGCCACTGTGGTCTACGTTTGTTTCAGCTTCATCCATCTCCCTAACATCCTCTCGTGGTGTTTTTGTCATTTCTCTCTTCTGTCCAAACGTTTATATATGTTTTTGACAGGGTCCGTCAAGAAGTTCTTGGCTCTATTATTTATCCTTGATGGGTTGTTGCTCTTGTATAGCAGAATATAGGTAAAAATCAACAAATTTTTCGAAATTTCCATAAGGCGGAGATTGTTTTGGAACTTATGTTTTCAACTGGTGGACGAATGTCTTCTGATTTGGTTTCTCTTGGCAACATTTTATGTCGCAGAAAATGGTATTTGGAATATCCAAAGCCAGAAATAAGTTAATAGTTACAACAATTATTTTCAGGTTTACAATTTTTTTTAATCAAGGAAGAATAAGGGTTTCTTGCTAAAGAAAAATCAAAATATTTTAAAATATATTTTTATTGGCAATAGATCGTGTATATTTGTAAAAACATTTATTTTCGTAGATTAACTGTTACTACGGTGAAGGAAATATAAATATGGTGTTGCACGTTGAGTGAAGTAACTCTTATATTTCTTTAGAAGGGCCACACGTTGACGGCGACGGTAGTCTGTAAATTTTTTCCTTTTCCAATCCTGCGGACTACCGACCACATCACCACAACTTGACTCTCAGCCGTGCAGGTAGAAAAGTTGAATTGTGCGAGAGTTGAAATGTGCGCAACTCGTTTTTGATATATGTTTTTGTTGTTCAACAGACTTTTTAAAGAATGTCGAAAAAAATTACCCGTTCATTGTCTCGTATCCATACTGAGAAGGTGTCCATACAGTAAAATTGCTGTTTTCCTGATTGTGTCCGTAAATTTTTCAACATTTTGGTACAAATACTTTGTAATTACGTTGCTGTACTCAGCACCCAGTAACCAAGATCAAATTTTTATACGAGACTTGAAGCTCTTCCAAGTTTTTCTTACAGAGCGCATTATTCTTCGCATTCTCCTATGATTAACGGCACTTACTCGAATAATGCGGCAGTTGGTGGAAATTGACTT
This sequence comes from Laupala kohalensis, assembly GCA_002313205.1. Lineage (NCBI taxonomy): Eukaryota > Metazoa > Arthropoda > Insecta > Orthoptera > Trigonidiidae > Laupala > Laupala kohalensis. The sequence continues at coordinate 145,010 of NNCF01128183.1, read as the reverse complement.
TTCATTATTTACATCATTGGTTACATTTCAGGCTGAATTCGGATTTTATTTCTTGTTTTGAATTACTTCTTTGTCCGAAAAATTTTGATCTAGAACTCCAAAATAGTTGAAATTGTCAGTCACTTCTAAATATGAGTCCATGTTTGTTCATACATCCTCATGCATCCATATTCTGGATATGAGAACTTATTTGCTATACCTGCTTTATGCACTTAGATTTTGCGATTGAGATTTGAAATCCGACTTTCAGGGTACGTTCTATAAGCATTTTCAATATATTCACTCGCGTTTCAACTTACTTTATTGTTTCGCTATTTCGTGTGATAACATTTCTATACATTTACAATCTGTACATTTGGAAAAATTGGAACCTCTCACAAACATTGGGAATTTTGTTAGACTCGTACGTAAAAATGGCTCTGTTCAGAATAGAAGCATTCACGTCGTAACATCTCCCGAGTCATGATGTATCTCCACTTGTCTTTTGCAGCATCTCGGCGTATAATCGCTGCATTTCTTTGTTCGCGGGAAATTTGTCCTTCCATTCCGTAAACCCTCTTGCGCACAACTTTACAAGATGCGGGGGCGCAAAAAGCGTTCGGCGTTTTCTAATTAATGGCGCAAAGGGCCTCGTATCCCTCCTTCCCTCTCGCGCAAGGGCGTAATTTCACGGAGGCAGGCAGACAGGGAGAGCGAGCGAGCGAACCGGGCAGGCCGCCGTGCTGTTCACTCGCGGAGCCGCCTCTCGCTCCCGCCCCCCCCAAAGCGCGGTGGCCCTTCCAATCGTTACGCCGCGCCGCTCCTCTGCTCCGCGCGCCGAAGGCGGAGGTGATGGTAAGCGCACAGCGGAGTCTAACGACGCAGCGCGTTATGAAACGCCGTCGTCTCCGCCACCCTCGCCCCCTGCTCCGGCAAGCGTCTTACTAGGCGACAGATTGTACCTTTGACGAGGGAAAAAAAGGGAAATTGCTCGCACGACTTCGAATGCACGCGTCCAGAAACCGATATGTTGATTTGAAGGAAATATTACGCTAATTTAAATGATGGGTCTTTAACACAGTTAACTACCACTTTCCCTAAAATCCATTAAAGACCAAAAGGTTTTAAAGGACATTAACTCTTTTTTGTATTTAGAGGTCCCGAAACCTTTCATTGTGAGCTTATACAAGTGAAGCGTCGTCTCATGGCTGACTGTACCTAGACCGTTGGGGCTCGCGAAGGGAGCGGGAGGAGAGGGCAATGTAGAAGCGCTTGTCGTTGGCGTAGCGAAACCCGGGCATCGCGTCGCCAGTGCCTGACTCCCACAGAGGCAAAACGCCGTCGTCCAAACGCCGACCTCTAGTGCAAAACCGGACACCTGAGGACGATCACGTGAACTTGGGTCGACCGTCCGTCCGCCTTGCCTCTTTCCCCGCCGACCGACCACTCTGTCCAGCGGACGCGCAGGCGGTGGCAGCGAACGCGCGAGAAGCGCACGCGGCGAACAAAAGTTCGACGGAGGAGGCGGCAACGTAGGTGAAGCACCGAGGGACAAGAAGGAAGGAGCGACCGGTGACCACGCAACAGGCGAGGGGCCGATAACGCCTTCTCCGTCAGTGGCGTTACTCGTGCCTCGCCTTCGCGGCCTCACCCTCGCTCGCTCTTCCGGCGACGAGGGCCGCAGCCGCCGCTGCCACTGCGTTCGCCTGCCCGTCTTCCTCCTCCCCGCTCCACGCCGCGGGCGCCACACTGCGCAGGCAACCATCCCGCCCCTCTCCGCTCGGCCTCCATCGCCCTGGCGCCGCCACTGCACTAATCTCTCTCTCCCTTTCTTCCCCCCTCGCTGCGAGGCGGCTCGGTGCGGACGCGCTATCTTTATCTCTCTCTCCGCCACCTCCCTCCCCTCCCGACCCTTCGCTCGCGGCGCGTTGCCGACCGCCGTCGCCGCGACCCACCCGTGCCCCGCCCCCGCTTCCGCCGTGCTGCTCGCTCGTTCGTCGACGACGACGCGGCTACGACGCTCCGAAATATAGTGCACTTCCCGTGAATATGTCACGCAAGCCTTTGTCTGAAACCGTCGGACGGAAACAGTGACACAGCCGCGTAAGCATGAGCCCGCGAAAAAAAACCTCAGTGGACGTCCCTTACCCTTTTCTATACCACTACTCCCATCCTGTTTCCCATACCATCCCAAAATAAAAAGAGAAATGAAACATTAAAGAAACAATCCCATCTGTAAACGTTCCTACTTTGAACTTGACCCCGTTACCTACAGAAATTACAGAACTGTATATATAGTACGTATCCATTTCGCCGTCTGTATCATAAAGCCGCCACGCAAACTCCTTTTGCTTTTCTCTCTCTTGCACACCCATTCACTCATTCGCTGTCTCACTCTGGCCTCGGCGCCAGCGCAGCGCACAATCCCACTCAAGTACTCTTGTTATAAAGTAAGCACGTGGTTTAGTAGAAGCGTCGCGCAGACATTCTTAAAGCAAATGCACTTGTCTCTACGAGAGCATGTCCCGTGCACACAGCCCTCGAGTCATAAGCCAACATTTCGATTGTAAGATGCCGCCGATTCCGTGAGTAAATAGAAATGAATGGGCGGATCAAGACGTTTATGCTCCCCAAAAAAGGTAGAGATAACCACTACCGCAATAGAATGAAAAGAAGCCTCAAAAGCTATGTTTCGCGAAAAAAAAGCTATTGTAAATGACAGCTCGATTTAATTCTCTTGTTCTGACGTGTCAAATCAACTGAGTGATGGGACATACAGGGATTGGAGTGGAGAACAGGTTGAGCGCCGCTGCAGAGGAAGACGTGGAAGCGCGTGGGCAGAAGGAGCGAACGAGGAGCGGAGGCAACGCCAGCAGCTGCCGCCGCCACCGCGTGTTCCATCTCTCTCGCTCTTTCGCCCTCTCTGTCCCTCACACCACCACGTTGCTTAGTAACGGGCCCGCTCCACCGCATCGCATCCTCCCCCCGCCCGCCCCTTCCACCCGCTCTCTCACCCCGCCAACCGCGACCCTCCGCGCTGGTTCCGTCCCCCTGGCCGCCGCCAACCCGCGAGCGCGCGCGGCGCCAGGGCCGATTGTCCACCCAACCCAACCCGAGGCCTGGCCGACAGAGCGAGTGAGAGCCGCGACCCGCGCAGGAACACGCACATCACAACAGGCCGCGGCGAGCGACGGAGGTACGGGCAGCGCAACGACGGACAGAGGCAAAGGCAGGCGGTGTGAGCCAAGGGGTTATTGATCCACATAAAGGACCTCTTCCCTTTCCTTCCGCTTGTCTTTTCATCAGACAAGCAGACTTCGAACTGACCATCGGCATGGTGCGTGTTTTGGACGCGAAGTGAGACTACAGCGGCACGAGTTTCTTTCTTGCATCGAGGCGCCGCAACGAAAAAAATCGACGACAGTCAGCCGGGCGGCGCTGCTACTACTGCTCGCACACGAAGACTGAGAAGATTCCGCGTCGATTCGTCGCTTACAGCGCGCGCGCACTTCAGACACGCGCATTAGACTTTTGCGTCATTTAGTTCCCGCCACTACATTCGTGTACTAGCAGACCGGCGTATACGTCGGTCGCACGAGTTTTTAATTACGTGCGAGTGAGTGAAAGTGTGCGTGCTAAAAAGTGATGTGATTGGCTGCGGGCGCGCGCCAATACGATTCATCGGACTGCGCTATCAAGTAATTCGTAGTGTGGTGTGTGGCGCGCGCGCGCGTGGGTGAGAGTGTGTCTGCGACGACGGCGGACGACGCGCGAGCCACAGCGGCGGCGACGGCGAGCGCGCGGGGCGCAGAGGCTCTGCTTGCGACGGCGACGGCGCTAGCAGCGGCGGCAGCTGCGGCGGCGGCCGCACGCGGCACCGGGGCCATGCTACCGGCGAAGCGACCCATCCGACAACTGTCGGTGCACGAGAAGCTGGAGGCCATCCGGCGCGTGCACAGCGGCGAGTCCAAGGCGAGCGTGGCGCGCGACATCGGCGTGCCGGAGTCCACGCTTCGAGGCTGGTGCAAGAGCGAAGACAAGCTGCGCAACGTGGCGCGTTCGTGCGGCTCGCCCGAGTCTCAACAATCTGACGGCGAGAAGGATCTCAGCGTCGATTTGGAGAACGGCGGTGGAGGTCCCTCGGAGTACAAGAGAATGCGTAGCTGCCTCGACGAAGGTAGTCCCAATACAGTGATGGCCCATCAACAGCCGTCGGCTGCCACCACTCCGTACGCTGTGCAGCAACCGCGAGCTACACATCCCGAGTTGGATGAAGCCGTGTGGTTCTGGGTGAAGCAGCAACAGCAACAACTGGGATTGTCGTCGTTGTCCACTGCATCACAGCTGTTGGATCCGGTGGCTGCGGCCGGTGAGAAGGACGGCAATGGAGACGGCAGCAGTTGGTTCTGGCGCTGGTATAAGCGCTACAGCTTCGCACAGTACCCAGATCCTTTGGGCGACAAGGCGAGCGTGGGTACCGACCTCACCACCGGACTATCTAAGGTGAACGGCTATTCTAGTGCGCTAGGGGTTAGCAAGGCCAAGTCCACGCTGGATAGTGTGTTACTCAACGCGAAAGACAATAATAATGTGACCGCTACGCCACAAAACAATTTAAAAAAACTGGATGAATCGGATGATGACGAAGATGATGAACCTCCTGCGACAGCAGCGGAAGCTGTGACTCACGGGGAGAAGTTCCTTCGGTGGCTCGAGTGTTGCTCGGACCCTAGTGTAACCGCCATGCAGATCTTGCAATTCAGGTACCTTCTCAACAACGTTCGTGCGTGTGCCGACCGACGGGCCAATAAAATCAAAATCAAAACTAGGTCCCGACGCAAGTAGACAGTACCGTGTACTTCGCACTTGTGTCATTCTATACCGTTTGTTACCAAACAATTTATTGTAAGTAGCGTTTACAAGTATGGTGTTTCATGCAGGTTGTAATCAAGCTTTAAACATGTATTCCATTAGATTCTGTTATGTACTATACATTATGTTTGTACATATTTTTCTTTTGTGATCTGAGTTTTGTTGTTTTGTAAGAGCATAAGTAAACTGGCGACGTACGGAGAATTTTTATCAGAAAGCTAATGAACAAAGTGAAAATAATTTATATTATCTATATCATGTTAATATTTGATAATCGCATGCAAGACTTACGAAAAGGGTAGGCTTCTCCAAAGGTTCGTATTCAAGATAATCGGCGATGAACTTAGCAACGCCTTGCCAAGTCCCAAGTCCGGTGTGGTGCAATTTAGTTGGCCGGATGGTGGTGCAAATCATTTTCTTTAATAAAAAGGGAAAAAAATATTGAAATTTTGTTACTGCTTGTTCAATATTATTCCAAAATGTTGTGTAAATAATTTATCAAAATTCAATACTTCATAAATATATTTTCCATGTGATATTTGGAATGATAGGCTTTCTTTTGTTGTGAACTGATTGGTAGTTTTTATACACTCCACATACATCAGTCATGTGTTTGTTGAATGCTCATTTTCTTGTTAATGTTAAAATCAAAAGAAGATAATATTAGTTGATATTGATCTCAGGGTAAATAAGATTTGTTAACTTCTGCACTATTATTTCTAGTTCATGTCTTTCTGATAATACATGTAAAGTTGAGTGTTCTGAAAAGTAATTATCTTTTTCTGTCGCAGCATTATATTGCAGGCAAATATTATATTTTACTCTTAAATGCCATTATTGATGCACTTAAAACTTTTTGATTTGTGTATAAATGGCTTTGGCACAAAATTGGTAGTGCAATGAACATGTGATACTGTAAATTAATTGCATCACTATCAATTCATACTTTAGTTTGAAGTCTGATTAGTTTTAAATTTTTTGGTTCGTATTAGTGTAAAATGAACTTGACGTGAATATTTTTTTAGTAATTAATTTAAAATGCCTTTATATTCTAAGTGGTTCAATATCTATTGTTTCGACAATTGTTGTCATGGCTGTAATGTATTTTCCCCTAACTATTTCAAATTGTCAACTTATTGCTGACTTTGCTGTATTGTGACCATGGAGCTTTGCAAAGATAAGTGTTTGACCTGATCCATTAAGGAGATATCTTTGAAGACAGACTGATTGTATAGCTTATTCTTAATAATTAAAAAGGTTTCACATTGTATTTTGATTGATTCATTTGGTTATTTGTCCTTAAAACCTAAGTTAGTTTACAAATTTCATGTGCTTCACATCCAAAATAGTTTTGATAAATAATTACAAAGTAGATGAGCTTCCTAGTGGTCTTTGAAGAATAATGTAGGGATCACATTTGATTATAGGCCACAGTAAAAAATTGTTCACATTTATAATTTGATACATGACTTACAAAGATTTGTGGTTTATATTTTCTACTGAATGGTACAAAAAGTGATTTCTCTTACTGTCTTGTTTTTCTTAGCTTGTTGTAATAACTCCCCATGTCAGATTTAAAATGTAAGCAGAACCGTAGTCTTATTTTCTAAAATAAACCAGAAGATTAATGAAATGAGTATTTTCATTTTACCTGTATTCCACATTCATTGTCTGGTGCTAGCAACAGAGGACGTCTGTCAGGGTAAACAAAATGAAATTGTCTTCTAAAATTTTCGGCATACAGTAAGACAAGTTTTTCTTTAGGTGTATTTTCGTAATACGTGCTGGGGAAGTGTCGTCTTCTGCAATCCGCCAAGAAACATTAAAAAAAAAAAAAAGGAAGATAAATAGGAAATATTGAGGTCGGAACTTACTGGGCAAAACTGGGTATATCCTCCTTAGGCCATGATAATTGTATAAGTGACAACTCATAAGCTATTTCTTTCAGGTGTCTCATGGTAATTTGTTCATAACCAAATCCATACGGACTATATACGACAGATTGCTCTTCCTCCCCCAACAGCTCTTCCTCAATAGTGCGAGGGTATGCTTCTCCAAAAGGAAATTCAAAATCGAAGTCATATTCATCACCGGTGGAACGACTTAGAGTCTTTTCTTTAGAAACATTTCCACTACTTTGTTTACCAAATCGTTTATCCGACTCCTTGCGTGATCCAGAAGCCCGAGATTGTGACTTCCCAGGTTCTTTTCCTTTTCCATCAGATTCCTCTTCATCCATTGCAGTTTTATGGGAAAATTCTCAGTTACAAGAGATGTATTAATAAGTTACATAATTAGGAATAAGCTTCCTTTTTGATGACCACCCTTTCTTAACATTCAAATAAAACGCAACTCCGGCACTGTTGGTGTATTTATTTACTATTGACCAATGTTACCAACTAAAAAATTCAGCCTCGTAAAAAAAAATTCATTAGATTCAAAGAATTTCTCTGGGATATAAGATAAAACGTAATTAAACGAGCGACTTAAGGATAATTTTGTTCGCGGCAAGTTCATCAATAATTTAAATTATATAAACGGAACGTTTCTTTGGTGTATAAAATTCGGAGTCTTTCCAATGCATGATGCAGTGCAATCTGTCGGTGAATCATTGAATCAATAAGACGTTAGCGTAAGTCTCGGGCAAAGTAGTTACTACAAGATCAATTAATTCTTCTCAGCGCTCTCAAATTTAATTCTTTCGTGTAAACGCTTTTCTCCCAATTTAATACTTTGCATTTCCTAAACAATAAAAATTATTGCACATTTTAAATTTATGAAACAGTGGAGTGAAGAGTGCCAAATAAAGGATTACAAGTAGAGAAATATAAGTGATACATAAATTGCTGAGAAAAGTATTTGGTTTTAGTCACAAATCATCAGAATTTAAGTATATTGTTAAACAGCTTTATTTAAAAAAAAATATTTCCATTGCAACATATTAAGATCAAATTAATACAGGGTTTTATTATGGACTAGAGTGCCTATGATATTTTCAAGAGCAGAAAAATGTAACAGCATATTTATATAAAACCAACAACTTTGACTGTTAATACCCCCAAAATATAACTTATTTTTATTAGCTTCTTTATCATTCACATTTACTAAAGATCTGAGACTATAAGTGCCATATAACTGAAAAATATATAAATCAATGAAAATTATATGTAGTCAATAGTTAATAATATAGACAGACTGGATTCCCATTTCACTTCTGTCTACATTTCTAGGGTTAATGCAAACAGTAAGATGAGCATAGATATGATTCAAAATTCACAAATAAATATAAATTATATAATTTATTGCCTATGCAACAATTGTACAGAAATTTATATTATGTAGAATAACTTAGAATATCTGAATTTTTTGAAATGCTCAAAATTAGAAACAACTGATTGCATCAGATTGGTTAATTAACAACTGATTGCATTAGATGAAGCTTAAAATATTTCTATCACATAATTTTTTGCTTGGAAAAAAAAAGAAGAAGAAAAAACGAAACAGAAAATAATACATTGCTGAGATCTAAAACAATAATTATTACAAGCTCAATTCAACACCTGAATAAAAACAAAACTTCCACTAGGCAGAAATGATTAATTGTATCATCATTCTTAATTAAATATTATTTATTCAGTGGTGAAGTAAAGCAATACCAAGGAAAATCACTTAAAATACAAAGAGAAGCTCAAGTCACAGAAGTCATGGTATTGTTTCTATTAAAAAAATAATAGTCTCAAAATTAAACATAAAACAATAAATGCTATACAAATTTGCATTAAGTACTTAAAATACTGATTTGCCCTCAGAGCTATAACAATGATTCAACTATCAACAAAATCAAGAAAAGTTTGCCTCAAGTCATTATCTATTTACACATGAACAGTAATGAAAATTATTTAAAATGTACAAATCACACAGGCCAGTTATTCACCAGTTAGAGTATTATAGTTTTCAGGGGATGAAGAAAGTTTAAAACGGAAGACAATAAATGCTACTAAATTCTACCACCATGAGAAATTAAAAAAACAAAAAGAAATTCAACCATCAGATGCACTGACACTATGCTCAGGAGATGGTGTGTGAATAGGAAACATAAGCATCTTGGTTCGGAGGAAAGAAAGATCAGGAAGAGAATCCAATACTTTCAGTGCTTCTGGACTTAGCTCCTCTCGATGACCAGTATTAGTTAAAGATGTTGACTGACTCGCTGCTAAGATCCGTTGAACAAGTTGGTCCGTTTGTGTAGGATGCAGGTTTGAAGATGTTCTTGATGCATCATTTGGCTGTAGTTCTTTCTCCAAGCCTTCCAGGAGAACAATATATAAACAATATGATAGTTCAGTTTTCAAAATCAAAATATTGTGTTGTATAAAAACAATTAGATGAAAATCAAATTTCAAACATGTGAATCAATTCAACTGAAAATCATTTTCATCCCTTTAAAATTGAAGGGAGTTGCTTCCCTGCCAAAATTTAATATAGAATGCTGAGGGGGCAAGTAAAATCAAGCAACTACTATAAACAGTGAACAACAATGAACTTTACAAAACACTATACTTTCTTCAATGCTTGTATGTTAACCCACTTAATTTTATTAAAAAATGATTACATAAATGATATTCTGGTAATGAGGTTGTGTGGAAAAAAACATGATTTAATGTAATTTTTTACATTACAATATTAGGTAATTTATCCGTTACAAAAAACATACTTATAAAAATTATAATATAAGTTTAAAATGCTAACACTACCAAAATTTATATCAAATACAATTTGTACTAACTTCTAAGTGAGACAAGAATCACTAGATTACGCAATTACCCTAAATAGTAACTAGATTGTAACACATTATTTTATACAGTTTTAATTCTATTAAGATTCCTTACAAAAATTTAAATCGTCACTTATGCTGCTAAATGCTTTTGCCAATTTTTCAGAAGAGTGAAAAAAATGTTTTATGACTTCAATTCCCAATCTACAGAAATCTTGTAAAGTTACACTGTTTTGTAAAACATCTTAAATAATACCAGACATAAGGTGCAGTAATTTCAGCTCATTAAAAAATAAAGATATGTCATGTTACTGAAAGGTTTCTGTTAGCATGAGCCATGAGTAGACATGCTTTTCTGACAATTGCAATGAAAAGCGGTGGTATTGTAAATCTGACTTTACCTACAAATTCAGCATGAACTTAAAGATAGACATCACAATGAAAATTGGCCAAATATTAAGTTATGTCATGCAGCAGCTTAAGAAACAATTTAGTATTTCAATATGCTTTTCTTGATGAAATCACATCATGCACAAATAGCGTAGCTACAAGCAACTTCTTTGAAGAATGGTGAAATTTAAAAAGAAATGGATTTAATAACAATTATACTAGTAAAACAGGGTTTCATTAATAACTGCTACAAACACCATAAATGCACAAGAAAACAAAACATGAATGAATATTTTCATTATAGCATGCAAAACAAAATTAATAATAACAAAAGAAAATGTAAGGCTATTTAGGCCATTTCCCTGCCAATTTATGGAATTTCAATACAAGAACATTATTCTTAAGCCATAAGAAAAGAGTTAATAATGCATAGACACAATTCACAAATGGAAAAATTGCCAACAACACTTGGGTAAAATTTAAGGTTTGTGCAAAGGCAAGCAAACATATTTTTTGAAGAGGGGATTGCAGGTATTATGAGAAAATGTTGTGCGGAAGGAACAAGACTGTTCAGAGGACATTGCTGACATGGTTGTAGCCAAGCACAATCTACTGTTAATGTTAAAACTACTACTACAAGCAATGTTTGCAAGCGGTTCTCTCTGAGTACTCACTGGCAAATTCCCAGGCAGCATCGGAGGCAGAGGGGGAGGTAAAGTTATCAAACGTGTTGAGATAATCCAAGTCGAGCAGGGCAGATTGAGTGCCTGCATATCAATTCAACACCACCACCACCAACACCCAACACAAAGTTTGATCCAAACCCAAGGAAATATCCACAGAGAGAAAAGAAGAGAAACAATGAAGCTGTTAGTTTAATGAAGAATTGGCCACGCAGGGCATTTTTTAAGTTCAACTAAATGCAAATGATACTGATATTATGAAATAATGTTGGTGATGGTTGATACAAATATTATACACAGAAGGTACAAATTCTATTATCATAAAAGACTAGAAGATAATTCAATAGGAAAAATTATACAAAATATACTAACGAAATTAAATATGAAAATGTTGATATACATAAAACCTATAGTAATAAATGATTTGTGAAGATGTTACATAAAATAACCATTGAACTCTGTTGAAAACCAAAATATATCCATAAAAAATATATTAAAAAATGCCCTGAGAATATTATACAATAAAACAATATTAGGTAGGCACTGCATTACTTCTAAGTAAATCACACAATCATTTACTGTATTTACCCGAATATAGTTCCCCCCCCCCCACTTATTTTAGGAGGCAAAATTTAGAGAAAAAAATGAAGTTGAGAAAAATCAGTTTTCTAAAATGTCTTTCTGAAGGGAAATGCTCATTCAAAATTCCATGTGAAATGGTTAGCATTGGAAAGTATAATCAAAAGTACTTTAAAACTAACTGGTGTAGTTAAACTTCTCCTCTTGACATCGCCAAATCCACACGGACTTCGGTTCTACTTCGAATTCTCGTTCCACTGCTTTATTTCTGTGCGTCTGAGCATTATTCAGAACTTGCAGTTTGATGTTGGCGTCGAAGCATCTTCGATCGCCCAACTTTCGTTGTGTCGAAGAAGATCCCCGTCTCTCGAAAAAATCGTGTATCACGGTCAGCACGGCGACGGCAGTCGATCATTCCTAGACGACGTGGACCTGTTCGGTTTCCGTTTTGAGTGAGCGTCAAATCCCGCCATCATCGATCAATGTTCTTTGTGTTTCGTTACATATACGGCTCGTGTTCGCTTAACTCGTTATCACTAACGAAACTTTGAATTAGCAGTTTTCCCGTCCTGAACTCCTAATATAGGCCCCCCTTACGATTTTTGGGCGATTTTTTCGGGAAAAAGGTAATATTTTATTCGGGCAAATACGGTAATATTTTTATTCCTTGAAATAACCTTTTCTATTCTTAAAATATCCAATACCCGCAATATCCAATTCTAATTTAATTCCACAAACAATCCACTTTAAGGGATATGTGCCCAGCACAGTGTAATATATGCTATATCAACCACCAAAAAACCAAACTTTCAACTCATTTCTAACACCAATTAGTAGAGTAATAAACTAGCCAAAGTGAGAAAAATGTTTACAATCACTTTGGAAATCATACAAGCAAAATTCTTGGAAACATAAATTTTTCTACTTAACACGATTTTATGATCTACAAGAACATGGGTTCAATTTACCTATATAAGTTCATACAAAGAAACCAAAGGATGAACTGATTTCTCTTAAACAGTCTCCTAAATTATTCATGACATTTGAAGCGTTAATATATATCATGATGAAATAAAAAATTGTATTAGTTTTGTGGGTTACACACTTAATATTTTTTATTTCAACCTGTTTCATGATCACATGAATTATCTTCTAGCTTCCCTGTGGCAAGCGAATAAATTAATTTTGAAATTTAATAGTTTTTTAATGCCAGTTCGATGTTTAACTGCCTATCCTCATATATTTGCATAAACAATCACTCCCAAGCCATAGTTAAAAAAGTATGCCAATTTAAATCACCTCCTTATGTTTGTCATCCCAAGTATGATTTACTACTACTGATTTCTCAGTTACTCCAAATTTAACTCCAAAAGATAACACACCTACAGAATAAATTGTAAATAGAACATCATTTCAAAACTTTGAACTTCTTCAGGAGATATCCATCATATATTTTAGAGAAATAAGGAATTTGTTAACCATTGGTTGATCCAGTGTTCCAATCTAACTAAACTGATTATGCCATGTTTTACACATCAAATCTGTACAAAATGTATATTAAGTGTAAATTATGTCCCTGATAACGTACATGAAAGGCAGTCTTAATGTGTAGAATATAGGTTTCATATTCATATTCTACAAAATAATATAGGTTTCATATTCATTAAAACCTATCTATCATTCTATTCCAATTGTTGGTAACTCAATAAAGAATACAAAGTAAGTAGGAACGAAAATGTGAATTCATGAAAAAGTTAACAATACTGGTTCATAAAATATTCCTTTAATGAGTAATTATTCTTATTGGTGAATAAGTTAGTAAAATGTACCTTCTTTTTGGCAATAAATTAATTTATCAATGTCACAATATTACTCAACAGTATCCACTATTCTTGAAAAACTTGATTAAAAAACAGTAAGAAAGAGGATGTAGTAATCTACTTTTAATAGATCTTGAATATTGTGTTGTTATATACATATTAATTATGAGTACACAGGGATAGTCCTAACTATTTTGCAGTCATAAGAAAATTATTTTTTTAAAGATTTATATTGATATTGGTTTTTAAAGTGTAATCATACATGATTTTCAAAATCGTCAATAATAAATTAATCTTTCAGTATTTTAAAGAATATTAGAGTTAATAGTGTCTTAAAATTTCTTAATAAACCGTTTTTTTCCCCATAGATTCCACAAAAATTTGATTTCATAAAATACAACTCTTTCATTTTGATGTACATTTTTAATGCAATATATTTTTGAAATCAGGAGCATGATGTTACTGGCTAATCATAAAATATGACAAATAATACACCAAATCGGGGATGAACTATGCAATTGCTTTAGAATCTACAGTATCTTCACTTTCCAGCACTTTTTGTTAGTACCCTTCTCCCTAATTTAGTTTGGTCATTTTTGGGAACTAACCCAATCCTTACCCATGTACATAAAAGGAAGAAAATGCTTCATCATCTACTTTAAGAAAGGTTTACATTTGGAAAAACAAAGTTTATTGTGACATTGGCTGCTACAGGATCCCCCTAGGTGGTTAGGCCTCCCTCTTTGGGCATTACTTAAGTTATAAAAGTAAAGATGAATAGTTAAATGACTACAAATGACACACTATACTTCATTTGCCACTTTTACTATGGAACTAACTCTTCGGCACAATAATAATAAAAATGAACATTCTTAAAATTATAGAGCAAATGAAAACAAATGTACATATAATTTCATCTAGAGCTAATAAAAATTGTAGTTTTTTGGTAAATGATAATGAACGAGTTTTATTTTTTAATAATGTTGACTGAAGAAGATTTCAAGATTTGAAATTTAAAAAAGTGATTAAAATTGGCACTCGAATCTCCAGGGTTGGCCCCGCTAGTTTTTAGAGTTTACATGAGGAAATATTTTGTGTGTCATTGGTTTTCCATAAAAGAAAAAGAAAATTCAGCTTTATCATTTAACCTCCCACATTAAGAATCTAAAGTATCAACATACACCTTTCTTCAATAAAATTTATACTTCACAGTGAACCTAGCAGCAAAACGGGTGCAAGCCATTTTGAACATCGTAATTATTTGCGATCACATATAAGGCATAGATGCTTGTGAAATATAAAAATCCTTCATTTCATCAATCCAATCACCCTATCTTCATAATTAAAGTCATTGTAAATATTATCATTAACAGGTTAGCAAGAGTATTTGCCAAATTCTATATTATTCCCATCCCTACATAAGAAGAAATATATTGCTCCCCTACCTACATAGGTAAGTGCAAACAGAAATAATGTAGTTATAAGGAATAATTTTTGTAGGAATACTGTTGCAGTCTTGCTTCTTCTGTTCACTCAATTTTCATATACTAAAGATGAAGTATTATATACATACTGGAGAGAAACTGTCTGTGTTTAATATCATTCAAACAAGAAAGTTAACTCGTGTAAGTTTGGAATGAACTTTAAAATGAAAATCTCCACTGGAACAAAAACAATCTAAGAAGACAAAAAAACAAAACAATAAGTACTCATGGCATGAATGGTTGAAGAAACTAGTTATACCACCCTCTAATAAATTTTGGTTTAAATAACAATTTTAAATTGTCACAAAAAATTTACCCAACTCATAAAGAATTTGAGAAGATTATAAAGCGAAACTTTGATACTGTTAAATATGTATGTTAAGCATCAAATTCTGAATCCATGGGCACCAACTAAAGCATATGCAATACAAGGAGTATAGCACTCAAATTTCTTTGTTCTACATTCATGAGACTTGGAAATATATCTCTACAAGCAGGAAATAACATTTTCATGATATTAGAAAAAGCTGTTACTGTGAATATAAGAGGAATAGAGGTACTGTATTATCTATTAAATGTAGTTTTTGAATCAATAAAAACACAATTGTTAAAATAAGATCACAATAATTTCACTTACACTAGAATTTGCAAACTTGTAACGTAAAAGCCCCTTGGAGTAAATCAATATACACTAAAATTAAAACAGCTTTAGATACTAAAATGAGATATTACAGTGATTTTCTTTTTTAACTTTAAACAAGACTACTGGAGGCAAAGTTAGTGATGAAACTTTCCCTCAGATTATCAGTGATGGAGGGGGCAAAATCTTCTCCCACACCACACAGTTGTCTTATAAACAGTGATGGTTGCATGGTTTGGGTCGCTGTTTGCGTATGTGCACAACTGAATAGTGCTACTGTGCGCCTATCCCAGGTTTCTTCATATAACTTGTCTCCCGTACCTCCCATTGTAATAGAACTAACAATCGTGACAAGAATTAATGCAGAGATACTGCCTCTCCACAATCCATTTTCCACAAACTGAGAATTCCAACTCCACAATTCAATTTTCACCCCCAAAAAATGAAGATTATCCCTACCGTAACTTAAAAACATTCATTCATTACAACAATGGTCTGTTCTTTAAGGACTAAATTATGACACAAGTTAGAATACAGTTGATGATAAATAAATAAGATGATTGTATATTAATATTGGAAAAAACATTCTAATAATTTCACAAAAATGGAAACTTAAAAAATTGAAACAAGAGTCATACTTACAATCAAGAGGATTAACTAAGCCACTACTGTTCCAATCAAACTGGGCAGCAGGTACAGACTCCTACAAGATACAAATTCTATTCAGAATATTTGACAAAAATTTTGAGAAATCAAATGTAACATGTAATCCAGAATAATACTAATATAGATAACAGTAAGTAATGTAGATAACAGAAAGCAATAAATGTCACACAGCAAGTAAACAAGGAAAAAGAAAAGCAACTAAATATTTTAGAATTATGCAAAGCCCAGTGCAAGCACAACTAAATAAATAATAAAAAATAATAATAATAAATAAATACAAAAATCTAATAAATGTGTTTGAGTCTTATTTTACACCTCAAAGTGGAAACTGAAATATTATTCCTGAGGATAGGCCAAAGAAATAAAAATGATTTAATTAATGTAATCAGTATTGTCAACATTTCCATGTTCAGGACTTACAGAAAAATGTCCTATAAGTTTCTCAGCAAGCCGAAAAAAGATAAGACACAGAGGGAACATCTGAACACTCCTCAGTATCCTGGCTGTAAATGACATACACTGTCAGATAATGCAGGCTGATATTAATGACCATTATTCAATCACTTCATTTCCCTGATCACTTTCATCAAGAATGTTATTTCAATTATTAAATAGATAGCGATTTATTAATGATTTAAAACATTAACAATATTTTGTACTTTTTATTAATATTTTGGAACAAATAAAGAATCCTAGATATTTTAGTAACCAAGAAGTGGTAAGTTTCTAACTATATTTTCAAAGATATTGTGAACTATGAATTGTAAACTTGCTTGTGCAATGAACTTAATCAGTGATTCTCCACTTCAGAATGGGTTTAGATATGTGTTAGGTCATGAAGTTTCTTCCAAATATTCACATGCTTAATAGACTTTCTCAACAAATACAAAACAACTATAAACCCCACTAAAAACCACAATATTGTAATTTTACTTGCTTTTACCATGTTATCTATGGCAAATTTTGAGTTTTATATTGAATAACTTTTTTTTAGTTTGATGAGAGCATGAAAGTACTCAATTTTTAAGTGTGGTTATCATCAAATTCAATGATTTTCATCTCCATCTTTCACCTGGCCATAAGTTATCTCTACATGTAGGTCCAAGGAAGAAATATCTATTTCTTTTATTCATCTCTATTTATACAATAGTAATCAAATTCTATGTGTTGTAACAGAACATCTTGTCTTTATGAATTTTATGAATCTTATCTTCAGTTTTATGAATTTCTGGATTGATCTTTAAGTAGAAAAGTTCTTGTAAAAGTAAAAGAATGTCTTTTTTTTTAGATTGGAAGGTCACAAAGTTTTATTCTTGCTAGTGTTAGTACCCTAAAATTAAGTATAACAAAAAATCACAATTGGACAAAACACAAATGATGTCATTTGTGTAGAATATAGTGAGGCAACCCAGAAATTAAAACTTTCACTGTGTTGTTTCCTACTTCGCAAAATTATTGGTCACATGGATATTTGTGACTTTACCAGCACATTAACCAATACTCTTAGTTATACCAATAAAAGCTACAACACTGAACTATCTCGAGTTGTCTCTTGATTAAGTGGGTAGAATACAATTAACTCCAAGTCATATGCCATTTTTTGTGCTACCTGTAAATGCCTCCCCCAATTATAGTGTTGATTATTCTAGTGAAGCTCAGGATACATGTGGACAAGAACTCCTACATACAGGGTTACGGATTAGTCTCTGTTAAATTAAAGAGCAACCATATCACCAGCTCACAAGCAATTTCCCAACAGCAGCAGAAAATAATGAACACACATTAAAAATGTACAATGAAAAAAATCCATTACAGCTTCCTCCTAATACAAAAGCATGTAAGAATAGTTCAAAGGAATGATACAAAAAATACCTGTTCCATCTGTCAAACTAGACATTTAAATGTAGGATGTCCATTTACGGTAAATGCCATTTTCAATTTTGAACCCAATTCTAATTTTCTTTCTTATCTAACTAAGGGAGCTCCACTATGTAGCACAAGCAGAAGAATTCTCTTAAAAGATAGAATTAAGTCAACTTAAAATCAAACCAATGCCTGAAATAAGTTATATGTGCCTTGTACATATAAATTTCCTTATAATAAAAACCAATTTTTTGAAAACTTAGATATAATATTGGTTCTCCTGATATATTTATACTTGAAGGACAATAATAATGCAAATATTATTATAGACAATCAATTTTTAATGTAATGCTTTATTCGCTAATACAAGGCCAATGTTTCGATGCATTTAAAATTTTCTTTTTAAAACCATTCAAAAACATCACTTGTAATATAATGATAATCATTACTTGTAAGGCATGATAACTGTTATCATGCTTCTATGAAGGAAGGCTCTAGACAATTGTGAACTTGCCTCACTATTTTCTTCTTACAACAAGTAATATTTGTTAATGTTTTTCAATGGTTTTAAAAAGAAAATTTTAAGGGTATTAATTTTTGGATAATTGGAACATTTCAAAACATATAGCAGAGGCCCCGATGATGGTGCCAAACTAGCATCGAATGTTGGCTGTGTATTAGTGAATACTAATAAAGTATTACATTAAAAATTGAATTCGCTTAATTATTGTCTGTCAAATATAATTTTTTTTGTCCTTTCCAAAAATATAGTGTATGATTTACCACACAAATACATTAAGAACTCCATATAAATAAACAAAAATTCAAATTCCCACCATTCATCAGCAACCTTTTTGCAAATCAACTTTATGCTCACATTATGCAAAGTATCATGTAAATAAAAGTATATAGTAGTACAAAAGACTTAAGAATTATGTACTTATTCTTATCACCTTTTTTTTTCTCACTTTATGGTGTAATTTTCTGTTATCAAATATGAAAAAGAAACTAGTTATGAGAGTTGATTTGAGCTGAAGACTGGATATTCATGGTTCAAATCCTAATTACCCAAATAAATTTAGAAACAAAACATTAAAGATTTATGCCCAAACACACTCTCAGGCATGAACATCAAGTTGCAAAATACCTAGTAGGTCTACTCCAGGGCTCAAATTGGGTGGAGAGTGATTAAGACATCTTCGCACCCTCCTTGTTCCAAGATCGAGGAGTTGCAGAGTTCAATTCACTATGAACCCCGAAGGGTCTAAGATCTGTTTTAACAACCTGGTGATAAACTATCAAAACTGAAATAATGAATTTAACCCATTTAAGTCTTTTCCAGACTGAATCGTGTGTCTGCAAAATACACAAACATTATATCATAGTATGTTTTTGACTTGAGGAGGTTTAATTTAATTTAAATTTATGAGTGGTATAAAAGAAATTATAACTGTAAATTGTGCTATAACTGAACAATGGTTTTCAAAACTAAATTTTCAATTGCACAAAAATAAAACTAAGCCAATAGAAGCTGGGATAGATAAAACATCCATAATAAATTTTTAATAACACCATATTTAACTGAATATAGTCCACCCCCTTTTTTCTGGAAAAATCAATCCTAAATCTGGAGAGGAGTGGAGGCTACACTCAGAATTTATGAAAAGAAAGTTTCTCATATTCACTTATGCTCAAAAAAAGAAGTTAGGTAAGACAAAGAATACTGGCAAGACAATTATACAATTTAACATAGAGACAAAAACTTTAACTGCACAGAAAACATGAAATTATCAGAGTGTATCTATCATTAATTTGTGAAGTGATCACTTTTCCAACCCCCTCAGTTTTGGCTCCTAAAATGAGGAAAAAGACGATCATTTTTGAGGAGACTACATATAGTACAGGCCAAATACTAAACCAAAATTGAAATAAAATTCACATCCAGATAAAAATTTAATAACCCAAACATATTCAAAACATAACACTAAATAAGTAACATGCTCTAATTTAATAAAAAGGTGAATGTTTCAAATTCAGCTTCTACTAATTAATACTTTTGGCATTTACCTCACTTCCCGATGATTCTGGAACATCTGTTGAAATTCTTTTCGGTGACTCTTTGGAAGAAGACGGAGCAGGCTGGGAACTAACGCTCATCCCTGAAGCACGAACAGGTTCTAAAGGGCTGAATCCAAGGTTTGCAGCGAATCTTGGCACTGAAGCATTCCATCGAGGCCCAAAAAGCTGAATAGAAATTATTTATTTAAAGCTCTCTCTTTCTATTATAATCATTAATAGGTCTATTGGCATTTATAAATACCCACACAACAAACACTTGAGAGAAAACACATTTATCTTCATAATGAATTTCATACGAATAAACAACTGGTAATTGCATGTGATTATTAAACATGATTTCTTTATCTGTGTTTAATAAGATAAATGTATAATTGTTTAAGATTTTTTCATGTGGTTTAATACTGCATAAACAGCTAGAAAGAAATTTTGAATCAACTTAAAATTATGAACACCTCATCAAAACACATTGCATCTATTCAAATATTTTTGAAGAGCAGAAAGAATGAGCAAAAGAATTGTAATGTTTTCTAGTCTTCATTAATATTACTTATACAGAGAAAAGTATTTTTCCCACAGTTTTTCAGTTGCATGTATGTAAAACAATAAATAAAATTAATAGTCTTTTAGAACAAAATGGACTAATAAATTATAATCTAATATAAAAACTTCACAGAAGAATTCTAGACTAATGGACCAAAATGAAAAGTGCAATCTGAAAGCCAAGGTCAAAATGCGAGAAATTACCCCAGTAAACCATTAATGCAAGAGCAAATCATTTCACTCTCTCTTTCTTCCTTCTCCTCTTAAAATTCTTATCATCCTACTTCTTTATGGTATTAATATCCTGTTGGCAACATCAAGGGCTATGACAACTTGTCAAGTACCTTTATCGTACTATCATGTGACATAACATGTGAAAAAGCAAGAAAGAAAGAAGTCAGCTTTAAGGGATGCCACAAATCAGATTAAAAAGATGAACAATATATTTCACCATCAACAACTTCAAATTTAAATTTAAGTCAACATAAATTTTGATCAATTCTGATCAAACTCCAAACTTTTAAATGAAAGTTGTGGAAAATAATTTAAATCCAAAGAAAAATCTTATAGTATACACTCTCAAAGTAATTGTGAATTCCAGTCAAGGCCCTATATCCAAAAGCTGATATGGGACATAAGTGATAAGTGGTGAAAGCCACTGTACAAAAATCCCAGGTAATGTTTGGAAGCTTGTAAAAGTAATTTCATCAATCATTTCATTCATTCAACCACATTTCCATCAACATTCTTAATCATTATTCTGATGTTCTCATTGCTGCCAACCTGAAGTACATGTATCAACAACTTTATCAAGTTAACTAACAACACATTATCTGAACCTATTTAATCATATTCCACAGATGTACAACACAAGTTACATTTTGGACATTCTCCATCAACATCTGTCTTCAGGCATCTGACAGCACCAGTATTTCAAGCCAGAGCTGGGTCAGTTGGCCCCATTGACCTCGAGACCCAAAAGTTTCCTGGCTCAAATCCTGGTGCTTTCAGGTGAATATTGAAAAAGAATGTCTGTCACACAGTGTGTATTCAACACTTGTTGAATACAATTAAACTGGTTACGATGATGGATAATGTCCAAAAAAGTAGAAATAAAAATGAAATAACATTATCATCAAGAAAGTCATGTACATCGTCAGAGTACATGTACACAGTCAGTACATCGGAGTATCGGATCTCCAGGACACGTTACTTCCGACATTACAACAAATGAACTGCAATGTCATGGATTGTCAAGTATGTATTAAAAAAACAAACAATCTCAATACAATTCATTGAACAATGTCATTATAGTGACTTATATTAACATTAGTTTGCTATAAGGGGGAATAACTTGGATTATAAATCAAATTATGGTAAGGACTTTTACAAAGAAAAACGTTTTTTCAGCAATATCTCAAATACTTATTGATATCCATTATTTGTTTCATACAGGAAAAGAACAAAATAAAACCATGACAAACTAATTTCATCCCTATTTAATATATATCATAGGAGAGCAATGTACTATTGTTATTATTGTTGTGTCAGATGCATTTCCGAAGGAACTGCAAACTAATTTGCTGGCATGCAGTTTCTCATCCCATGTATTTCAATCAATCAATTTATTGCCAACAAAGCAGTGAAAAATTGTGAATCACTATATAGAGGACACAAGTCAGAATATTTGAACTAATCAGAAATTCTGACAAAACAATAAACAAAAATAAAGCATTTACATGACTCTTAAGATTTGAAATAAATGAACACACAAAAAAGTTATTGAAGTAAGAAATACTCTCATAATAAGAGTAACAAATAAGCACAATCATTTAATGTAAACACTCCCATAAGGAATAAAATTTACAACAACTTTTCATGTAATATAAAAAAGAAACTATTGATTAGCATCCTTTACAGGAGTTAAATTCTATACCAACCATGATCATTAGGAAGACAACTTACTATATTGCGTGAATCTATTCCAAGTGAAGAGAGCAAGACTTTGTTTGAGGTAGAACCTGACCATTGGTAAGTGAGGGCGTGACTGTTCTCTATAACTCGAAGTTTGTCCCAAACAGGACTAATGGTCTCCAAGTACTCCTGCAATGGTTTCCCTTCAATTGGATCAGCTTCTGAAGCATCAACTTGATGAGGAAATAATTCTTTTATTAGCTGTTCCAGTCTTTCCAACAACTGTAAAAGAAAAGGAATAGAATCACAATTAGTATTTAATAAGTTTCTCAACATAGTCACAATCAACTCCAAACAAGATAAAAAATAGTTTTTGACAATAAGTTACAATGTGCAGTTGAGGAGGAATAAATAAGATTAATTAAGTAATAATTACCACAAAATGATTAAGAAAAACATACTCAAAACTATTATCTTTTAATCATCTTTAAATCTAAATTAAATTTACATCTAATTTTAATTAAATCTTTAATCTAAACCATAATTCCTCTATGAAAACTAAAGTAAACACATTGAATATACATTCAAAACTTGAATATACTAAAGAGTGCTATATATACAGAAAGAAAGGAAGTTTACGAACGAGTAGGAACTTAGTAGCATAGAAAATGTTAAATAATTATCACATAAGCTTTAAAGTAAAAAATGAATTATTTTTTTCTCGTACACATGAAAAACTGGTGACCAATTATTTTTCACGACAAAGTGATCTCACTGAAAAGTTAACCCAAGTTAAGATTAAAATTTGTAACTTCTACTTTGTCATTTGTATATGTGACGTCAGCCACAGACTCCCCTGATTGCTTAGAATGCACTTAGCTCTCATCCTCATTTACTGTGAACTTGGGAGATAGAAGCAACAGATCCAAAATCACGTTCTAAACAAAAATACTTCATTGAGGGTGTGATCAACATCACTCTTACAATATTTTATTGTAGTGACTCAACAGTAAGTTCCGAAAGTACTTCTGCATTTAACCTGAATTAGTAAGCACACATTATAGAATCCATTTTCTGAGATAACTTCAAAGATGTAAAATTTCTTTGAAATTATCATAGCAAGTTGAGACTAGTTCTTCAGAAATCAAGTCCCTATAATAAAAATGCTCAAAGAGACTGTGTTTTTGCTTACCTCACCTTTCTCATATGAGGAGAGTAAAGGAATGAAGTTGAAAGTATGATTAAGTTAGAAGGTTAGAAGTTGAGGAATCAAGGATGAAATAATAATTGTAAAGAGTAAGTGAAAGTTAAGAAACTTGGAATCAACTCAATTAATTTAACATAAAACTTTAAATTTTAGTGAATTACACATAAATGACATGAAATATGATAGGTTTGGCTAAGTTGGCTGGTAAAACACAATACCTTGTCGCTATCTTCTGCAGCTTGAATTTCACATAGATGGCTTTCTGGAGATTCCAAGTCATCAAAATCTTCACTAAGATCCAATGGTGTTTCTCTTTCTGCAACTGCTACATTGGCCCAACCACTGGAGGAAGTTCTCTCCACTGATTGTGATTCAGGGAAAAATGACTGTATGGGTACAACTGCAGTAGTAAAATCAGCAAATTCATCATCACTACAAACATTTCTCTCTTCATTTTTAAATGATAAATGTTGTATGGCATCTGTTTCAATAGTTCTTCCAACTTTAATTTTCACATGCTCATTACCAGCAGTTTCAAAGTCACCAAAATCATCAGCTAAATCATGAGAATGTAAATCTCTATCAAGTTCACTAATTGAAACATTTTCTGTTTCTGCAGCGTCCTCGGCTATTAATTCACCTACTAATTCCCCATTACCTTCCTCAAAACTAACACCATCAATTTCACTAATACTGTTACTTTTACCTTTATGGAAATTAAGTACAAGACCACTCTGTTTTGCAATACACTCAGTAGACGTTGACTGAAAATTTGAAAAATTATCCAAGTTATCTGAAGTTGCAGATGGTATAGCATTTATTTCATCTGATTTCACATAATTTTGGTCCCCAAAAATTACACTTTCAGTTTCATCAACTGCTCTCATTAGACATTCAGATATCACCTCTGGTTGTTTCATCATGCCCTCTGGATTTCCACACGAATTCATTGTCACATCACCTTCTACAAAATATTTATCCTCCATGGAATTGTAATTCTTAACAGTGTCACCAGAAAACGTTCTCTCAAAAACTTCACATTGTATTTGCTCTTGAGCATCATTACTACATTCTGTCTCCGAAGAAATGATTTTTTCTAAATTTTTGGACACGTCACCTACAGGTGACAGCCTATCTACCTCTTCTCCAGTGGGTAAGGGTGATGTTCCTTCACTAATTTGACTTGCACTACACAACCCTGAGTCTGTTGCACCTGACACAACCGAGTCCTGGCTGGTATTGTCTTGTTGAATTTCTTTGACTCGTATAATATCACTTTTTGCAACTCTATTGGAATCACTTTGATCACTCTTATTAAACACATGACATTCTTCTTCATCTTCATCAGTTGTTGGCTCAGAATCTCTTCTGTAAATACCATTTTGCTTCACTGGTGTAATGCTGTTAATAGAGGGCCTAGGAGATGAATTTGAATTTTCTCCACAGTTTATCTGTTCCTGATCATTCCTATCATTACCTGAATTATTTTGATCTGATGACCACGATACACAAGTAACAGATTTGGACAGTTGTACTTCTGAAATTAAAAAAATTGCATACAAAATGTGATCTACCACAAAAAAGAACACATAATGAAGATTAACAATTTTGAAAATTTCCAATTACCTGCATCGTAGGACAAGTTAGAAGAAGCGAAATCTCCAAATTCATCATCATCATCTTCATCCATATTGTCATCCAAGGGTGGAGGGCTGGATGACACCATAGGAGGTATTATATTTGACATGTTCAATATTGTTTTCAGGAAACAAGTCAGGGAAACATTACGTATTTCTTGACATCATCCTTCATCACATATCTATATAAAATACATAGAGTCGTTAAGAAGTGAAGAGAAAATTTTAGATGAAATTTTAAGTACAGGTAACGATCTAAAATTGATACGTAATGCACAGGTGTACAAAAAACACGTCAGAATGTCATGTGATGTACTTTTATGTAATACACAAACGGTTGGAGCTCAGAAGTGACGTAGAAATTGATAAAAGCACAAGATGATTAACATTTTGTAACTTAAAAGTACAAATTTATTATTTGTCAAAATATCCAATACCTTCAACACACTTTTCGCCTACGGCCCGATCGATGTGGATCTCACTTCTAGTTATACATTTCAAACCCGATTTCTGAATACATCTTCATGAAATAACACTTATTATATTATTAGTCGAATTACATGAAATCATTCATTTTTTTAGCACATATCACAAAGGTTCTCTCATTTCTTTCATTTTTGTCTCACCTGAATGCCAACTTATCACTTCGCTCAGCTGCTCCATACCCAATGCGCAAAAGTTGTCATTTTATTCATTGCGCATCCTTGCTAGGAGAAAAATGAATGTTGGAAACGCCGAGTTGAATTGATTAAAGGAAAGATAGTTTTGATACGCTATAAATCTTTGAATCCTTTGCGCTGAGGAATTATCTTCAGTAGCACTCATAAGTTAGTCTCGTCCACAGATTTCTTCTCGTCAGCGAACCATAATAAGAATTGATACGAATTCGACTTAAACTGGTCTCCATGGCAACTCATTCAAAACATACTATGTAGTATGAATTAATAAATGTGCTCAGCCACAATATATAAAATGTGTTTGTGTTTAGGTCCCACGGGCTCGGGGAAGACCTTACTTCTTAAAAAGCTACAGAATAAAAATTCTATCGATCTTACGTCTAATACGGTCCCCACAGTAGGAACTAATTTGGTGACTATAAAATTTGAAAACCAGAAAGAACTCACTATCCGAGAACTAGGAGGTGCAATGGCACCAATATGGAGAAATTATTATCAAGGAATATCTAAAATTATCTATGTTGTAGATGCAAGCAACCTCTGTCAAATTGCAGCAGCTGGAGTTTTGTTGTACAGCATTTTGGCTGAACCTTCACTACAGAAAACTAAGGTATACAATAATAATCCAAATAAAAAGTAAAAAACCTGGGTTAATTGCAAAATTTTTTGCAGTAAACCAAGTAAGTTATTTGTTCACAGATACTTCTTGCACTATCTAAAATGGATGTTTCATACAGACAAATGAGAAATGAAGCTTTATTAATGTTGCAATTGTCTCGACTAAAAGAAGAAATACCGCAAACTATAACAGTTATAGAAACTAGTGCTATGACTGGAGCAGGAATAGATGATGTTTTGAAGTGGCTACAAGGACACTACCAACAATCTGATAAAAAGAAAAAGTAATAAGTTGGTTGTGTAAGGGCTAGTGTTCCAAGATTACATTGAAATTACCATTGGTAGATACCCTCACACATTTTTTAAGGAAAAATAAATTTTTATTCCATTTTAGCCTCAATAAACCAGGAATTAATTAAATCTTACCCCTTGATGGTATTAGCATTTAATTATTAAAATGTGAAAATTCACTGAAAATGTCTGGTCATGGCAAACCGATTCCTATATACAATAGCTAAAGTGGATAGACACTACAACATGTAGCGTGCAATGTTGGTGATAGCAGCAGCAGCAGTAGGTATTGAATGTATGTCTACCCATCTATACCCCTGTACTTTTTGTTGTGTATTATTTATTTTGTTCTCCACTTAGAATTTCAAATTACTGCTACCAGAAAACACCATTAAATATGTTTCATGTGAGTTGATTGTTACTTATAGAGTAAAATTCAGTAAATACCTTCAAAAGTAAAAAATAATTTAACATGAATAAATATGCATTTTTTATTAATGTTTTGTAGCATCATCTTATGTAAGAAAAAGAGTAATAGATAAATTTTCATACGAGTTTGTAAATTCGCATGAACTTTTTCCCTCAAAATAACCCCTACTTTCATTATTTAAAAAATTGTTCTATGAAAATTTAATTAAGAAATAAAAGTAGCTGAAAACAATACAAGAAAATGTCACACGCTTGTAGGTTTGAAAATTACCTAATAAATAGAAATTGATTTCAGTGATATTCCAAAATCTGGTCAAAGCCACCAAAATTTTATTATAACCAATTTTGGAGCAATTTTCATATTCATGGCCGAGGAAATGTTCGGTAACAGTGAAATTAAAACATTGTCATTTCTAACTTGAATCATTTTTAAGTCACTAACACTGAGCAAATCCTGAAAAAATAAATACTAGCCTATTGTGCAGTTTTAGGACAGGTTTTGAGTGTTGTGTAGTATCAAGATGGTTTAAAATGGTTTCAAAGTGAAGATCCTAGCAAATTTGTAATAAAGAAATTTACCCTCATTGCAAGGAAATGAGAAAAGACAATTATCACTTTCAGTGGTAGTCAATATTTAAAAAGAATTCTTTTTTTTGAGGAAAAGTAAATGCTTACAAAATAACAGCATTTTTATTTTTTAAATAATTTTATTTATCATTATATCTTGAATCAAAAGTAATCTGTTTTCAAACTTTAACTCGAGAATGTTTCATTTCTTCTTAATTTGGGCTTTAGGGCTCACCAACATCTAGGTCATAAGAGACCTTGCAGATGGGGAAAAAATGCAGTTTCACACCATAGGGAAGAACTGACATGACTCTTCCCAGTGTGTGGAACTTGATGAATACCTTAACCATAACCACTAAAAAATCCCCTCCTGAATTCACAAATATCGAAACACAAAGATGATAGGAAAGGACAGACAACAGTTGCCTAATTAATTATATTAAAAAATAAATCAATTCTGAAAACTATCATTTTCAAACAAAGGAAAAGGAAAGAATGCAAATTTAAACCCTCCTGAGAACTTTTAGGAGGAGCCCCGATCTACTTATGAAATTAAATAATTTATTAACACGATACTTTTCATTTCCAAGAATTGTTGGTAAATCTGCAGCCAAACCAATGTTTCTCCATATTCTAGTATATTTAAGAATATATACCTATCTGTGGAAAAACTGGCTAAGTCCAATTATGATTTTATGTAAGTAAGTCCTAATAACTTTTGACTTTCAAAACAATTACATGTTAGATCAAAATAATAACATATTTTCAAGTGAATGGCTTCTCAGGAAGACAGAGTTACTCAATGAAGGGTGTACTCACTTTAATAACCCTCTATATCTGATGGTGCATGTTATTACTTCCTGAAAATTCACACAAAATTTTAAGTAATCATTTGCTTCAGAGAAGTTAAAAAAGATAAAATATATTTTTTAAATACATTAAATTTCATTTTATTCTCTGACACAATGTAATAACAGTGTTTCAAGATAAGTGGACTTAACTCTGTTTTACTGTAAAGCTGATATAGGCAGAAAGGAATTCGTGAGTCAGTAAATAAAAAATTTTAATGGTAAAAAAAAAGTTATTAATTAACAAGTTCCTTTTCATTGCGGGCTGTTAAAAAAAATCAATAAAACTGGGAGGATCACACAGCATTGTCAGAAGATTTTTATATTTAAACTACCCAGTATACAACAGAAGGGTGTTCAAATAATTTACAAGAATATTGCAGTGAAGAAGTAAATACACATCTTGAAAGAATACATAACACGAGGAAGATAATTTAATGTACACACTGCTTCTTTGTTAATGTTGTCTTGCTGGCATAACAAAACAGTTTAATGTGTGGACTTGACCACTATTTCACAAGAATAAATTCGTTTGTACTTCCAATCTATCATACACAGTCATTCCAAAATTAAGTTCAACTCTTGTCACTTAAGGGAATTACATTATTTCATACTCAAGACTCAATACTGTATAATACAACAAAAACAAAAAATAAAATATTAGTGTATCCTTGTCAGATCTTCTACTATTTTCACTAAATCATCAACTGTTGCTTCCTGTTTCATTCCACTTCCATTATCAATCTGCAAAGAGAAATATGATTCTGAATAAGTGATAAAAATCAATTTGTTTTGTTAATCAGCAGTCACTCACACCACCTTAAACCATGAAAAACTTTCAAATACTTTAGTAAATTACCTTTCCACAGGTAAAGTATGAAAAGGAAACCACTAGCAACCCTAAAGTAGTAATCCCTCATAAGAAAAATTTAAAAGCATATCAGTACATGAGATTATCTACAATTAAAGGAATAATGTAATCAGACCTCAAAAGAATAGAAACAAATCAATCCTGTTTCAGAGAATAATCCCAGTTGATTTTATAAAACAAATAATTCTGATTACATGAAATTCTGTGGTACCAAGAGAAGATAAAGCAGCAGATGATGAGAGTTTTTGATAAAAATAAAGATACTATACGTTTGTTTCACTAATGGTTGTTAATCTAAATGTCAAATATTGAAAGGTTCAAAAATTATTAAAATACTACTAATTGTATCATATTTAATAATATTTTGCATAATTATTTAAAAAATCAGGAGGGAGATGGGTGTTTAAACAATACGTTCAACATTCCGTAGAACTTCGGAAATAAGCAACTACAAAATTCTAATTCAAACAGGCAAGTTTCCTAAAAAATTACATTCTGATTCCAGATAACCCATGTAGTTGCATGCAAATAGTTATTGGCACTAGAAACAATAAAACTTACCTGTAATCCCAAAGAAACTTCTTTCATTTTATCATGGGAAAGATCCAAAAAGCTTTCAACAAGATCACCATCAACAAATCCTTCACACGGTTCTGTTTTTACATCTGTATTGAAACTCCTCCAGAAAGCATGGTCAATTTTCCCCACAGATTTAATCACATGAGTTAACTTCTCTTCCAATTCATGTAAGAAATCATAAAAATCAGGAGGAATTTGGGTAACAAGACCTGAAGAAGTAAAACACACAAAATGATTTAAGATCAACAATTAACAACAGATGAAGAGTGTAACCATCACAAAGTCCATACTTTTAGACATACCTATAGCACCACTCACTGTTCCAAAGAGGACACAACCTTGAGTAGGTGTAGAGGTTTCTCCGACATGCTGCATAACCAAAGATCCATGTCGGAATACATTTACCATATCTCCCAAATGAAACTGACCAACTTCTTGCATCTGTTGACGTTCTTCATCTGTAGTGGCAGCACTATCAGGAAAACAAAGCAACTATTGCACAATATGAATCAACAATATCATTGAAATTCAGAATTTGGTGTTTCGGCAGAATATCAAGGATAATCATACAATAGTTCTCTAAAGCACTAATATTCTGTGAATCACAATAAATTTTAGATAACTCTTTTGAGGTGTAATAAAACATCCATAATTGACACATACTTGCCATGAGCAAATGTATATAAACATATATTTTAGTTAATATTTAGCTTACAAGCAGCTAACTTCTCAGATGTCAAACAAGAGTACCAGGGGGAGCTCCTCTTTCACAAAATAGGACAACAAGGATTATAATAATAATAATAAAATTTCAGATGTATTGAGCATTCATGTGAAATGCAAATGACTAAAGTTGTATTGTGTTAGATGTTTTAACAAATAAGAATAATTAAAAATACATAAGAAAGAAATTACATTATATGTATGAATTATATTAACCATCTAAAATAAAAAATAAGTCTTAGTTGTCCCTCAAAATTGTATTTTTGTTCCAAAAATTGACAAACAAAAAGTTTTTTGTTTGTCAGATAATATGAAATAAATTTGAATAGTTGGGATCGCAAATCAATTTCTTGGATAATCTTGATCTGCAAATTAATAACCATTTCTCGTAAAGAAACCCTCTAGCACTTTATAAACATTATATCACAAATTTGTAACAAAAACAAATACTTTGTCATTTCTAACCACATAAATAAGTATTGAAGTTATTAACCACATACACATTCTACTATCATTCTTCCAACACAAACCTAAAAAGCTTGTTCATTATGAATGTATTCCATCATGAATGAGACCACTAGCAATCAGAAACAGCAGATTACAGAGCTTAGAAAAAGTAATTCTATAAGGAAAATAAAGTTAAAGTAATTGTCCATTTCCCAACCAATAGAGTAACATGGAATTTATTTTCCACGTTATTCAAGTTTTATGTGCCACCAAGAATGCTCAGACATAATCAAGTTTTTTTACACTTCTCTGTATAGATTAAGTAAAAAGCTATTAATAATAGACTATTGGAACTCTTTCATGAAAATGCGATTGGTTTGACTTTATCACCACTTCACTTAAATCAATAAAATATATATCTAAGAGAATGTTATGTTTTGGATAATATGAAATTGACTATTACTTCCATTGATAAACTATTATATAAATTTAGTGAGTATTGTTGAAGATGAATTATATTAATTGTGCCTTTATAAGAAATGATATGTAAATTTACAATGTATGGGGCTTGCCCTGTTGACTTAAAATAAAATCGAAGGTTGTTTGATTTACATTATTAATGTTCACAACAGAATATTGTGTGGGGTTCATTTTAGGTTGTACGATACATTTAACAATAATTAATAGGAATAGTTAAGCCTCACCTATCTTTCTGACAAACAAATAAGTTGAAAGAATTTTCTGCTCCAAGGAAGGTATCGTCATCCAATATTTCAATCGCTGTCATCCAATTAGGATTATAATCACGAGCCATCTGTAAATCAAAATAATACAGTGAAATATTGAACATAGAATGACGTAGGGAAAGAAAAGTTGTATATTTTATGATTGCACTAACCTCTTCAAAACTACCTTCCATGGTTTTATACTGCAACAATGTCATTGATCGCATTAAGTCGCCAACCAAAATAAAATCACCTTTTTTCTTTAAATATAAAGCTATGATATTGTTAAAATGACTACATTCCAACCTCAATTCTTTTTCAGCAGTCCATTCAAATAATCGAACCTGAGAAAAAAGATCCATTGCAGAAAAAATCTAAATTGGGTTTAAAATAATAATAATAATAATATCAATAATACTTCAATAAAAAATGAATAAATAAGTGAATACAAACCAAGGAGTAAAATGAACAAAGTACACCAAAATATACTCAAAATTAGTATCTAAATATTGCTTTTAATTAACAATGTTCATAAATACTTTCAAACTTAATTCTGAAATTGCTTACCGTGCTATTAATACTGGCAAGAAGCCTACCATTGAATTCTACAAGAGAATAACAAGCTCCTTTGATTTCTTTCTCTGCTACTAATTGTAATTTTCCATCTTGATACAGGAACATTAAAATTCTACCTAATTTAGGTTCACTTTCTTCAGGATTCACAAGAGCTGTTCCCACTATGTAGTAAGTATTAGGATCTTCACCCAATTTACTGGACACAAGACTCAGAGCATATTCGGACTGCATGAACTGATGTGCATGAAGAACTGCAATAGAAGGATACTTTTCCTTAATAATAAACAATGAAACAAAGCAAGAGTGAAAAATAAAACACTTTCAATTGATTAGTTTAGCACCGGATTGGGTTTGACAAAGGATTACCTAAAGAATAAAACTAATGGGTATAATTATTCATTTTTAACATGTTATTTTGATTCTAATCAATTTTTTTAATTCCAAGCTAGAAAAATTAAATAATACATGTCTTTATTTATAAGTATTTTTAATATTTAGTATCCACACCGCCAGGGACAGGGTTGAAATGAAAAATGTGATTGCAAACATTTATTAATGGATGTGCACCTAAAGAAGAAGATTATTTAGTATTATATGAAAATGTTTTCATATTGTAATATATGACAAGGTAATTTCAAACATACATTTTCTATTTCCTATTACCGAACATGCCCCTTTAATGTTAATTCTGACAGCATAGTCTTATAACACAAAGTTGTGCCTCACAACGTTTGATGAAAAATTGTAGTAAATGTACTGTAACACGTGGTCTGCATTTTTTTTAAATACTCATGTATTCAAAAATATTCGCTGGCCATATATGTCCCATAGGCTGCTAGTTGGACAACGTGTGTGTGTGTGTGTATATATTCTATTGCAGCCGTAACCCAATAGAGTCAAAGAGCAGACCATAGCATAACAGACCCTAAGGTATGCCAATGGAGTTCTTCAAGATCAGAGTTCCACAATTTTAAACCTTGAAGAGAGTTAGAAGAGATGTGGCCGGTATTATGCTTCATCTGCTTTGACCCTGCATAGATCCAGTACTCATTTTAAAGCAGACTTAGCAAGTCTTGGATGTCAGTCACAAGGCATAAGTATAAATCCCATGACTTCACTGGAATTCAGCGCACTATCCACTGAGCAACAGACTCCAACCCAATAGAGGGTATGGCAAAAATAATTGGATCATGGGTACATTTACTGATGTTATCACCAATAATACATAAAAATGTAGTAAAATCTTCAATATGAAAACAAAATTATGTATAAAATCCACTCATCTTGAAAGGAAAAGCGAAGTCCTGACATTATAAAAATATATAGAGCTAATTACATTAAAATAAATACTCCTACACATTGATAGGTGTCAAGAATTAATAATTATCTGGTTTCATAATATTTTTCTCCTAATACCAAAAAATTTTTTTGGTAGTATTTGTTAATGAGAAATGCACACTATTGAAGCATATCTACATGGAGCGATACGAGGTAGGAGGAGGGTGGTAGGGCTATTGTTAGTAGGTGGGCCAGTTAGCTGGGTTTACAAACAACTTGGACCAGGAGGTGGATAGACTGAGGAGGGTTCGCTTTTCAGCAGTTACACCTATATGTACCAAGACATTGAAGAGAAAAGCTACCAATTTTTTTCTGGCTCAACTGGAAATTGGCCCCAGAGTGATTCTGTGGCAAGCAAGAATGAGCCACCAGAGGGGCATAAAAGAAACAATCTAGAAAAGCTTCAGCCCCAGATCTGGCTAAACTTGTTTACTTTTATTAGTTACAACGATAAGATTTGGTGGAGAGAAGAAGTTGCACTTAATGAACCGAAGAAGCTTCCCTGATAGTGCTTCAGAAGATATTAACATTTTTATCAACCTAATGTCTGAAGTAGCACCCTGCTGGTAGTTCAAAGGTTGAACAATAATATAATCTGAATCACAATTATTTACCAAGTTCAATTTTATTTTCTTCTACATTGTTTCCCCATGGAAAAACAAAGGTTCAACCTCCCACAACAGGACCTAATACAGCACTGTCCAACTGACGGCCTATGAAGTTTTTCACGGTCTGCAAGTTATAGTATATTTTACATCAAACATCGGGGGGTAAATTTTTGTGTTATAAATCCATGCTGTCAGAATATTTGATGTAGCATGTCCAGTTAGAGAAAATAAAAGATTATCTTCATGATTACCCTGTCACATATTACAAAATGAAAACAATTTACTATAATACCAAGTATTAATATACTTTCTAAAAAAAAAAACCATTTAATTTTTCCATCTCAAAATAACTTAATTTGTTGATGAGAATCAAAATATTGCATTTTACAAATAAATGTGGCCCATTAGTTTTATTTGTTGGGCAACATTTTATCAAACCTCATCCCATGCCGGCTCGATCAACCAAAAGTATACAGAAAATGGTCCGGGAACTAAGACAAGATGGACAGTGCTGTCCTAAGGTGAAGGAGGGTAGAGCACCACAGTTTCTTGTCCTCAGCACAAGGTAAGAGAGATGTGACCAATATCACACTTACACTCCCGTTATTCATTTTACAGCAGGCAAACACTGAGGAGGGATTTGGCAGGGAGTCAGGACATTGAGGCATGAATCTCATGACTTCACAGGGATGTGAACAGGCCATCCTGCCATTAGCTCAGCACTCTAACCACTAAGCCACTCTGACTCCTCTCTGTGAACAATTGAATTACATACACCTCACGTTTTCTACCATATTTTTAAGTATGTTTAAAATTACTTTTCATACATTTACAAAAGTTTTAATTTTTAAAGAAAACAAGTACTTAAAAAGAAACTTGATTTTAAATATATTTTTTCAATAGTTTTAATATAAAAATACTTTATTTTTACAACTTGTGGACAAGAAAGTGGGTGGTTGCTATATTGCAATAAATAAGAAAAATTAAACACTACTTTTTCTCTCCACCATAAGGCAGATGAACACTGCCCCAGAGTTAACATTTGTTTACTATTTCAGGGCACTGAGATTCACCAGCATGCCGGATTTCCAAGTAATCCTAAAGTGAATATTCTTGCCAGCAAAGATAAAATATCTATAAGTAGACTGAACTACTACAGAACACCATAATACAGCATCTTTGACACTACTGACCATTTACATTATTAAAAACACTTAAAATATTCCACATATTTTGGTCAATAATAGTTGAGGGTGGGAGTAATGACTCATTAAACAGGTATTTCCCTTCAACACATGTACCTCAATAAGAATCTCTTAACTTAAGTTAAGTTAAAAACTTTTTGAAACCAAAGTGTACCTTCAAAGGTGTGTTGATCGATAACTAAAAGGTTGTGGACCTCAACCTCCTGGCCAAACTCAGCAGCAGTATTAGCTCCACCCATAGCTCCTGGTTTCATAATAGACAAAGAACCCATTGATGAGGAAGAAGTAGTACTCTGTGTTTGAGTACTGGCACTCGGTCGAACAGGACTGAGTCCAGATGTATCTTGCATATCAATTCTCATGGTAATTACACCAAATGTCTGCAAAAATTACAAAAGTTCTTTTGATAGGAAATTATTTCCTTTCAACAGAGATAGGCATGTACAATACAAATCCAATTACCTACATTAATTTGAGACGGGGTCAATTTGGTTGATAGGGTCATCAGTTCAGAAATTAAGGACTAAGACTAAAAATATGATTGAGACTATTATTGATGAAATTGAATGAGCAAGTACATATGAATGTAGACCTAATGAATGTTAAATAAAAGTACTGTACTTTTTTAATATTTTTCATTGTATTTACTCACATATTGCTTCTCAAAACTCATTTAAGATATTTGGATTTCTATTGTATAATCATATCATCGATTTTACTTCTTAGCTATTACACACAAATCAAATGAGAAAATAATTCCTTTCTTCTCTGTATGACATTTTTGATGTTGAATTATCATTCTTACTGCAACTTCTTTGGACATTATCCAACACCTTGACCTGTACGAATGTTTTCAACAGGTATAGTACACACTACATTTTGGGCCTTCTACTTTAACATCAGTCTTCAGGCATCTGATATAGTAAGTATTTGAAACAGGGTACTTTGGTTCTCAAGGTGGGGATGCTACCACTGGGCCACTTTGGATGCCTGAAGATAGGTTGATGTGGAGGTAGAATGTCTGAAATGTAGCGTGTGCTATGTACTGGTTGAAAACACTCAAAGGCCAAGACAATGGATAATGTCCAAAGAAGTTGCAGAAAAAAAAGTTCATATGAGGTATTAAGAAATGGATCGCATATAGTGAAATAAAATAACTATATAATATTATTTCCTCTAAATAAAACGAACAAAGTTGTTACAGCTGTGTCTGCCCCACTTTCCACATACAAATGTTAGATGGGAAATAAGATTCCAATGTAACTCTAGAGTTTACATTCTAACGTCAGAATGTAAAGACATAGTGCACGATAGCAACAATACCGATTCACAAACATGACAGATATAGAATTTTAATACAAACCTACCCGATTATCTATGTTTTTGAAATTTGACAAGTGAATTTCACAACATTTTGTTACTGGCATATCAATACTTGATATGTGTAGTACTGCAACCTAATGGAATAGAATGAACCTGAAGAGGAGGTTAGTATTGACCTCGAAACATTGTTGTCCCCAACCACAGTGAATATGTGATTTTAACTATCAAGTGATCATGAAATAAATCAGATTTGTATCTTATAATTATGGTCTTTAATATCATTGAATAGAATATTAATAATAATTTTATTTCACAGTTCACAAATAATAAAAGTAGAACTATTATTTCCGAAATCATACTTCTAATGGCTAAATTGCAAAAGAATACACCAATCAAAAGACAAATTTGTTGTAAGGGTAAATATGTAATACATGCAAAGATCAATCATAAAAAAAATTCAAGGATTATTTCTTGTTTTAGAATATTTATTTCCAAGCACCAAGTCTAACATACCTGTGAACTTTCTTGATATGCTATTCTTCGGGGAGATTCACCAAGAGGAACAGTGCGAATATGTAATTTCTGTATCTCATCTATAGTGCCAATAGTCACTGTGCTTTCTGTAGCTAAAGCCAAACTGAATTTAACAAATTAACACACATTATTCCATATCATTAAAATAATTTATCCCACTATAGACATGAAAATTAGTTACCTATCAGGATACGCTTCAGCATTGAGGGAACACATATGATTAACTTCTTTCAGATTCACATTAGAGAATACCAATTTATGGTTCGAAGAATATATGACGGTAGGTCGATCAGAGCAGGCAAAAACATTTGTGGTTGACAAAGACCTAAATGTTCGTAAAACTGTAGGCTGTGTTCCCAAAGTGACCTGGAAGCATTAAATATTGGATTATTTTCTTCTGCAACAAACCACTCACTACAGTGAAAAAAGAACAATTATTCCATCTAATTACAGAAATTAGTTTCTCACACACAAAAATTTATGGCAAAAAATGGTGGTGCAAGTTTATTGCTCTAACTTTGCCATATTGAAGGTCAAAGTCTACCACAACAGACCCTAGGCACAGAGGCTCCTCAGTTTTTTAAACTCAACGCAAAGAAATGTAACCAGCTTCATGCTCTGACCAATTTCACTCCTAGCATAGATTGGGTAATCATTTTACAGAAACTCTAGTAAACAAAATTAGAAATCAACAATGAGAACTACTTGTTTCAAAAAAATGTTTTCAATAATATAATAGTTACTCCACTAAAGGGCCATCACCTCTAGTTAAACAAACAATGTAATTTTCGCACACAAACTTAAATGAGGATTGTTGGCAATCAATTCCCATGATATTGGTACATAAAGCTTATACAATAAAGTCAAATAAAGTTACTCCTCGTCAACAAAGGGTGTAGCTCATGGGAACAGGTGAAAGGCAAATTTCTGGCGCCTTATAACAGGAACCCGAGGCTAAGGGAAGGAAAACCCCCAGGAGACTGCTTTCTAGGCAGCAAGGAGAATGGCTACTCCTGTGTTCTCCAGCTAAGTCTGTCCTTTGCTTCCATTTACTAGAGACAGACTTTCTTCTGTATTCTTTCCTATATGGCCTCTCTTGACCAACTCTTGTTTGTTTCGACCCCAACAGTATTAGAGTATTTGAGGGAGTCTTTTCTATGTTCTTCCTAACTCTACTCTTTAGGGGAGTAAACCCACCCAAATCCTGCTGGTCAGAAGTGGTAGGGACCTGTTCTATCCGTCATCGTGGTGTAGGGTTATTCACCATCTCATGGTTCTCAAATTGATTCAGAATAATTTAGGTAGCCTACAAAGCCTAAAACTTGAAATTTGACAGGTAGGTTCCTTTCAGCGAGTAGACATTTGCTAAGAAACGAATTTACAAAAATCCATCCCTAAGGGGGTATAATGGGAGTTGGGGTGATTTATGTATGTATTCTATCATAACTCTGGAGAGCCTGGAGCAATTTTAACCAAATTTAATACACAGATGACTGACTATATGACAACAAGCCCTATGGGGGTAAGACATCTCTTGCACCCCTAGGAAGGTGGGGGGAGAAGGGGATGACATGTAAAAATAATGTAAAAATCCCATATTAGATTTGAAACCTTACTTTATGGCGGCATTAGGACATCCCAGATGCTTTGTAATTTAACAATCAATCTACATTGCAAATAATATACCCCTAGCATCCCTAATGTAGAGGTGGGAATGAAGGAAAGGTAAACATAATAAAAAATACTGATAAGTATTGGGACTGCTGAAGTGAAGAGACACCCTAATTGCCACATGAGGACATGGTCATCCCCTATAAGGAATAAACACCCTTTGTGTTGAGAGTGAAATGTAAAAATAATCGAAAGAGACCAACATTAGTATTGAGATCATAGTTTTCAGGGTCGTTAAAATTAGTAGTATTGTTCTCTAAGACGTTAAAGTTCACAATCATGCCATATCCTAACCACCCTTATGACATGAAGAAATTATCGAACATGACAGATACCAGATAAGAGTCCATTATTTTTTATGTTGCCGAGTTGATAGTGTCACCTGGTTGGCACTTCAAGACATTGGGAGCAACACTAGACTGACATAACTGGCAAACTGAGGAGAGATGTTCCTGTACGGTTCTTATGGGTCTAAGTGGGAGGATAGGGGGTTTATAAATAAAAGGCTATCCAAGTCATGGCGATATGGATTTACTCCACTAAGCAAGCTTACAGGCTTGCTCCAGATCGCAGGCGTATCGCGAGGTAGTTGGCTAGTCAGCCCCCATGGTTGACAACGAAGAGATGCAATCGGTAACAGGGGAGCACAAAGGTGGGTCCACCCGTATCAGGTTCAAATGAAGCTCGGCGAGGCAGCGGACATTCAGAGGTGCATGGGTAGAGTCATAGGTTCTCTTATCCTGGCCACCACAGGGCCAGTGGATCAAGAGTGGAACGAAGGAGTTCTTAACATGGCCGCTCGGGGGGCCAGTTGATTAAGTGGCGAGAGAACGTATCTGGGCGAACAAGTGAGTGACAGTCTTCACA
This sequence comes from Laupala kohalensis, assembly GCA_002313205.1. Lineage (NCBI taxonomy): Eukaryota > Metazoa > Arthropoda > Insecta > Orthoptera > Trigonidiidae > Laupala > Laupala kohalensis. The sequence goes on along the minus strand of NNCF01128183.1, from coordinate 104,986 downwards.
TGGCATGCCACTGTCCTCATTCCCATTCTCCTTCCCCAGAGACCTAGTGAGCTGTCCTTTCATACTGTCTAAACACCGACTAGCTTCTACCTCAGGAATGCCCTCGATACTCTTTTGATACAAGAGTGGCCTGTTACAAACTTCACGACAATAGTGAAATACCGACGTCATGCAAGTCTAAATTCTGTCCTAATGAAACTAAGGCACCACTATTAGCCCTTGTGTGGGGGAGTAGGTGGAAATGGGTTTATGGATAAAAATAATTGAAACTAATTTTGAAATATAAAAAAATTGCATTGGATTCATAGTTGTAGGGTCATTGAGGTGTTAAAACTACCAGGTGTTTAAATTGAGATCGTATAGGAGCACAGTATCCATGGAGCTGGAGATAGAATGGATGAGACATAAAAATAACACAAAAAGGCCAATATTAGGGTCAAGTCCTAGGTTTTTGTGAATTCTGAGATGAATAATCATATTTCCAAAAATATTATGTACCCTTCAGGCCACATGGTGCATAACACCCCAAGAGATGGGGGTTGGGAAGAGCGTGAAATGAAAATGTCCGCTAAGAAAGGATTTTACAAAAATTCACACCTAAGAGTGTGAAATGGGAAATTGCTGTTTTCTGATTACTTTTTCTTAATTAGATAAGTGAAAATAAGGGATTGAGGGTACACACCAATACTACAAAACTTCCAACATTAATGGATAACATTCTCTGTGGATACCAATGAGGATATAAGAGAAAAATAAAATTGGACACATTTACAAAATTCATGTGAGCAAAGCTACGGATACTCAGCTAGTTACTTTTAATTGCAAATTGTCTATTCTCTGGAGTAAGCATGACTCAGTGGGTAGAGCGCTGAGTTGCTGACTGGATTGTCGGGGTTCAATCCCCTGTGAGGTGGGGATTTTTCATCACACCTCAACACCCAGACTCCCAGGCCTACTCAGCCTGCTGTAAAATGAGTACCAGGGTCTATCCTGGGGTCAAACCGGTTGAAGCGAGATGCTGACCACATCATCTCCTTCTAGTGCTGAGGTCAAGTAATTGTGGAGCTCTACCCTCATGAACCCCTTGGGTACCTTCTGCGCCTGTTCAGGGATAGTTTGACTTTGATAGATTGTCTATTCTCTAGTCCAGTACTTGCCAACCTTTTTAGCATGAACCCCACTGTGAAACTATTCAAAGACAACAAACTTCCTCCCAATTTTGGTTCAATGAATAGTACACAAAGAGGCCTATATTTGTCTTTTGTCTCAAACACATAAATAACCCTAAAAAGTAATGATATTCAAACACTGAGAATATTAGTCTTTATTGTATTCTGCTTTAAAACAACTTATCTGAAATAATAGTAATCAAACGTAAACTACCAAATGTAATGTATGTAACGTAATTTGCTTAAATACATATAATACATATAATACCAAAATACATATAATAAATTAAGTGTTAAGTATAATTTAAGGAAGAGAAATAAATATTTTAATTTAAGAGAAAGTTGATACACAAAGCTTCCCACCCTCCTTGGCAGCATCACGTGCCTCCCTTTTGGGATGCGCCCCACATACTGGGAACCACTGCTCTAGTCAAAGTAATGTACTGAGAATTCTGCATCGATAAGGTAATAACATTGTAAATAGGCTAATAATACCAAAATAGGTAAAAGACAACGACACAGGAGGGATCAAAGATCCAATAAATTTCAACATGTTACGATTCATTTCACAAGAAATTCACAATCATTCAGTTAATCTATTTCAAAATATAGCAAAATGAGATAAGGTAAATTATACACACCTTCTTCTTGTCTGCCAGCATCCCAGACTGTTTGTTTAGAGAAAAGTAGAACATGGATCCATCTCCAAGAGCACATAGCAAGTAGTTCATTCCCTCAAAGCAAGTCATCAGAATTGAACGTGGAATTATTTCTGTGTTCAAAAGATCACCACAAATTAATACGAGAAATAAATGAAAGTATCAAGTAGAAAATTTATTTTTTTCAGCAAATTGAAACAAACCTCCTCCCAAATATTCTCTATTTATTTCTTCTAGTCCAGGCAGTCTTAAAATCCTAGCCGATATATCTGTCCACAAGCCAACAGCAACAATGTCTGCTCTGCAACTTCCTTCCTGTAGTGGTGTTATATCCAAACATGCCACTTCATGCTCCAGTGTTGCTTGGCTAAAGAAAAAATCAGGCAAAACATGCCATTTGACGAGGTTGAAGGAGTGATAATAATCGTTATCATAATAATAAAAATAATATTATACAATAACAATCATGATTAAACAAATAAAATAAATTCAGAATAAAATTAGATTAGATTACCAAAATAGATTACAAATAAAACTTTTGGTACTATCAATTACATTCTTAACATCAAATCTTATCATAAAAACCTAATTTGCCAATAAAATTCAATAAACAGGTAATTACCCTTTCTGAACAAGTTCCTTTTCACATATTTCTAAGTAATACAGATCACTCCCAGTGGCACAAACAACTTGATTGTTGTTGCAAGCAACAACACTAATTGTTTTATCTGACGGTGGTTTCCATTCACTACAAAGAGACAATTATGTATTTTTTAATGATTTACTCATGAGCATCACATTATAAGTATTAATAATTATTTATAATATTGGAGAATGCATACTGTATAAGATGTTTTGTATCAATAGCAATCAGTCGTGCTGAGAGTGGAGTAACTTGCACAATTTGGTCATGATCCACATTACCACAAAAGAAGGACTGCTGATCTGAGATGAAGCCAGTAATCTCCGTTTCTTCCACTTCCTCACCATTTAAAGTCAAGACCCTGCAACATTCACTTTATGTAACCCCTGAACAAAACAACATCTATCATAGAATTTAATCAAATTTTACCTAGTCTGTCCAACGAAAGACAATACGAGGGTGTTGTCAACTCTTTCTCTTGTAGCAACTCGAAGTGCCCACATTCCCTTAATGCCAGGTAAATCAATAGATGCATGTTCCTGAATTCCAATTCCATTGCGAATAATTCTTAAAGAACCTTCTTTATATGCACCTATTTTATAAATTAATACTAATTAATTAACAACTATTAATGAAAAAGATTTCAAAATATCTGTTCTTTGAAAACAATTTCTTCATGAAAAAGCAATTACAAGCTGTTGAATTCCTCACAAAGATTTAATTATAAAAGTCTGTGCTCAACAAATGCAAGAGGATAAAAATAAATTAAGGTGTAAGTGCACAAAAATACCTGAGCATGTGACCAATTGTCCTTGGCCTTGTCTTTCTAAATCAACGACAACCATATCTACAATAGGAGCAAGATTTGTAAAAGTCTCCATAACGCTAACATAAGAACCATTCTCGTCAGGTTTAACATTCAATTTTATTAACTGAGAATCACCAAGACGGGAACCAATGAATAAGACACCATTATCTAAGTAAGTGATGCATTCAGGTACACTAATATCACCTGTAAGAATATCATTCAGAAAATTGTATTTCACTCACATATGTTGAAATTCAATGAATTAATTTCAATATTTGCTCACCAAGAAGTTCAACTTTCAGATCCTTAACAATCAAAGTTCCATCCATTTTTTCCTCCTGCTCCAAAAGTAACATGAAGAGGTGCCCCGCCATGTCACCAAGCAGGTAACGAGAACCATTATTATCCACACGAGCATAACATACAATAGTACTTTGCTGGGGAACGAAACAAACAAACTTAATCACATTACTTAACTCACAGGATTTCAAGAATATTGCTTACCTTTATGACTGGAGGTGCAACGGCAACATAAGTATTACCATCATGATATAATATTGACTCCTGTCCTATAATAATAGCACCGTCCAAAGGTTCAGGAACAGGAATAACCATTGATGCTTCAGTCTCAACATTGTCTTGCTTCCAAGGAATCTAATGAAGTTCATGTACAAGTAAATAACAAGAAAAAGCAATTTTCTAATAAATAATTTAGAGGATGTCTACAGATATGAATTTTTGAAATTCCCGATTTCCAGTTAATAAATGAACTTCCATCATAATGGCTATGATAGTTTTATATATTCATTTATTTACTAAAAATAGGTAAACACAATTAAAAACAAAAAAAATTGAATAATAGTTTCACAATCTCTTCTTCCCTTTTAAAGTGTTTTTGCGAGCTAAAACCTATGTAACAAGTTGCAATTATAACTTGGCCATAATCTTTCTTCTTTCAAAATTGTCAATGTTATGATTAATACAGGTAGTTTACAGGATGAAATATGCCTAACTTAACATTTCTAATCTTTTTTGTGAGTGCAATAAAGGAATTTCATTAAAAAATTGGGTATCAATCCTCAAGAGAAGGAAATATTTCTTATTTCATGTTCTTGCAAAATGACAAACTAATCTTAAGCGAAAGACATTTTCTAATTAACAAATTTTATACTTAGCCTACTTCATCAACAAAAAAATTATGATTTTTATACTAAAAAGCAATCTATGATAAACAAGCAAAAATAAGAATCCCAAAGAAAAGATACCTCTATTAACAAGCACATTACAATAATATCATTTAAAAGAATAAATACAAGTGAAAGTGATTACTCAGATTACACTCCCACATTATTTCTCCTGAACATCACTTGACACTAGTAGGAAATATTACAATAGTAGTAGTATTCTATACATTATTATCTGATACCTCAAAAGATTTTAATTTCTGATAGTAATTTATGAAGAATTTGTTTTCGTATTATTTTTCTGTTTATCTAATACTAAGATGCTAGAAACCAACTTATAAAATGTTATAACTGCAAATACAAGTAATGATAACTAAGAAGATTTATTACCTTCACAAATTCTTTATCACGAAGAGAAATTTCATGTGTTTTCACATGTCGTCCATTTAAATCTTGATGAATAAGAATAATTGTTGGATTCAAACATCCATGCAAAAATTCCAAATCTTGCACTTGCAATTCCTCCATTCTAGAAAATAGAAAACCAAACATTTCACAACAAAAATGAAATATGTCAATTAAATTTAAATAGCAAACTTACCTAATGCTAGAAGCTTTCAGTTCACTATTGTCTTTCTCCAATGGAATTATTTTAAACAATCCATCATATAATCTCAATCCTATTACACGAGCTTCAGGGTCAATGACAGCAATGATCCCCGTTTCTGAAGGTTTTCCTATACGATCAGCCACATTCCCATGAGCTTTGGTGATAATTTCTAAATTTTCTCCCTCTCCAACACACTCGAGAATCATTGCATTGTAGCGTGCAGTCACAATAAACAATAAATCTTTTTTGTCATGCTGAAAGGTAACAAACTTACTTTTACTCTGAAATCCACGAGACAAGATAAAAAATACCATATTCTATAATAACAACTCACTGGAGCACGAAAGAACTTCATGACAGCAACCTTGCCATACAATCCAACTTCCTTGAGAGCCCTCAAACCCTCTGGAGTCACCAAATATATTTCTAGTCGAGTATTCTTGGCCAAAATTAAGTTTAAATCACTTGGGGATGTAAAATTTCCTGGAAGTGCCAAATTTATGTAATTTACATAAGAAATCTAACACTATGATATTTTGATTTCAATGACCAGTATCAAATTTCAAACATCATAAGGAGGTAGTTCAGACACGGTAAAAGAATCAGAAAATTAAAATGCAGGTTTGAGGACGATATTAAGACTCATATGCTGTAAGTATATTCATTTATTTCAATGATTTATGGTACAAAACTCGTCGAAACAATATTATTCTTTCTTGAACATCCCCGAACACGAGACACCGGTATGTACAGGTGCTCAGAAGATAGCATTCGACTAATAAGTAATTAAAAGCGCCAAGAGCTGGGAATCCTTGTGACACACCAAAACCTACAATACCTGTAACACATGCTGTAACAGCAGTAGGCTTGTGAGCCGTAACAACATAATGATGAGCCATTCTGGAATTTGTGTAACAGAACTGAATAAAAACACAGCCCCTCACACTGAGACAACACCCAAGGCTACCAACACAAAGACTGAGTGATAAACATTACCCGCGGAGTCAATAATTTCCCATTCATTAACCCGATTCATTGCGCATATAGATATATTTTCGTCTCAGGGATTAATTCAGTACAGAATTCATGTATTTTAGTTTCCTCAAGTTCTTTTAAATGTGGGCAAGGTGCAAAGGCGGTTTTTCGGAGGAAGGTGTGGATCCCAATGGAAAATGAACATGCTTAAAGATGCTTAAAGTGAAGCAGTTGTTTGGAAATAAAGATGTCAGGGGCAGTGACGGATTTAGAGGGTAGCTTTTTTTTGTGGGGTTTTAGGGCTTGTCAACGCCAAGGTCATTAGAGCCCTTAGAGGGTAGCTTGCTGGTCCAAGTCCCCCACGAAGAAAAATGAGAGAAGAAAAATTAAATTTATTTGCATTTCGTCATTAAGAAAAAAACAATATTTAGTTGTACCTTGGCCTATTATTCGGATTGGATGGTAAAATTATAATCTTCCGGAATCGTAAATTGCATCATTTGCTCGAAACTTTCTGTACCCTCAGACGCTCCGGAGATAAATTCCTCCCCGTACCCATCACCGATCAACGGGTGCAAAAGTGAAGAGAGGACGCATAGAAGCGAGGATTCCGTACATTTGATATAAACATGCCATAAACTATACATATTTTTCATCTAAATCAGGGGTCTACAAACTGCGGCCAGTCTCCAAACAGATCCAGCCCGAATAGGGGTTTTGTCCGACCGACACATTCAGCTGCACGATAACTTGTCCGGTGACAGGGTATCAATGTTCGAACCACTGTGGACAGATACTGTTGGTCAAAAGCAAATTCACACATCTCAAATCTACACAAGAAAGTTAAAGAATTACTATTAAATTATCTTAATAATATTTTATGTTTATTCTAAAACTGTATTGACTCACTAACTCTTCAATAAATAAATGTCTTTTCTTTTCAAATGTTCGTTTAATATGCTTTTACGATATGTACATTTCGTTAGTTAACTTTTCAGTTAACATTAAAGGAGTGGTAGTCAGGCATGTCTATTTTTATTGGTTTACAAGTATTCCTATCAATCTAATGAATTTAATACAAGTGGTAGTTACTTGGTAGTTACTTGTAGTCGGCCCACGGGTCTACTAATTTTTTTCAACTTGACCCTCAAGTTAAAAAGTTTGGAGACTCATGAACTAAGTGATCCAATTTGTCTAAATAAGTGCTAATACTGCCTTAATATTCGCCATTTTGCATTAAAAATTTGAAAAAGACTAACGGACCGCTGCTATTCTGGTAGGAATATATCTATAGGGTTGGCTATTCCATATTAACTTCTCCGACATTATCTACCTGAGTACTAACATTTATTTCAAGATTTGATATGTTAATATAATTTTAGTAAATGATATTTTATAAATGTGTCCTTTTTTACAACTCAACTATTGCCAACCACAATTATATCTTACAGGCGTCTTGATGGCCTAGCCCTGGCCTAGCCTCTGGATGAAGAGAAATAGGATAGTGTTCCTTGGTGTAGGTGTGAAAAATACGCGAGGTGATTTTTACGGAAGTACTGACACTTGGTCTGTCGGATAGCGTCTCCGGAGTGTGATCTGGTTGACATTGTAAGAGTGAAAGATGCAAAACCTTTCGGTGGATAGTGCCCTTGGGGGTAGTAAGGGCTCGAAATTAATTGGCTAGCCTGCTCCTGACGTTAGCTGCGGGCGTGAATGAGCTCTCTCTATTTTTCAGATTAATCTTTCTAATTATTTTATTTAGTTTTTGTGATTCAGTAGTTGGATTTAGATCCTAACTTTCGTTGTAGTGTAAAATTCTTTGTTCTCTGTGAGTGTTAAGTGAAAAAACACTAAAAACATTTCCTAAGGTTTTCAAACCCAACGGACCGAATATAATTTCATATTGTTTTCATTCAAGTGCTTCATTCAAAGGCGTGATAAAGTTTACGTAAGTACAAACGGAATCATAAATTTAACTTCTTGGTGCATTAAAATTAATTATTTTGGTGTATTGAGATTTTATGGTTCGTATACTATTACATCATTATTAACTTATAAATAACATACTATATTGTTGCACTGCTCAAGTTTCGTCGCCGTAAATAGAATTATTCCAATATTTTACCATTTGTTTTCTTGATTCTTTTTGTAGTTATTCATTACACTCTAACATAATATTGCCTTAGTTGTTGTCGAATTAATTTATCTGCAATTGTCCTAAATTATTAATTCTGTCATTTTAGTTGTCGGTTTGTTTACTTACTTATTAAAACCCTGCCCTATTGTTGCACCCAAGTTTTCGTCGTCATAATTTCATATAATTATTACATCATTTTACAATCCGATTTTCTTGATTCTTTCGTATTTATATTCATTTTAACATAATATAGAGTAGTTATTGTCGAATTAAATAACCTCCAGTGGTCGCCCTAAATAATTATTTCAACTATTTTTGTCGTCGGTTTGTTTGTATATTTAATTTATTTAATATCTCATGTGTAACTTCCGTAGTAATAAATATATTATTATACTAATATCCGTCATTCAGTGTTAGTTGTCAGTTTTCGTGTATTCTCATTTGCTTTTGTCGTTAAGTTGCTAACTAACTCACAATAATGGACACTATTGCATTCCTCAACGCATTCAAAGCAGACATTCACAAGGCGTACTTGGTACATTATATTGACACACGGATCAGTGCGCTGGAAGAGGTCAATAAGAACACGATCGGCGGTTGGACTAGTCAGGAATTCTTGCCGTCCTTCCAACTGCTATCACCCGGTAGACCAACGACACATGCACCGCCCCAACTCTTCACTCAGAATAGGTTTAATGTGTTAGATGACATGTCCCTGTTTCCTCCCTTACCTACTCGTTTCATCCCGTCCAGTACCCAAACCTGTTCACAAACTACGCACTGGTAAGCACAGCCGTCCAAAACCACGTAAAGTAGTGCTACCCAGAGATGAAGCGAACACTTCCACGCAGAAATCAAACGTGCTCATATTAGCTGATTCACACGGTCGTCAAATGTCCTCCGTTTTGCGTGGATTACCTCCTAGTCAGTTCTCAGTCTCCGATATTTTTAAGCCAAACGCTCGTTTGGCTGAAGTCATTCGAGAACTGGACACCTACACTAAAAAACTTACAGAGCGAGACACAGTAATCATCATAGGTGGGCAGAACGATATTAACTTGGGTGGTCATTTCAACGCGTCTGAACATCTACAAAAACTAAAAATTGCATCTCAGCACACAAACATAGTACTCTCTAGCCTACCTCCATGCTTCAACGTTCCACAAATAAACCACGAAATTAACCTGGCAAACATCTCCCTAAAACGTCACCTGGCAGACACAAAAATCACATTTTTTGATTTGCAACCACACCTGACTGCCAAGGACTTTACCCAGCACGGTTTACATCTGAGACCGTCTGGGAAACATCACTTCGGTTCTCTCCTAGCTTCACATCTGACCTCACATCATCCACCTGCCCCTTTACCCACTCCTACATCTCCTCCTGCTCCTACCTCATCTCCTCCTCCTATCTCCACACCCATTTCTTTTCCTGTCCCCATTCTTTCACCTACTGCTTCATCTCCCGCGTTCTCATCTATTCCTCCATCTACATCTCCTGCCGCCCCCATTCATAGTTACAACTTGCGCTCAGAAGTACGATGTGGTACCCGAAGGTGACAATCGCGTTCGGGTGCAGTGTGCGGGCTTGAACCGGAACTAGAAGCTGTACAAAATTCAAATTCCCCTCCACAATCTAACGTCGATTCCATTTCTCGTGAATCACAAACTCTTTGTGAAAATAAAATAATTATATTTCATCATAATGTCCAATCCCTTTCAAACAAATTGACAGACATTGAAATTCTGGTACACGAAAATCCATTCGATTTGCTATGCCTCACAGAACATTGGCTTTCAACTAACAAGATCAATGGTACTGCTATTTCTAATTGTTATTTAGCAAGTTCTTACTGTCGGCAAAATTTTAAAAGAAAAAACCCCCACGGAGGTACGTGTATCTACGTTCGTTATGATATTTTATCTTCTACACTGCCAGGCTACGAGAATTTCTGCGTAGATGGTGTGTACGAATTTTCTGCAGTTAATCTGACCGACACCGGTATTGTTGTTTTGTATATTTATAGACCTCCTCAATCACATATTGACATATTTTTTCGGAACTTCGAAATTGTTTTAAAACACATCCCACATAAATCTGCTAAATCTATCGTTATATGTGGTGATTTCAACATCGATTTCCCGAGTACATCCGACTCTGCACATTCACCAATTAATCGATTCAAGAATCTCATCGATTCCTTCAACCTTATTACTACGATAAACGACCCCACTCGCTTCTCCGGTTCATCTCAAAAATTGATAGATCAAATTACCGTAAACAATGGAATCTCGTATCTCTCTGAAGTGTTTATCGCCGGATACAGCGATCACCTTGCTCAAGTATTGACTATTAATAATAAACTAAAACCACTTAAAATCCTTTACAAGTTTTCAAGAGAATTTGATGACACAAATCAATCCATATTTATCAATTATTTGCGTGAAGAAACATGGAAAGATGTTTACAATTGCCAAAACAGCTACGACAAATTCAATATATTTATCTCAATATTCCTAAAACATTACAACTCTAGCTTTCCCATATAAGGAAAGTTAATTAACACAAATAAATAGAATACTCAAGGGATAAGAATTTCTTCAAAAACCAAAGCCGTTTATATTATCTTTCAAAACTCTATAACCAACCACCCGAATTCCACGATTATTTCCGTAAATATAAGACTATTCTCCGAAAAGTAGTCTATGCAGCTAAAGTTATGGAAAACGACAGGCAGGTACTAAAATCGAACAACCGGATGAAAGCAGTGTGGAATATTGTTAAAAATTACATGTCAACTTCTGAAAATCGCGAAGAAAATATTTATCTACTAAACGATGGCAAAATCGTATCAAATCCCCAGGATATCGCAAATTTGTTTAATTCTTACTTTTCAGAAGTAAGTAAAATAAAGAACTCAATATATCCAAATCAATGTCCTCCAATTATATCCACCCACATACCCAATTCTATGTTCACTTGTTTGTACTGCTTTTTTGACAATAAATTTATTTTTATAATAGTATACGCGCTCCGCCAACTTAGCTTGCGACACGTTTTCCATGTAGTACACCGGATAGCGATTGGCAGTCTTAAGAATTTAATAACTGGTTAACTTGTTCGCTGGAATCAAAATTACACACGTAAAACCTGTAAAAAGCGGAACGAATATAGTGAAAGTGCACTTATACCCACACATTAAAAGTGGCATCTACGAGTCTGAGGAAGGTGAAAGCCGAATTGGTTTCTACAAATTTGTGTGTGATTTTATGTTTAATTTTGTTTTTTCATTATCTTTAAAACTTATTGAAGACAGTAATGTGTATTTACACGATAAATTTTCTACTTGAGAAAAAATTACACAGTAAGACTTACCGCGCCCCGGTTGCTCCCCTCTCCTTTCGTCGGACCTGGTTTTGATACATTTGAACGTAACATGATTACATTTCAATGCTTTGGCACGGAAATCGTTCAGGGGCTAACCGGGGAGGGATCTGGGGAGCATTTCTGTTTGAAAATCATGGTTTTACAACACAATATTTATAAATATATTTTGTATAAAATACATCAACTCATCAAATAGATAATCGACAATTAACAATATTAAATGGTAACATTTTATTAATTGTTTAAAATGGCAAAGTATGCCTATATCTGTTGAGAGTATTCCCCCTCCCCTGCCCATAGATCACCACTGCCTAGCGGCAGAACGTTTCTTCTTCGGTTCGTAGTACCGTTGAAAACTACGAAATAACGGTAGCTCTGCATTCGGGTTGGCTGTAAAAGTGAACAATGGGAAGGATAAGCAACGATAAAATAAGCTATTATCATTAGTTTGAATCTTCCTGCAAATACAAACATAAAATTTTGAAAAGTTCAGACAGTATATAGCCAACGTCTTCGTCTTTGAAATCCTTGTTGCGAGGCTGCACTGGAGTAAAATGGCATTGCTTGCCAAGTGCAACTCCACCATACTCCTCCTCCACAAACTTTTTAATGTGGTGTTAGTCCACTTCTGTGTCAAGTCTGTGACAGTCTCACCCTGAAAAGCGAAACAATTTAAATATTGCACTCAAGTCAGAGGTGTACTCGACAATAGTTTTAAAATAACAGTCCCAACGTGCTTACATTGAGCATTACCAACGCCGATGCATGCGCTCTTTGCACCGACATTTTTACGTTCATCCATATAAGTAACGTTACACGTCACTTCAAGCAGGCATCACAATAAGATGTCTGCGTGACGCGAGCACCGATCACCAATTTATTGCTATCACGTCCAAGGATACCTTTTTTTGTGGAGCTTTACGGCTTGTCGACATCGAGGTCATTAGAGCCCTAAACAGGTAGGGAAAATGCAGTTACGCACTAGGGAGAGCCAACATGACTCTCCCCGCGTATGGGACTCGCCGAATGACTCAACCATACCCACTAAAAACTCTCCTGAATAACAACTCCAAACTCAAATATCAACATATCTCAAAACATTACATATATCATTATATATATTTAAAAAAAGGAAGAGAAAAGAAAATGAAAGATACCCTAGCATCGGGATTGAAAAGAACAAGAGGTGATCAAGGAAGGTCAGGAAAGAGAAAGGAAGGAACCTTGTACAAGTACGTGGAAGTCTCGCCAATAGTCTTGAGCCTTGAAATTAAGTTTTGGTGGCATGAATGTTTTGATAGTTGTTCTCTTTTGATCTGTCTCGCCTTTAGAATTCAATTCTACGTTATTACGACATTAGTATTAAGACAAGTGATTGGCTTTAAGAGTATTGCCTGTCAGATCCCCACATTAGACAGGAGTATACTAGGTAAAGAGGATTTGGCTGTACGAGATCCCGATCCCTTGTCACATTCGAGGTGGTTGACAACAGCAAATCGAACTCTCAGATTGTACTTAAGTGTAGAAAGTCCCACACCTGAACTTCAAGAAATAGTTGTATTTATTTTGAAGTCATATATGCCAATGTGGTTTACCATTAAAACAAGTAAATATTTTACAGAAGGTCAAAACGTGTGTACCAATCAATACAATCTTCAAGGTACCTGCCTGAAAATTTACGTAATATTGTCGACCCTGTGATGGAACGAAATGGCTTTTTCGCTCATCCAGAACATTTTATGTTAGCCATGATACAGCATAATAAAAAAGAGCTTGGACTTCAACGAATTCTAAAATCAAGACAGATAACTTATAACAATTTCAAAAACTATTTTCTTGCATGATTGTGTTGTCTTTTGGCTCATATTAATTTAGTTTTATGTGTACTCAACTTTGGCACGGTTGTGTACTAATTCTGTAGCCTCATCCTGGCCTGGGTTTTGCTCCAGTTTTCCTTCGGGTAGAGGCGGATTTCTTATACAGGTTCTCTAGGTTTTGTCTAGGGGCATGTTTATTGTAACAATAAATCGTGAATTTAGTGTTATTTCAATTTTTATGATTTTTAAACACATTACTCAGAATATTCTATAGTTCAATAATAATTTGTATGTGTACATTTTTTGCATTAAATTACAAACATATTGACATTCTATTAGTATTATAACTCATAGCTAACTTTTTATCTTATCTAGGAATTTTTGCTGAAATTTTTGAATCCGCCTCTGCCTTAGGACCCTTGATTGGAATTAATGGGATGGTCCCTTGCTTGCTTCCGGAGAGTAAATTAGTTTATTGTCCTCCACGTGGTCCTATGCAGTTTGTACTGCATTTTTGACAATAAATTTATTTATTAGATAAAAAGAAAACTATCAGAACATTCATGGCGCCAAAACTTAATTTCAAGGCTCAAGACTATTGGGAAATAATTAACTGGATAAGCAGTGATTTATCTTCTCCAACATTATTGACATATATTAGTGATGATGAGATTAAATCATGTATTCAAAGTGACTCTGTCCCTAATTGCGATATCAAGACATTTCCAGTTCACACACAAGCAGTTGAATGATGCGTGAAACTCGTGACAGAAGCCTCAGGAAAAGTTTGCGGAGCTGAGCCTAGGGATGGTTTTATCAGAACTATTCTGTTGTCAAGGTCAACTATGTCTAACTTCACTTATAAATTAGATTTCAAAATATCTTCAACTAATAATGAGTGTAAACAGAGATATTCAATTGTTCAACATGAGTTTTTTGAGCTTATGACTCTTCACACAAAAACTTAATTTTTTTCAATAAAAAATCTATTTATAAATATTATTAATGGTCTAAAATAATATGTTTTTAAACATTTTACCTTGTATTAATATGGAAAAAACATGTAAGTTGTGAGTATTTTATTCCTTGAACTGTAATCTGCCTTTATTTGTACATTTTTTTTCAAAATTTCATTAACTTGAAGGTAATGTGAAACCAGAAGATGTAGATGAATTTCAATAATATTGAAACATTATTATCTGTGGTTCTAATTCATCAGAATTTGAACTATTACATTAGAGAAAAGGCTAATTAAAAAACGTTAAAAATTATCGTAAAAATGTGAATTTTTCCAAATTTCAGCAATCTTTAGAGCACATGCGCAACCGGAAGATATGAACCGATTTTATTTCTTTTTTTACCCCTTTTTAGTCTCCCAAATTTGCAACTTTTACGCGGTATTGTGACTTGAAACAAAAATTTTAAATTTTTTCGGCATTCTCTAATATATATTTATGGTTGGACTTCAAAACAAATCACGTTTAGGTTGATGTAAATTGTTAATATGAACAGTTAATTGAAATGTCAGATTTATACCTCACAAAGCATTGAACAGTGAGAATGGCAGTGGTCGTTTCATATTGCAAGTATTCCCTAATTCATCAAAATTGTTTTATTGTCCTCGTGATCATACACTTATGCTTTTCTGACTATACATTTCATTTATTAATTAATTTATAATGAAGTCATTTCATCTTGCTTCACTTATTCTGCTAAGTAAATTCATATTTTTCTGGGTCTGCATTTTCCTTCTTCATTGCCAAAGGTTATAAGTACAAAATTACTATTTGGTTTCTACAGTTCTGATTCGGTGTATAATCATTATTCTTTCCCTGAAGTAATATGTACAGTTGTGCAAGTTTGAAGGTATATTAGGGTTCTATTTTTAAATGTAGTAACAATCAAAATGATATTATGGCTTTTAAATCAGAATGAGAAAGTTTGCTTATTACAGAATGTTGTTATAGAAAGGAGATAGTTTATCTGTACAGCTTTGGGATTGTAATATTTTCCTGCAAATTATTTTCCACCTTACTGAACCGTTATAGTAACCGATGACTTAATTATATATGAGCGTTTCATCATACTTTATAAAGTTTGCGTTCTGCTGTTAGTATGGGATCCCATATGGAATAGTGATGACAAGTGAAAATAGTGATGTAAGAATAACAGAGGACGCCCCCCCCTCCCCCCGCTTTTTGACTCACTTCCAAATCATATTCCAAATATTTAGAAATATTTTACAACTTTATCTCTTATTTACCCTTACTCTATTTTAAATCCTGTATGCAAAACCAATGCACATGCTATCTCATACACTTTTAAGACTCTTGTCTATATAGCACACAAACTAACTTTACAAAGAAAAAAGCAACCATTTTCATTCATTCTATATTGGTGTTGCTTGAAAATGGAAAGTGATTGCTTGAAAATGGTTATTGTTTGGTTCAATTTTTCTTGAAATTTTGCACAGAATCCAAAATAAATTTATTTCTTTTTGTCTTTTTACATGGACAGGAAAAAATAGTTTGCATAAGAAATATCCAGTAGGCGAATTATTCTAAATGTGGAGGGTAAGGATGTTAGCATGAGCAAAAGATGTGTCAGAGAGCACATCTGGGTCAAGACATTTGAGAACGAAGAAGGGGTGACTGAGAGGGAAATAGCAAGCTGCCTTCCAATGTTTTACAGACTAGATTTCTAAAGCTGATACCTCCTTCAGCTTGGTACATCTTCTCTACTAAATAGTTTTGAACTCTCTTGATAAAGTGCATAAATAAGATCCACGGGATAAATAATTGAGGAAATAATTCATCTGAGAGATATTATTTTCCTACTTCTATTCTAACTTAAAAGGAAAAAATTTGAGCCGCTTGTGATTAAAGTTACAAAATATACTTTAATACAAAGGATATATGATATGAATATAAAAAAATAAAACATTTCACAGCTCTTGCATAAACAACTACTCAAAATACAAAATATTAATGAAATTGACTCACCTGTTCAGCTAGTATCGGTGCCCACTGATGGACCGACAGACGGGCGTCAAATTAAAAAAAAAACTTTCGGTATCAGAGACACTAAAAATTTCTTCAAAATCTCGCTAGTTTTCTCTCGGTTACAATTCTGTCTCTAGACCGCGTATACGAGAAAAAAAGAATGTTCATCACCTATATCCATTCTACTTATCAAGGATTTAAATGAGATTAAAATATAATACATAATTAGGTTTCAAATTATATTTCAGCAGATAAAAATTAGGAACGAAACAGAATAGTTTGAATTTTTAAAATTTCAAAGGACCGTGGTCAAATTCCATATATATTCAGATCCATAAGCGCTGAACTCGGATTTCGAGGTTTCTAACGTTTCATTGGATTATTTCACGGGATAAGCACCTTGGGTACATTTCCCCTACTTCACATGTAAAATATAAAAAGAAAGAGAATGAGGCAATTATAATACAATTTGTCACTCGATTTAAAAAAAACACGCAGATTCCCGAACGGTAAAACATGGGAAAAAGGAAGAGATACAAAATTCAGTTCCGACCTTGATCACTCAGTTAACTTACACACTGATGGCAAAGCAATGAATCTTCAGTGCAACAGTTTTCTGGATTGGCCGTCTGTTGAGCAGTCTTACCATTGCAAGATAGAGGCAGGTATCTCTTGTCACTTCTTCATTCACGCAAAGGCGATGAGCCTCCCGGTCTTTTGATAGACATGAAATAAACCCCGACCCGTATCCCTCGCTCGCGTCTCCGTATTTAGCGGTCTAGATCTGCGCGGCAAGACGTTTTACGATTTATTCATCAGTTTCGAAAATGAACAGAAATTATTTATCGTGTTAAAATGTCCGTAAAGTTTAAAAACTAAACCGACATTATGACTTTTATTTTAATATATGGAATTAAAAAAAAAAATTAACTATTAAATATTCCAAACTTCCATGAAACCTCCATTTTTCNAAATAAAATTTCAATGACGCAGTTTGCGCCAGGATTCCCCCCCTTGTGGGCACCCCTGAGAATAATGACGATAAATGTCTGGGAATTTCCTATAATTGAAAAATTCCCAGAAATACATGTTTTCTGATCCGATCTTGGATTCGTGAATATAAAACGTTCATTGCCATCCTTACTGTTCAATGCTTCCAGGGGTATAAATCCAGTATTACAATTGATTCCTCAAATTAGCAATTTATATGAACCTACTATGGTTCCGATGAAGTCGCTCGTCAGCCGATTGACACCATTATGAGAATCTGTGCGCAGTATTTTACGGAATATAAGAAATTCCGCTTGTATTCCCATTCGTGGCAGTTCTCTCTTGATTAAGGTCTCTAGTTTCTGCGGTCAGGTCTATCGAAGTATTATGCGGAATAGGCGCAGCCTCCTTTGTCAAATCCAATCTTTGCCGGTAAAATTTGCGCATGCTTCAATTATTATATTTAATTAATTTTCCAGAGAATACACACCGAAAATATTTTTTCGGAATAATTACATTATTTAAGAAATTGCTATTTAAGAAGATAATTTCGTCAGTACTAACTTCCTGAACCCGAGCAAATAAATAGCGCTCATAAGGAGGACATAGTTAAGTTTGTTTGAGGGGATCAAACTACAAGTTACCTTTTAGTTTCTATTAGCATCCATCATTTCCAGTACAATGCTTGTTAAAACTACTTGCCTTAGTTAAATATAGAAGCTTTAAACATTCGCATTAAATACCCGAAACAGTGAATTTAAACATTCTAATATCATCTGCTATATTTCAGAAACTACTATTTAAATGGCAACAAATTTCACACTTTTTCGTAAACGCCGAAAGAAACTACCGATTGTTCTGACGTATCACGTAGAAGAAAGTACTTTTTCAAACATTCTGAATCATACGATACTCGGTCCCGAAAATAATCAATATAAAGATACCTCATTGGTCAAGTACGACGGGAGAAAATGGGAAAGTAGATATTCGACCTGGATTCGACTCTTCATGACACGAGCAGCCTACGAGCAACACACGCAGAGCCGCGCAGAGCACACGAGATACATCAGTTGGAAACTTGTGAACCATTTCTGGTTCTGTACATTGGATGTTATTTCCGTACTTTTTTCTGTGTTATGTGGAGTGGAGAGCCAGCCAACTACGAAATATAATGTGGTCAAATGCGACAGTATAGAAAACAAAGCAAGTGAGGATTGGAGCTTGCAGTAAACCCAGGACCTGTTGATACGTATACTTGGCGGTTCCTTAGCTATTGATCGTCGTCAACGTTTAGGTTAGTAACGATGCCCGAAGAAACACCTTAGTGTCTAACGCCATTTGACCTAGTATGTTTTTACTTTAGTCGAGATTCATAATACCTACAATTAATTGGTAATGTTGCTCACAGGTGAATCAACAGTATGAATAAACTGGTTTCGTTCGTTAATAATTGTGCCCGTCTCGCTTGGAATCCGCAAATCACCTGTGTAAGATTTCGTTATCATGCTGAAAAAATTGCAGCTGGACCCCTGAAGAGACGATACGGTTACAAAGACCCATTATTTCAAGGAGGGCTCTTACCACGCCTTGAAAAGGCCCGCAAGTTACCGATGCCAGATTATCGGCCTCGCAATTTGTGGAATGAGAAGCGTGCATTATTTGGACAAAATGATTACATTGATATTCTAGGAAATGAAAATCTACATCCCACGAAAATTTTGTACAATACCCCTTCATGGCTGAGGGGTTTTCATGGTAACGAGTATCAAGTTCTTCTGAGGAAAAGAAAAGTGTTTAAGAATACCATGTACCCAATTATTCGACCAAGAAAATGGTATGAGTTAGAAAAACGAATTGGTTACTTGTATAGATTTCTAAATAGAAAAACCAAAACTGGATATTCTACAAAATAGGAGATTTGTATAAAGACAGTGTAACAGAAAAGAGGTGTTTATAATAAAGTTGAGTGGATTTAAGAATTTTGCATTTGTATTTTTAAATAATAACTTTACAAAGTTGATTTCTATTATAATACATTAGTTAGAAAAGGACATGCAATGACTATATCCAATATAACCTATTAAATAGCAATTGTATCCATTGTATTCCAACATTTTTTAATTTTTCAATGGACCTTCATTTCAATACAAACATTCTTGTTTCAAATACATTTAATCACTCGAATGCCTTGAGGCACATTTTTTCTTTCACTTGTTTAGATTTTTTAAAATACATGAATACTGATTTCTTTCCCAATATTAATGTCGAAGTCTTCGGTGAAATTTGCTGTATGTTTCATGAAGATATTCAAGTGACCATGACTTACATTACTTTTCTTTATTCATTTAACAACATGTGGCCAAATGCTATGGGAACAATTTGTACACTACAAAATGAAAGCTTTTTGTTGTATTGGCATTATTTACAATTTAATGTTGATTCATAAGACAATACTTTCTCAAGTCCTAATACACACAGTAATTTACTCTTTAAGTTATACATTCTTAAGTAACAAATATGACCTCTTTTAAATTCCATATCTAAGTACTTTATTTAGTTGCTAATGAATATAGAAAGAAACAAATATTTCCCCCTACCACATCAATACGATGAGCTTGTGATCTTGATCAAATGTACATGTTACAGGATAATTAAGATCTATTAATACCAGCTAGCAGCATACCTGTAACTTCTCACTTCTCCAGTGCTAGTAAACTTCCTTTCTCTTTATTGCAATATTACCAACCTTTTCTGATTATTAATATAGAAGTTTTTTTTGTATATAAATTGTATATTTATTTTACTTTACAATAGCTTGCATAACTTTGCTAAGTTGATTTGACTTCAAAGGATACAAAACAATTTGTATTTTTAAACAGTCCTCATTGATAATTATTGCTTCTGTCTTTCCAGAATTGACAACCTACTGAAGTAAATGAAACTGATAAGTAATGAGAAGGGGAAAAAATTGTTAAATTTTATATTCCCTTCATGTCATTGCAGAATAGGATCTCTTAAAAAATTAGTGTAAAATAAATAAATGAGCAGTGTATAGTTATAATTAAAGATTCTATCTAGAAATATATTACATCATTTCACCAAATTAGGAACAATTCATCAGAAAGCGTCACTTCATTCAATCTTAAATCTACAGATACTTGAGCAGTCAAATAAAAGTCTAGCATACTGAAAAGGTTTAAAAAGGAAGACCTCTAATAAAATTTTTAATAGACTACCTCACATTGAATCAACTGAAGACTGTCAATGCTGTCAGTAGTATGAGTATTGTTTTCTTTGTAGTAGAGTCACAAACAAGTTTCATTTAGTTCAATATTAGACTGAAAAGGAATACTTTCATTAATTAGAACAATTAAATCACTAAAAATAATATACTTTCCAATTCAAACACTGACACAAATAACTACATTTTCTCTTAAATAGCAATGTACAAGTAGGTAAAAAATCTTAAAAATGAATACACTGATAAAACTATCTTAAGATCAAAACAACAAATCGTAAAGAGGGCCTTAACCTCTAAATACTATTTATGATAATGTTTTCAAACATTTAATATTACACAAAAATAATCCACTTTTCAGAATACAACTTTTACAAGATAACAGTAGAAACATAATGCAATTATTGGGACACACTGATTGCTGTACAAAAGTGTATCCAATATTAGTAAGGGTTTGCTGATGATTTCAAGGCAAATATCATAATGCCAATTAATAATAATAACATTTCAATCACAATCAAAAATCAACAGTTTGACCGGTTTTATCTACTTGTGCCCATTCACACAACATAATTGTATTTACATGTGTTTTCTTCTTAAGACTGAATCTTCCACATTCAGGAAACAAATCACTTTCAATCACTTGAGTTTAAAGTAAAAATACTATATTATTTTCTCACTTAAAAAACAAAACAAAAAAAAAGAGATGATTCTTAACAACATGAAAAAGATGAGAGCACTTTCTCACAATGTAAACAATGAGGTAAAAAGAAGACAGGAGGATTATCTTAGGACCAGAACAAGATGTACTTGGTACTATTCATAGTGGAAATAAAGTTGCACTATAAATGATTCTGAAGAAAAGAAAGCAATGTTGTTTCGTAGTGTTTACTGGCATCTAAACGTCGGAGGCTGTGCCTTTCATTAGGGTAGACCTATAAAATACACTTTGATACAGATATGCACCAAAAATATATCCCAACATTTATGATGAGAGTTTATTTACCTGTAATTGATATGGTTTCCCGGCATTCACCAGAGCACTAATAAGTTGACTTGTGTGAAAGAAATGAACATTTTCGTCTATCAGGCCATGAATAATCAACAGTCTGTTTTCACTAAAAAAAAAAGATTCAATGGAAAAATAACTTATGAGCAAGTAATAGTAGAATTATTTGCAGCTACTATATTTATTTATTTCTTATGCATCAAGCAGAGAATAGTGTTTTGAAAAATTAAAAAAATAAAATTGTATTTAAATTATACATTTTTAATTAATTATTTTAATAATAATGGTTGAAATATCCAACAATTTCTACGTAAACATGGCCCTAGACATTATTCACCAAAGAAAGTTTTCTGCTGGAAATTGAGATTTCTTTAATATAGCTTTTCTGAGTCATGGAATTCCATGAGGTAGATTTTAGATAGACTACTTGAAAACACATTTAGAATAAAAGTTGACCATAATTGTAA
The DNA here is from genome assembly GCA_002313205.1 of Laupala kohalensis. Lineage (NCBI taxonomy): Eukaryota > Metazoa > Arthropoda > Insecta > Orthoptera > Trigonidiidae > Laupala > Laupala kohalensis. Next base: position 82,888 of record NNCF01128183.1, on the reverse strand, counting down.
TTTTTTTTTTTTTTCATCATTCATCTCTAAATTTCCTTTTGATGAATTTTGGGGCTCATTGTAGGCTGCTATTCCTTGGCAGTAGCAACTATAATTGGTAAGGGCTGAGTTGAAACTGTATATACAGAAGTATTGTCATATGTATTCATTTATAGCTTATTTTGGAAAGTAATGAGGTTTTGTCCACAAGCAAGCTTTATCAATTTTGGAGGGGAGGAATTAGGGGGAGAGATATTGCAATGCATTAAAATCTGAGGGAACCAAACAAATGCCTGGTGCAGGGAGAGAGAAACCTAAGGTAAGCAAGAAATCCCTTAGGCTTTTAGAACTTGTATTGTACTTACACATCAGGAAATTGATTAACATAAGTTAATATAGAGCCATTTTGATAACCTTGTTCATTGTTTTCAGGCAAGTCCATATACCTTTCTGTATAACCAGTATCATATAAAGTCCACGATGTAACGGGTGCCCCAGCAATAGCTACCTACAACACAAGCAACATTTTACTAATATATAAAACAAAAAAAAATCACACACAAAATAAATAACACTTGGTGTTAGTTAAATGTGAAATCCTTACTTTAAATATTTCTGGGTATCGGGCTAAAGCCATTAGACTAAGATAGCCTCCGTATGACCAACCATGAATAGCAATTCTGCTCATGTCAATAAATCCTAAGCTCTCAGCAAGCCATGCAAGTACTTCTACTTGATCAGCAAGTTCTACTCTTCCCTGAAAATTACACAATGAGACATAAAAAGAAGTACTGTGGCTGATGTATTTTTCTTCTTTTCTATGGGGCTAAATTATCAATACACCATTANAAAAAAAAAAAAAAAAAAAAAAAAAAAAAAAAAAAAAAAAAAAAAAAAAATTATTAAAAATAGAAGTGTTAAAATACTTCCATTTAAGAGGGTAATTTAGGAAGGAAAAAATCCATCATCATCAAATTTAATGAATTATTTGTTGTGTGCATTTAATAAAATGGTGCAGCCGCGTCATGCCTTGGGTGCGAAAATTCAACCGGCGTGGCTTCCTTGAGATGGTGTAGTGAATATGTATTAAATTTGTATTATGAATTTGAAAAAATAGGACGTTGCTGTGTTTTTTTAAAACCAGTAAATAAAAGTATTTTGATATTATAATATTGATAGATTGTATTTTTTCCTGAGTCTAAGAATAATCCTGAGTAATGTCGGGAAATGAGCTAGTTTTTATACAATACTGGAATAGATGAACATTATATGTGCCTAGTTGAAAAGTACCTTCAAAATTGAAGAGCCAATTTCTATTGAAAATACAATTAGTATTTTCAGTGACATCCCCCTAAAGATATTCTCCCCTGATGCTCATAGAACTGTGCTATATTAGAAAACAAATTCATTTTTTGGCACCAATTTAATGAAGGCACCAGATATTTTCATCAAGAAATAATTGGATTTATTAATTTTTACACGAGTTATGAATCAATGATAATTTTTGTTTACTACGCCCACTATTTGCATTACATTTTTGGAAGAATGTAAATACTCAGATTTTAAAAATTGTTCAATGCTATCAACTTAAGAACTATCAATCACAAAAATCTAAAAATGAGCACAAATATTACATTCAACCACAGAAAATATTCGTAAAAATATCAGAATTTATTGAAAATGAAGTGTTTTGAGTTTTATAATCAGTTTTCCCTACAAAAGTAAATATAAAGGGCTTATACTAATCTGACAATTATGACAAACTATTTCTCACCATTCGTCCTTTCAAATGACTCTCAAAATGAAGTCCTCTGTGTTGAGATCCCCTGGAATCAATGGCAACAACACAATAACCTTGAGCTGCCAGCATATGCATCCGTAGCTGTCTCATACCCTGAAAATAAAATTAAAATTAGATATTTTTCCAAATCATTCCAGTCTCTGCTATTTGAAGATATTCCTTCTAGTGTATAAATATATTTGGTACAACACATTTGTTTTTTGTCACAGATAAAGGGGAAGAATACTCCTGATTCCTTCCAAACAGCAAGAATCTTTATTTTTGTTTGGCACAAACTACTGTGATAGTGTTCCAAATAATACAGAATAAGTATCAACAATACGTCACTCAAGAGAGAGGAGTTTTGTATGAATCTTGGAGTCATGCTTGATTTTAATCTTAAATGGGATAAGCATATACAATAAAAACAAAAAATGAAATATTTGATATAGGTCTATCACAAGCTTTCAAAAATTGAGTACTGAAACATTAAGATTTGTATGCTTTGCTCTCTTTCATAGTGTCATAAGTCATGGTATATTAGCATGGGGTGGTGCTTATAATAACAATAAAACTAATTCAAACTTTTACAGACAAGGATTCTAAAAATAGTCAATAAGAATAAAATTGTAATATGGAAAAATGCAATCAATGTAAAACAACTCTTTACTCTAGAATTCTTGATATATCACTATGATAAATTAAAATCCTTGTTTATTCACAATAGTGATAGAACATGAAATAAAACTATTGTTACCAAAAAATTAAAAAAAAGTTAGTGACATGTTAGTTTAACAACATCAATGTTGTTAAATCATTTTATTTATTACCAAAAATATGAAGAACTTGTCACTTAGTAAAGGGTCCTTAAAAAGAAATCTAATAAATGGGTGATTAATTTAAAGTTACCGTGAATAATGTGTAATAGGAAATGATTTTCTCACCGTAGTTATAATTGTTTTATAAGTTGAGTATGTAATTTAAACTAGCCTACGCACAGGGAGCCTGTTTGTTCTGCAGATTTGCTTTATATTGCTGTACAATGTAAATTTGTATTACTGGTTGAATAAATATAATTAGTTATAAATAATTAACAATTATTAAAAATAATTGGTATCAAGTAAATTATCATAGACTACAATATTGGAATATGTGAATGTGAAGTGCATTTATCTGTTTGCAATGACTTGATGTCAAAATAAGGGAAATAATCTCGAAGAAATTCATCAGAGAGGTAGCCTGAAATCAAAGATGATTATACATGTCATAACTGTTCTATTTTACTCTATACTTATTATAAAGCATTATTCTATACTAGCATTATTCTGACTGATTCATCAATGTAGAGAGGAAACAATTAAAGACAGGACCTCGAAATTTTGAGATGATGTTGCATTCCTATTGTATTCATTCACAATCCATTCCAAGGATTTTTCAATTTTCCTACTGTAAATAGTTGTATTAGGATGATATGTGATTTTTGAATTTTTGCTAGAACGTATGAATCAGTTGAGCTGATCATGTTTTTGTTTTGTTTTTAAATGCTTAAAAAAGGGGTATTTTTTTCAGGCTTTTGCCATCCATGCTATCAACCCCAACTTGTACAAGTATTCCCACTCCTACATATTATATACCCCTACAAATGGGTCTCTGGATATTCCTACGATTATGAAAGGGACTGAAAGTTGTCTAATTCCTGTCTAGGATTGAACTTTTACTTTTTTCAATAATAGTGTATACATATTTTATGGATTCCAATGAATATTTTGCTTGATATTTAGCAATGCATGCATAAAAACATCAAAGCCTCCGGAAGCAAAAATACTGATAAATAAGTACAGCAGTAACAACTATGGAACATCTCCAATTTGACAAATAGTAATGCATGTTATGTTTGTAATGTATTTTGGTGTTGCTGATGAGTGAGAATAGGGTGTATATGAGTATCAGGAAAGAATACTTGTATGAAAACCACAAAATTCATGTAAGCAATGGAGCAGGTTTCTAACTGGTATCTAAATAATTTTAACAACAATTGCTCAAAATTAGTCTCAACATTTTAGGATAGTAGGATCCTTCTGATTCCAAGGTAATCCTACTTATGTAAAGATTTAAAAAAAAATTCATTTATTTATACATATTTAAGGAGTAGGCGAGAGCAAACCCAATTTAAAGCCTCATCCGATTCATTAAGCGAGGAATCCAAAATACATTACAATTAAGCGAGGAAATATTTAATTGGAATTTAAAAGATGCTACTGATATGCCATGGGTTGATAATTAGAAAATATTTTCAAATACTTACTTTAAATGTATTGGATACTAACTGCACTTCAGGACCACCATAAATATATAAAACAGTAGGGTATTTCTTTCCATTCTGAAAACAATGAGGTTTGAAAACCATCGCATACAGGAGATCTCCGGAGGAGATTTGATGAGTGTATAATTCAGGACAGTAAAATTGTCCTTCTGGAACAGATAAAGCTGTAACGGAAAAATAAAAGTTTTAATACAAATTTTATTTATTCAACTTGAGATAATGCAAAAGGGGAGATATACAGACTAGAATGCAAAACAAGTTAAATCTCTTCAGGCAATTTTTCAGGTGGAAAATAAAATGTTTGAAGATAACACATGAAAAGGTAAATAGAAATGTTTTTTTCATTTGATGAGCTAATATGCAGTTGACACAGAATTTTGAATCACAACATCAGCATATGACAAAAAACCTCAAGGATACAATTGTGTTAAATACAAAATATGTCAAAAAGGATATAACAAGTTTTGCATTCTAGCTCTTCATATAGGGATAGCAATCTCTATGAAAAATATATCAGATATATGTGTGGAGCAAATGGCAGAGATTCATGAAAATTCTTAATTATAAAATTGACAATCTTGACAATAATCTCTTCAAAATAAAAGTAGTAAGATGGCATTTTAACAATCAAATGATTTATTTCCTCCAAAACAGTTTTCAATAGCATTGCTGTCATTTTCAGTGAAAAAGATATATCGAAATATAAAATTATCATTACTTTAAAATTGATTACTGGATCTTATTTCATGAGCATACTGCTCAATGTAAATAGATTCATCAACAGTTCAGTAGTCACTATGAGAAAACTTGTCATGTATCCGGGTGGACTATGTCCAGATGGATACACCAATAGAAGAAACGCCATGTTAATGGAAGGACTTAATTTCGCATAGAAATTAAATGCTTGTGAAATAAATGAGTAAATAAAGTTTTCTCACACAAAATTCTCTGTAGAATCTGAATCCGTCAGTAATTTTTCAGTAACAGACTTCCATGCCAGAAAATTACAAAAAACTAACAATTAATGATGCACTGAATTTCCTTTTTTTAGTTTTATTGAATTTTTAACCAGAAACACATCAATACCCAAAGAAGTGTTTTTTTTAAAGAAGACAGAAAAAAAAATTTCAGGAGAAATTCACATTTCAAAGGAGATGGAAGAAATTAGAGATCTTTTCTTTAGAAGCGATAAAAAGGAAAATTTGCTATGGAAAATTGTAGATCACATTTAGAGAGCTAAAAAATTTGAGGGAGTGCTTCTTTTCCTTGTGGAATTTGATGAGATAATTTTGAGATTAAATTTTTCAGATTAGATCACACTACCCTGAGAAAGTGTGTGCAACAGCTTTTTGCTGTTGACATTACATTAATAATAAAAAATATTTACACAACCACTACACTAACTTCAAGAGCAACTAAATTTACAACTAATTAAAGAGTCGAATGGAGCACAGCTAATAATTTACCAATGAAATATAACAATGCTGGAAATCTATTTTAAACTTTTTACTTCTATATAATATATATTTTTAGTACTAAAAATATACAAACTGAAAAGGTATTCTCCATTTAGAACATAAAAATAATAAACGCTATATGAAATTATGATCATTACATAATAAATGCAATATTCAAAATTATTTGTTGTAGAATAATGTCAAAATAAACTATTTCTGACTGATCCAAGCTGTATCAGTAGAGGATTTCAATGAAAAATTATTGACATACTGACCTGGAGACTCAAACAAGTATCCAACTGGTGTGAGAATAACACCTTCCACAGTCCAATCAGCATGAGATACACGAAATACTTGACACGCAGGTAATTTCTGAATATTACTGTACACAGCAATGAACATTGTACATTCCTTGTGAATAAAACAATAAACATTAATTGCATTGACTACTAGAAGAATATTAGCTTCACATGTAATAAATTGAATACAAACCTTATTGAAATCAACGCTATATGAATAACCTGGTCGGGTAAGAAGTCTCACTTCACCCGGCCTACGAAGACTAACAACATACAAATGTTTCTCTAAAGGTGTTTCCCGCAAGCCTAGAAAATAAACAAGCTGCCTGTCAGGATCGACCCAAAGGTTTCGTCCTATCACTTCCCATTCTCCTGTTGTCAAAGCAATCTTCTGTCCTACTCGTGGTTGAAGAAATACACCTGTAAAAAAATTAATTAGTCTCATAAGAAAAGAAAATATTAAATTAAACAAACAAGAAAATGAAAGTTACCCAAATTTCAGAATAAAATTATCATTGAACATTCAGAGGCAAATGTTATAAGAATCGATCTTGTGAGTTAAGCCAAAAAAAATCTGCATATTGATGATAGAGAGGTCAAAAAATCAAAGAGCGAGGTCCAATTATTAAAAGCAACCTGACATGGTTCCTACAAATAAAATCAACATGCTCTACACTATCCAAAGCAATATGTACTAACAAGGCTGAGTACCATGTTACCTACAAAGTGCCTACATATAGCTTATTACACTTTTTTCATTCTACTTTGTTATGGTCTCCTTCAGTGGGGTAACCACTTAAATCATGTTTTATTGCTACAAAAGAAAGTAGTCAAGATTCATAACCAAGACATTAACAGTATAAGTTGCAAATTTGAAAGTTTTTTTGCCTGGTTTATTTTACTTATGTGTAAAATATACCTACTTTTCTTGTTATCTTTCTTTTTTACCAAAAATTCAGAGTGTTACACACAAATATAGTTTTCTTTTGCCAAAGTACATACTAAGCTACTAAAAATAATTTGTATAAATCACATTTGTAGTTCAACATTTTAGTGTTATATTTGGAAAAATGGCTGATTTGCTCTGCTCGAGTATGTTTCAGGACTATTTATGAAACTTGTGTTGTCAATGCCATTGGCTGCTAAATTTTCTATTACTCATATCAAAAAAAAATTGAAGAATTATCTTATCCTAAAATTTCTTTCTTTGCATTTTATTGTTTATATTTCATCTATTACCATAAATCAGCTTTTTACTATTGCCGTTTTCCACTATACAACACAAATGGATTAATGAAATCAATCAATGTCAGGAACATGTAAGTGCTTCTTGGTTAATTTTGTATGTAGTAAAAGAACCAATTTGTTGAGCAGGTTGAATCAGGATGCCACAGTATTGCATTCCTAGCAATGCTTTAAGAGATATTATCCCCTTCCAACCTGATCCCTAAGGTTACTTCAAATGTTTTTCTAGATAGTAATACATGTTTGGTCGAAATTGCTCTATTTGTTCCAAAGTAATGCTGGAGTATACACACATACATAGAATCAAAAATTAGAATTAAAAAAATTATGATTGAGGGGTGTATAGGGGGCACATTTTCCAAGTAGACTTGAGGATACAATGTATGCACAGTACACCTCTGAGTACCAAAGAACTTTTAGGTTGATACATTATAATCAAATGAGCACTGAAGCTAGAAATTTTCTTACAGTTAAAATGAATTGAAGTTATGAAATTAAAGACTTCAGGTTTGAGAGGTTACAATAAATTTGAGAGATGAGAAAAGCAATGACTGTCAGATAATGAAATGCTTTCATAAGAAGTATTTTCAAAAGATAATAAAAATAAGTAGCACCAACCAGTGTATGTATGTAGAAAATGTGTACAGAAATAGTTCTGTTGCATATTCTGAAGCTATTCTAAATATTTGGTTATGGCTCAGATAAAGGGGTAAAATTTGTGTTCCTAATCTGACAGTTGACAATATTTATAATGAAAGTGAAATGTGACTTTACTGCGCACTAAATGGAGAGTTGAGCTCAGTAGGGTAGTGTAGGCTTGCTCACTTTCCATCCGTTCCAGGGATTCTTCAACTCCATTACTTATGCCAGACACATGAGCAGTTATAAGGTACAAATGACGAAATCCTGTTTCCTCACTGGCCCAAATAAATTTCATTTCTCCACTATCACTTGCAGAAGGAAAAAAATAGAGAAGATCATTTACCTGCAAAACAGACAAATAATTTTATAGAATGAGCAACTTAGATATGAGTGTTGTTTTCACCAATTTGGATACCCTATTTATTGAATTATACATTAAGTATTTATAATTTATTAATGAAAATTTACCTAGCTGTTTAACTTTAAGGTCAGTAGAAACAAATCTGAGGTAATTCTGTATTTAAATATACAATGTGTCTGTATAAAATTGCAGATATTTGATATACTGAATGTTTTAAAATTTAGAAAATTTAGATAAATTTACTATAAATGTTCATGACTAGGTTTTCAGTTTTTTTAAAAAGCTCTTTCACAACACTTACTTTTATAGTCACTTAATCATAAGATTAATATAAAAAATTCGTATTATTTTACTTCTAGTTCAGTATTATATTACTCTAGTGATTTCTTGTATATATTGCCTTCTTCCGTTGTGATTTTTCCCAAAAGGGACAAATTCAAATTAAGTCAGAAGAGACATATTGAAGTCCAAAATCTAGAGCCTTATTTGTGAATAAACAATCATTTACTTAGATTACATAACACACATCAGCAATCAAAACACTTGACATCTGAATCGCATTTTCTCTATTCCTTTTTTAATTCATTCAATATCTTTGAAGAATGTGCTTGTATGAATACATTTTAATTTATTGCCCTTCTTTCAGTCATACATATATGTTATTTTTCAAACCAGTAAGAAGTCACATGTAGTCAATATCTTTCTTTTCAGTCATGAACAGTATTATCCAGCTAATACAAAAACTAATACCTTACCAACTTTTACATTCATACCTTAATAGAAATAACCAATAAATACAACTTTACAATTATACAGAAGGATACCCTAATGAGTTATGCGGTTGAAGACCACAACAAATTGAGATAAATTGAAAAATCATTAATTCCATTCACACATTAGACAAGTTTTTAATGCATTTCAAACGTGGACCTCAATTGGTGACAATATTAAGAAAGGGCTAAAAATTGAAGAACTCTCTTTATCATTTCAAAACATTCTTGCCGTCCCATGCACTATTACGCAAACATTCCACTCTTACATCCATGCACACTATAAGTGAATATAATATTGTTTGTATAGTCAGACAGACAACATAGTAGATAATTCTTATTAATACTTACATTTATCCAAATATCAGAATGTTGCGTATACAAGACCTGGACGGCAGGTGAGGGAGCATTCAAATTATTTTCAACAGTATACACATTCGGAGGAGGTTCAGTGAAGTTATCAATAGATAATAACACTAACTCTAATCTTATTTGTTGCCTATCTAGTAACTGAACCCAAATACTAGAAAGAAAGAAAATAGAAACATCACTATTTTAAATTATACACATATTTCAACTTTAAAAAACTAAATTTTAAGCATCTAATACATCATATGCTTCAGAAACTTTATCACATGAAGTCTTGTTCATACAATAAATTTAAAAATTTATAGTAGTAACAATAATAGGTTTACAAACTAGTTTTATGCTGTAATTTATTGTAATAATTTAATTAATTTATAGTAATAAAATAATACTTCACTAAAGCAAATAAAGGTTTCTTCTGTCTTCTAATTTATTATAATTTTCAAAAATTGAATTCCAAATTTTCTAAACTACCTCTAAAAAATTTTGTGCTCAAGGCATATCCTAATAATATATGTAGTCCAAAGAATAATTAGTCTTAGTCAGTAAATAATTACTAATCGACTATTTCTAATCATTAACTGCTGAAGAATTCAAAACTTATTTTTCACATAGTGTTAAGAGAAATCGATGAATTACTAACATTAATGAAAAAGTTGCATGGAAACTGTTTTCCTCAAAGTACTTACATAAACTTGTAGACACTAATTTCCAAGAAACTAATTCACTGATATAAAATTGGTATAGGACACTAATACATGCCTTCACTAAATTCATAACTTAAATAAATTCAATCCAGACCTTTAAATATCCTAGTATGTAAAAGTAAAACAACTGTTAAGTCATGATCTACATACTCCCTTAGATGGAATTAAATTAAATTCCACACTAAAACCTTTCACTGAAATTATAAACAAAAACATAGAAGAATATTCTTTCACAGGAATGAAGAAAAGAACAATGTTTAAAAATGTTAATCATATTGACATACTATTCTGAATTTGGCGTCCACCCAACACGCACCACATATTCCATCCATGGAAACATAACAGATAACGGATACTGAAGCTCTAATGTTTCAACATCCACTATTTGAAAAGAGTCACTTAAACTAAACTGGACTATTTTAAGGTTAGACTTTGCATTAGGTGTGCCAGCTCTAGGAAATCTGAAAAATACAAACCAAATGTGAAATTTACAACATCTTGAGAGGATCTACCAGAAAAGAAATTAAAAGCAAATATTAAAATGATTACAAAAAACACAAATACCTAAATTCTTCAATTTCTCCAAAATTTGAATTTGATGATGGGAAACAGAATATTTTAACTTCACTCTCATCAACTTCTTCATAAACTATTCTGTATTTTCCACCTACAAAAAACAAACAATAATAATAAAAAAATTGAATACTATATTAATAGTACATGTTTATAGTTTATAGTTCATTTAATACACATACTAGTATACTTAGGTTGCCACCAATAGCCCTGATAACGGTTGAATTCTTCTTGCATTACATAGGAAGGAATTCCCGCACTAAGAGGATCATCTGATAAACTCCTGCCACCTTTGTGGGCATAAGTCAGACGTACAGTGCTACCTAAAATGATATTTATTTATATTCTACATGAGAAAATACATTTTAAGAAATATTTCTGTTAATTAGGCAACAGATAGGAAATAAAATTAATCAATGATGGATTCAAAAATAATTCTAATAATTCTTTATATTTTATGGTGTAGAACTCCAAGTTTAACAATATGGTTGGTTTCCAAGAATTGAAAATTTTTAAAAGTAATATATTTGACTAACACAAGAAATGTACAAATAAAATAAATTAAGAGATCATAAATTAATACATACATATATAATGATCTGAAAAAGACAAACATTTTATTGAAGATGTATAACAAATCTTACCTGTGAATGTGTGGGAAACCCAAATATCACTGTTGCAAACATATGCTATGAGATCAGGATTGGATGGACAAATTTGTGGATTTAGCTTTGCCCCACATGAATTTGTCCGCAATTCTGAAGGGAACAGGGGGCCATTCTGCACAAATCAATCATTCCACAAAAATTACTATCGTGAACAAGAATAAACTTCCCTAATTCTTAATGAAGTAACACTTACTGTGAAACCTGAATCTAAACATTGAAACAAACTGCTGCATGCAGGGAAGACAAGTTTTCCAGATTCTTGATGTAATTCGTAAGATGTTATTCCCCACGTCGCTAATCGTTTACGTTCCCATAGAAGTTGTTCTTCTCGGGAAAATCTATAAAAAGGTTTAAAATGTGAAAAATAAATAAATATAAGAATAAAATTAATGTTCATACAGTACCAAAGTAATACCGGCTCATGCTGGAAAGGTTTTGAAAATTCGCTTCCAAAACTGGTTGCCATGTCAATCGGTAACCACTACTATGATGATCACAGTTCGTCACATCAGCATATAATAGAGTAGTTTCCCAACCGTTAGCAGGGGTACTTAAGAAGTAAATACGGGTTCGACCATCTGATAAAGTCCTAAATGAAACTGATGTTGGAACCATAGTAGATAAACTTGTTAGTTGTCGTCTTAGATCACATACTATGCTTCGTAAATCTGACCAACTTCTATCCTTCTTATAATCATTTCCACAAGTTTGAAGGTTTCTTTCATATTCTTCCCCTGCATTGTTATCCATATCTTATAATCCTAAAAAGAAGCAAATTTAACTCATTCTATTACTTGTCTAAAAATCATAGAAAGGTTAAGAAGTAAGAAGATTAAAACATTATCAATAAATCAAACTAAGTATGATGATTTAATGACTTTTTATTTAATAAATAACAATTATAGTTCAAAATATAAAAAGAAGTCCTTAAAGCCTAATATCAATAAATGACAAGAAAAAGAATAAATTTAAAAAATTAACACGCTATTCAACACTTACCCACTAATGCCTATTACATTTAAGTATTTTTCAGGCCTTCCACTTTGAACATGGCAACATAATTATGCAATTCACAAAGAAAACATTAAGTTGTCAGTTTTACAATCTAATACAGAAAAAATAAGGAAATTTCATTCACAACATCAATGACAGAAGCATTTTCATTAGTGCTTTGTACATGAGAAGCAAAAAGCAACAGCTGGGAGCAATAACCTGTGTAGAGGAAGCAAAAAGTCCAGTAAGGCAAAGCAATTCTCTGACTTGAAATGTTTGGTTAATTTATTATCAATTATATAAAATTAAGCATTATATGTTTTGAAGTCAATATTTTCTCATCACTTCATTTCTTCCATTCACTGTTTTGACGAATAGCGCAAGTGTACACATATAGGTATAACAAGAATACGGTCCGGAAAGGACATGGTTGCCACTACATCACTACATTCATTTCACATAAGCTCACCTTCGGTATCGATAATTTTCAATAGAACCTCGGGAAATAAAATTATATACAGCTAATTCTTTTCATTTATGACGAACAAACGTTTTTTATCATTTCGTTATTGTTGCCCTCTATCTGTAAAGTCAGGAATCAACAATATGAATAGAAGAAAGTCGTGGCGCGAAATCTGTTAACAAAAATGAATTTACTAGTATTTTTTATCAAATAATTATTATAGAAGAAAATATCAAAGCATCAGATCTTACCATTTTTCGTAAAAAAATGTTGAAACTTAATTTTTATCGAAACCATTTTTTTTTAAATTCCGTGGTAAAAATTACTACTAACCAAAATTTGCGAAAGAAGTCAATAAATTAAAATTATTTATTTTCACTTCAACTTGGTAATTTTTTTTAACACATGTACTTCGAATTCAACTAAATCAATTATTGTAAGAGATGGGTGCGTCGCGTATTCGAAAAGCGCTGAATGACGCACTACTCAAGAGAACACACTGACAATTAATCATTTGTCGGTGAAGTTTGTCGAAAAATTTACAACAAATTGAATTTAAAAATTGAAGTCATAAATAAAATGTAAAAATGATGTTGAAGTCGGATATATGTTAGATTTGAGGTCGCGAATAGAGAAGCTTCTAACACTGCAACATACTCTTAAATCTCTTCACCTGGGAGTCTTCACCATTTGTCTTAGAGGAGAAAGAGGAGGTGGAGGTTTATAGTCTGTGGTGGAGGGTTCGTTTCATTTCACTCATGGAAGCAAACAGCGTAGGTGTGCTTATGCTCTTGCAACTGTTAATCCTTTTTTTCTTCACTCACGATGGTTTGGGAAGGAAAGCAGAAGAGAGTGAGTGACCCCATTATATTATATTCTTAATATTTTAGACATTAATTAACCAATTTAATTATATTTTTGTGAAATTAATAGAAGTAACTAATATTTAATTTCAGAATGATTTAATATATATCGCGATGTTTTAGAGGTCTTATTACCGAAAAATGAAGAAACTTCTCATTGTAATTTGAAAACAGCCTGCTTTTATACGTTGCCATGAATCCGTGGCTTTTGAGGAAATACCAAATTGTGAAGTGTTAAGATATTCAATAACAAGGAATCACGACAGATAGAATATTTATGCGCTCTCCAAAATTGTATTATATTTTTGTAACTGTATATATCTAAATGTATTATATTGTTTTACGGGCAAATCTTTCCCAAATTTCGTCATTCTCGAAAAGGATATCCATGTCAAGTGGTAATTACGAAGACTATAATATTTTCTTCTGTATTTTTATAAATTTGCAAAATTAATCGTCGAAAACAAAATAGATAAATAAATAAATTTGTTTTTAACGATTTATAAATAAATAAAATTTAACGATAAATAAATACATTTGACTGATCGCTGTGTGAACACGAAAAGACTTCGCGAAGGAAGACAATCTATGCCGAGTATTCTTCTGAAGACAGATTTCGTGAGTCAGATAAGAGCGTCAGTAAATCAAATAAAGTAGGAATTGTGTTCACATTTATTTTCAAATTGGATTAGAGTGACTTAGGAAATAGGAAATATTTATATATTACTTTCAGAAAATGGTGATGATTCGGACTGTTCGGTTTCACGAGGCTCAAAGAGGCAACTGAATTTGGGAATTGAACAATTCCTTATGTAGTACTAATTCTTAAATCCCAATTATTGTTCTTTTTTCACCATCATTTAGTAAAAGTAAGTGTTATTTCAACGAACTAAACTATATACATAATTCATTAATATAGTTATTTTTATAAATAGAATTAAACTATGGGAACTTGTCCGTAAACATGTCGATTGAATCATTAATTCGGTATATAGGTATGGTAGAAATACTAAAAACTGGGGAAACAGAATCAATCTTAATGTCGAAAACTTTACGATTCGCGAGCATTAAATCAATTTCGTTACTTGCTTCAATGCGTATTTTGGATAGAATTCGATCTTGTGCTCACTTCATTATCATTCGTAACATTTGTACGTCTTCTGGCACGTATAGGAAGTTATAACTATTATAGCTTATGGAGTTTACAATGAAATTATTATCTCTGAAAGATAAAACTTATCTAAGCTTATACGTATTATTTAAATACGCATCCTCCACTAAACTAATTTATTTTATTTCTGGATGACGATGTCGGTTTCCAATACGACTTGGCACTTTCTTTTACACAAAATGGATTTCTGAAACAGGTAAGGTAACCATTCTTCATCTTCATAATCAAAAAAATTTTCGTCAAAAATCAGTTATGTTTTGTATGATCATGAAGAGGTTAATTAGCGACTGTCTTCTTTTACGACTTCACTCTTCACTTCACTTTACCATGGCTACTTAACTATTTACTGTATAAATCTTATTGTCAGAATAATTATTTGAGAAATGCAGGGAAATCAAATAAATTGATTATCTCATTTAGACACGTAGGATTTAGACACGTAGGTGAACTAAAACATGTATAGTGGAATGGGAGCGCGTGCGAGCGGCTCTTTATTGTCTTCAATAATTATTTATTTACACCCCATGATTGAGTAGTGTAAATAAACAAACAAATAAACTTCATTGCAAAAAACAGTTGCAAATAGCGTATGTTCATGTGGAAACTAAGTTACTCTATGGAAACGTAACGAACCATCCCATCAAGGGTCCAAGGGCAGTGGAAGATTTACCATTCATAAAAGTTGGAATTCATATAAGTACGAA
The DNA here is from genome assembly GCA_002313205.1 of Laupala kohalensis. Classification (NCBI taxonomy): domain Eukaryota; kingdom Metazoa; phylum Arthropoda; class Insecta; order Orthoptera; family Trigonidiidae; genus Laupala; species Laupala kohalensis. Next base: position 67,524 of record NNCF01128183.1, on the reverse strand, counting down.
CTGTTATCCATTTATTGTTCCAAAATGAATCGCAGATATTGTGTGCAGTAAAATCGAAAATAACAATGAAAACAAAAGTATTAACGACGTTCCCGCTNCCATTCATAAAAGTTGGAATTCATATAAGTACGAACTGTTATCCATTTATTGTTCCAAAATGAATCGCAGATATTGTGTGCAGTAAAAATCGAAAATAACAATGAAAACAAAAGTATTAACGACGTTCCCGCATACGTGAAAATTCATTTCCACCCGAGGGAAAGCTGGAGAAAGACCCGGGCCAGGGTGGGGCTACAGAGACAATGTACACAGTTCTAACTGTACACTGTACAGTTAGAACTAAACTATTGTAAATAAAAAGGATAAAAAATAACACATGAAAAAAGAAATTTAATAAGTATTTAGTGTATTATAACTATGGCGTGACAAAATATAAGAGGAATTAACATCACTTTACATCATCCAAAATCATATAGATATTTATATTTATACTCACATTAACTTCTTTTATTAAAATCAGTAAATTTTTCAACATTGTAGAAGCAATAGTGCACTAGAAAGCTTTTAACTCCGGTTTGGAAGAGATTCCTTATATATTTTTGGGAAGGGAATTATACAAAATGATTCCTGAATGATATTGACCTTTTTGGCAAGGAGTAGTTGACACACTAGGACGATGGATATTAGCTTTATTACGAGTGTTATGTTCGTGTACTAGACTGTTTCTTCTAAAGCATGGATGAGATTTTAATATTCTGTGTGCTTAAAAAAATTAATGCAAGTAGAATATTTAATTCACAAAATAAAGGTTTACATGAATTGTCGGGGTAAGATTTACATATAATCCGAACTATCGTTTTTTGGATTCTAAAATTTTGAATGCTGTAAGCGGTTTGACCCCCCAAAATAATGCCATATCGTAAATGAGAATAAACATTTGCAAAATACCCGTAACGAGAAATGTGTTGACTTACAACGTTGACAAAATCCGGAATGCGTAGCACAATTTACTTAGTTCGGAATTCAGATTATCAATGCCACAGTTCCAATTTACCTTGTTTGAAAAAAGGAGACTCACAATGCGGAATCCCTACTCTTTTTGCGGTGAAGGGGAATAACATTACATTAAATATTTACCACGCGATTGCTGTCAATACTTAAGGAGATGTTCGTTTGAACTAGGGTACTTGGGGTGGGACTTTCGTTACTTCTGAAGGTACGTTTCGACGTGTATTCATGAATGAGCGACTTGTATGAGCCCTAAAAATTTTATTATATTAACAGATTTTATTTGGAGTCCGTTTATCGAAAGTGATACACGACGAAGAGATTTCGTTACACTCTATTACGAAATGAAGTGGATACTGTTTTATCAGTATTTACAATGAGCCGATTTGAATGAAACCAAGACGAGATGTTAGATAGACCTTCTTGAGCATCGGCATGTTTACATAGTAAATTAGTGTCATCAGTAAGGAACACCATTTTGTAATCTGGTGTGGTGGATGACATATCGTTTATGTACAATAGAAATAGGATAAGGCCCAAAATTCAACCTTGAGGAACTCCTGAAGTAAGTGGCTTTGGTTCTGAAAGATTAGGCTGAAATAATTTACTTTCAAGGTGCGAAATTTCGACTTGCTGATGCACATCTTTTAAGTAGGAAGTTGGTCATTGATTTGTTAATCCACAACTATCATTAGAATGTTTCGAGAGATAGTAAGATAAGCTTTTGATAAATCAAGAAAAATACCTTGAGGATTATCACCACGGTCAAGTGGTTATACCATAAAAAAAAAGAAATTATGGCGTTGTTAGTTGAAAGGAATTTCCTGAAACCGTATTGATCGTTTGAGAGAACATTATTATGCGAAGAGTTTTTCAAGGATTTTTGAGAAAGTAGGCTATAGGGATATGGGTCGAGGGAGAGTTTCGCGTTTATTTTCTTTCTTGTGTAATTGTTTCTATAATTATTGTATAAATATTTCTGTAATTGTTTCTTGTGTAATTGTATATTCTATAAATATTCTATATATATTCTATAAATATTTCTGTATTTGTTTCTTGTGTAATTGTCATATAGTTATCCTTAAATTATATGTCTTAGCGTAATCATAGAAGACATAAAAGACATATCTAAAATTTATCTTTATTGCCTCATTCCATGAAATTATGTGAACAACAGAACGAATTCCCCCATTATTGTTCGCTTATACTTCCCTTAAACCCTTGAATTCAGTTTCGAATCCAAATTCGATCGAACCGTCTTCGAGATGAATGCTAGAACGGCCGTTTCGGAATTTCCTGAAGCACCGTGTGTGAGACGAGCAAAGGCATGATAAACTGAAAGTAGAGATAAAATGTGATACGGGCGAAAACAATAGCGCATTAAATTACAAGGGGTTAGAATATGTATTTAATTTAGTTGGATAATAACGGAAAAAAGTGTAATTTTTAAGTATATTTCCGGTTTTTCAAGATGTTTTGTGGTGTAATATTATGAAACAAGTTTATAAAGAAAATAATCACAGTAGTAAGTAGATTATACATATTTTTCATCCTGAACATCTAGTATTTTCAGTCAATTCCGAGGTAATTCAGGAAATACCATGTAACTGAATTCTTGCGGTTCATAAAGAAATATCTGATATAAAACGTACAAGATTTAAAAAAAATAGCGTAAAACATCATATAGCGTTATCACATGGAAACAGTAAAAAGTCTACATGGTATTTCATTTAAGGAAGTTTATTGGGAAGACACTATTTTTCGAATAACCGAAAAAAATCGATACGGATCACCCGCTTTTCTGTCGCCGAGAAAACGATGATTCACAAAAACTACATCAGTGCGAGTATTTCTCCATGAAACAATTTTTCACCGACTAAATAATGGAAAACCCATGGTACGACGCTGCTTGGACACAAAACATTAGTGTGCTGTTTTGTTAAAATGTAATTTGTTTTTGTTTCGTATGAAAGCTCACAAGATATTGTTAAGTCTACATTAATAAACAAGAAAATTGTTGCCAACATTAAAAGCATATTACTCGAAAGTGCTACAAGAAAATTTAGCAAGATTAGTGGTTTACACTAAAATTTGGCCATTTTTTTGTTTTCATCGAGCATTTATTTGCAATCTTGTTACATTCTTATTTGTTTGTTTTCAGTAAACTTGTTAAGTGTCTCGTCTGTAATTTTNCTTGTTACATTCTTATTTGTTTGTTTTCAGTAAACTTGTTAAGTGTCTCGTCTGTAATTTTTACTAGTCAATCTATCATATACTTTGAGAATTCTTTTCCCCTTGCCTGATTTGCAAAGACATGAATAAATATTTAGTATTTTTGGAAGCACACAATCACAATGTCAAAAATAAATAAGACAATAATAATATTCATTATCGTGTCTGCCCAACCTCAGAAAGTATGGCAGCACGAGTCTAGGAAAAACAACATAGGAAATCACCATAATATGTAATCAGCAAATCCACATCGACAGATGCATATTGTGATCACGAATATGAAAAACAGAACCTGCTGGTGAGTCGATGTAGCAATGCAAAAAAAAAAAAAAAAAAAAGAAAAACCCTACTGAAATGTAAAGATTTGGCTATCGGAATTAATAGAATGTGGGATCATCCTTATCATTGTAGATTCCCTTGATGCGCTTTCTTTAAATTTAAAGAAGCAACTGGATTTCATATCAGGCAACCCCATAGAATGGGAAATACGAGAGATCGCTCTCTTTGGCTCAGCTCACATTTGCATGTGCACCTAGTGATGCGGAAGTGCAGGAAAGTGATGATGAAATGCAGAATAATAATGAAATGCATCTAATCCTCTAGAGAGCGGGTTGCAACCTGGGATTAGAAACTTCAATCAGCTGCTACGCCTTTAGAACCGTGAAACGACTACCTTTTCTACAAAATAATGATAGTGGGTAGTAATAATAATAAATATTTCATGGGAGAGGAATGAGAAAATCAAACTTTGAGTCAAGATAACAAAATCGGAGGTAAATGGAAAGTAATGTATTTCCTGGATGAATTGTAAGTGTTCTCCACTGTTGCTGTTTTTCAAATTTCGAGCCGAGTAAAATATTACTGTAAAGTACTAATTAATTGCAAAAAGTACAAAAAGTAATTATCAACCTTCCGTTCGTAAATCAAAACCAAGGGCGAAAGTGATTCCCACTTCCTGAAGACCCAATTTGCATTAATCTATTATGATATCACGAGTGTATTATGCTTTCACAATATTCCGTTCACATCCGTCCGTGTAATGTGTATAGGGAATATTCTTGTTCGAGGAATAGTTGAAGTAAAACTTTTGAAATTATGTAGTTAGCTGTGCAACTACTGTACCTGAACTCAAATATTTAAGTTCAAAGGTAACTTATATTTATTTAGAGTTAGAACAATTTATTTTGAAAAATTTAGGATAAAGAAATCAATATTATTTTGGCTAATTTTTATTAGATTTCGGAATGATACGATACTTCATGAAATGTGTACACTGGTGCGATATTTATTTCTATTAATATTCTTGAAGGTTTTTAAAATAAAGTTTCAAAATAGAAAAAAAAACATAAGTCTTTGTCAAAACTAACAAAGTAGACTTGAAATTTGTTAGTTTGTTTTTTAAACTACCAAATGCAATCAATGTCAACGAAGAAACGGGTTCGTTAATATTCAGTGTTTTTAAACGACTTATTTTAGTACTTCCGCGACGAAACATACACATTTTTCAAACAAATTTTTTTTCTCCTTTAATTACAAAGCTTTGTTTCTATAGAAGTGTAATATGTCTAACTGGAAGGAATTTCGATATGGACCGGTCTTAGACCTGTTTCACTCGGTAACGAGAAAAGCACGCCTAGAAATTATTTTGTGGATAGAAAGCAAGAATAACGGATCTCTTAAACTGAACAGAAAGGAAGTCCCTATCGGTGTCTATGCTTTCCATGCACTAAGTGCTTTCCCGCCGAACTTTTCTATTGTGTGATACAGGTCTGAAGAAGAGCCTCGCCTGTACGGAACCCTGGTCTAATGTAGACTGCGGAAAAAAGGATACGTAAAAGCAAAGTGTCTTTAACACTAACTACATCACATGGAAATACGTTCCCTCACTGATCAAGAAAATGACATGCTTTTTTTTAGTACAAGACTATTTAATCACTTCTACTATGCGCTTCAAAGCAGTTATTTGTGTAATATCGTTCTGGTTCGAGACAACGTCTTTAAGATATTTGAGTTTTAGAGAAATTTTCAAGATTAATAATTATTTAACTACTACAATGATGTTTATAACAAACACACATACTTCACGTGTTTATACTTGTAATTTACCAAATTCGAGGCCTCCAACGGAATGAGACCCGGTGTGGACCATACCCTTAGGCGCCAGACGAACAGCGGTTCGTTTGTGGGACTACTGTTCCTGGCCGTTAAGAGGTGTAAGAAACCCAAAAATAAGACAGAGCATTCAGAAATTATTTATTAGTACGAGGAGGAATGAATCTAGCTAAATTCAAAAGACAACAAGTCTATGATCATAGTCATTATCAAGCACAATATTACTTTCGTGGAAATCGCGTGAACCCTTCAACCTTGTCACGTTTAAATTTTTTTTGAATCAAGGAATAATAAGGGTTCTAAAGAAATAATAAAAGACAAATCAAAATATTTTAAAATATATTCTTATCATATAATTAGCAATGTTTATATTTGTAAGTTAACATATGTTCATAGGTTAACTTTTACTACGGTGAAGGAAATATAAATATGACTTTGCAAGTCTAGTGAAATAACTCGTATATTTCATAATATTAAGTGTAGGAGGGCCACACGTTGACGCCGACGATGGCCTGTAAGCGTTCCCGTATTCGTTGTCCAACCCTGCGGACTACCACCTATATCATCACACCATGACACTCCGCCGCGTATGCAGATAAGTTAAAATGTATGTAAGTTAAACTGTGCTTGGGTGCAAATGTGTCGACCTCATGCGAACCCCGACACTAGTCTACCGCGCGCTCTGACGTCATTTCACCATAGATAAATCGGACTGTACCTTATTGTCTTTCTCACAGGTACTTAACGATGCCGATATTCAACGTATTAATTGTCTTTATCTATGGCTGCTTGCTTATAAACATATTTCCTTGTCATTACAGTTGGCCTTAATTGATTCGTTTGATCTCTTGTGACGCTGTAAGAGCATGTTTGTTTGATAAATATCCATCATTTCTATACTCCACAAAACATAAGCATTTGTATAAGGACCATGATGTATGTCCCATAGATTGTCAATTGGTTGTTGAGTGGTTACGCATCACATCTGCAATGGCACAATCGTCAAACTTGATCGTCATCAGCGACGAGACGTATTTACACGTATTTACATATCTTCCACGAGGCAACGACGTTTTTGTTATTATTAAGAAGTATTCATTTATCGGAACATGTCAAAGAGAATATTAATCTGTCCTGTCTAACTTGCCTAACTACTATTATGGCTCGTCTCTGGATATGATACGCTTCTCTATGAAAACAAAGAAGCGAAATTTCAATAATTTTCAGACCATGGATCTTGTTCGTATGGGGAGATGCACTTCGACATTCTTGAAATATTATGGGTGACTTGTTAATATTTTAACGTTATAATTAAAATTAACACGTTCAAAGCATGAATTGGCTTTGATTGCATTATTACCCAGTTTTGAGAGGTTTTAAGTACTCAGTTTCTCTCAACTCCGAAAGTGAGTTGAAAAGAGGGGTTATGTCTGATTTGTTAAGGGATTGTGACTTCTAACAGCAGCGTTCCATTTTTTCATTGTCTTTTGTGATTTTTTAAATTTACACTTACGGGATGGGTATGTGTGACTTTCAATCCATATATAAAACTCATAAGCTTTGTTTTTTGCCTGTTATTTTAATTGTTAATAACTGAACACATCTATTAACCTTTATTTTTCATCGTTACAATAAAAGCTGGAAGGGAACAGTCCATAAATTACGTAATGCTCCCTCAGAGGGAGGTTTCGAATACCGTTACACCGCGTTACGGCGGGGTAGGGCGCTCTTAGCCTTAGTGTAACACTAAGTAGTACATAGGGAGCTTTCAATCGTCAAGTTTGTCACAAAATCTATGAACTCAATTGCTCAGAAAGAGCACAGAACGAGGAACGAACAATTAAGTCTATGTATTAAAATTTATCGTCACATTTTCCGACGAACCGACAAAAAATTTTCTTAATCGGAGGGCTAGCGTTACCTAATTGTTGGCGAGGGTGGGGGGTAAAAGGCATTGTTACAGATACGTTATGGAGGGGATTGAAGGTATTTAAAATGGTATTTTTTTCCTACACATAAAATACCGACGGCCCCTTTTTGATAAGACACGAAGCAAATTGAACTTTTTATTTGCTGTGTAGTGTGTGAGAAATATGGACAACTGGTCTACGCAGAGGAGCCTTCGCCAGTGCTGCTTCCTGGTGTAAGGTCTACCACATCAGCCAAATGCTCCATTGTGGAAGTACCTCTGATCGTGGGTGGCATCAAAGGTACGACCGAAGAGTTCCCGCATATGGTACGTTCCCCACCTTGAGTGACCAACCGTCCCAATTGTTTTAATTTACGAACTTTGGCATAATTATATTTATAACAAATTATGATTTCACAATTGCCATAATTTTATAGTACTTATAATAGAAAACTGTCCAAATAAGCGGCGTGAGTGATTGACTGACTGATTAAATCATCATTTCAGAGAAGAAACAACTATCAGTAATACAAACATGAAATATTGACAGGATTTTTCTATTGTATTGAAAAGATTCGCCTAAAACAGATTTTTCGTAATTCCGATTTGATATATGATCTCAGTACTTGTGTATTTAAATATCTACTTAAATATCATTTCACTGATTGAGGTCAAATTAAATTCATCAAATTACTTCTATCCCTTTACACTCATTAAAATGAATGAAAAATGAAATATCAAAATTCCCAAAAATTAATACAAACATTTATTTGAATTTATACGTTTTTTGTGAATTTCTACATTTCATTTTCAATGAGTACTAATGGGTAGAAATTCTGTCAGGCTTTTGTCGATCGCACGAACAGTATGTTACATCATTTTCGTTATATCTCACGAACTCCTTGATATGTTATCTCGGTTTTTGTACTAAATCATTGGTAAATCAAACTTTTCAAAAGCCACTTATGGGATTTTCCATATTTCAATTTTAAATGGGTTGTAATAATTGGTGTGTTATCAGTGGTCACTGACTAAGAGAGAAATGAAATTTTGACTAGGTATTGCTCTTGTATTGTAGAGCGACAACAAAAACTCCCGTGATTAGCCGGGTCTCAATGTAAAATAATATGACATAAAAATTAAAGAAAACCATAAACCATAAATTAAAATAAAATATATTGAAAATAAAAATATAATACGAAATATTAAACTATATAGTACAACATATGGAGTAGTGAATGGGACATGTTTCCCGGGTGTGTATACTGCGGGGAAAAGAGAGAGGAAAACACTTTCGTGGAGCTAAAGAGTTTCAGAATAACTATTAGATTACATTTGAGAGACAAAAGTTCAATTCACTAACAGGTGACTCTGGGCTATGGTGGCAGCGATGGAGGTGCTGGAGCCAAATGGATGTGTGGAGGAGCTCTCATCAGTGACAAATACGTACTTACTGCCGCCCATTGTCTCAATAGCAGGCAGCTGTGAGTACTATTCACATTCTTCAAAATTTCTATAAAATATTTGCGTTATTCTATAAGTAACAGTCTCTTAAGACGAAAATCTTTCTTAAGAGAAGTCTCCGTGGATCATTCGTAGATTTGGGTCCTCGACGAAAATTCATCACCGAAATAATGAATACTATATTTCCTTAAATGATTTTAGCTCTTAGACACTAGCAAAAATATAAAACTGGATAGATTAGGGCAAATTTGAAAGAGTTTTCAGAAATAGAGTTTTACATCGAAGGATGTAGTATGCGAGGTGCTAAACTTCCACTTTGAGATGATATGTACTCTAGGTGTACTTCATGAAAACATAAATCGTTATGAGTATTCTGCGATTTGCTATGTTTCATTTGCCCGAGATCGTTGATCAGGAATGTAGAAGATTGATTTATTATTTTTTCAAAATTTCTTAAAATCGTACTCTAATGACCGTTTAGCTCGGACATACGCTGATACTAGAGCTAAGCTTTATTCCTTTTCATTGATCCAAGGTGTCGAGAATGAATAATGTGTTATCTCTAACAGAGAAGAGTTTAGAGTTAATCCGTGAGTTTTCTTTTGAAGAATATCGTCTCGTTTCTTTTTATCGGTTCATGTATTTTGAAAGATCTCCTTAGAAATGGTCTTGAGATTAGCACATGTGCAATGCAAATCGCAGGATGCGATTCCTTTTTTCTTCTGAAAGGACCACTGAAATCAGCATCAAGATGTTTGCTTGCAGGGGAGAGGTGCAGTGGGCGCGCATAGGTGGAAGTAATTTGGATAGCGATTCTATTGCCCAAGTGCTGGCCATCGAGAAATCTATTCACCATCCAAAGTACGAGCCACCAAGCAGTTACAACGATTTGGCATTGGTGAAGGTGAAAGGAGACGTGAAGCTGGGAGCTGATGGTGCGAGACCCGCGTGTCTCAATACACTCCCTGAACCTTCGACGAAGACAGCCATCGCCACAGGTTACGGCCGACTTGGATACGGTTCGTCACTCATGTATTGTGATGAGTATCTTCATTTTAAGTACACTTGGATTGTAGAGTACCTAGGTGTTCGCAGCCGACCTCATCCTCTAAAGGGTTTCCAAATGGGTCTTAAAAAATAAAAAAAGACAAATTTTAACTTAAATATAATTTTATTATAATAGTAAAATCACTAATAGCTGAGCTTGCTGATAAATACATCTTCAGTTTCAAACAGCACGCAAACTCTTTTGTGTGTGGCTTGAATGTGAGGCCTTCAAAGAACTCTCACCCAGGGTCTCGTTGTTTGTAGGTCCTGAAGAACAATACTGTACTTTGTTAGTTAAGAAAGTTAATACCATCCCTAGATCGGTAAATAATCGCATAATTCGTTGTTTCTCAGTTAATATACTTCCTTCAAAAAAAGTACATTTTGAGAGGAAATTGAAGACTTTTCCCCCTACTAGTAAAAGAGTTTATTATGTAATCACTTTCCAGATATATCGGAAATTCGGACGCTGAGATAACTTCCTAACTAGAATGAATTTATTCTAATGTAACTTCGTGGCGAAATATAATTATGTTATAAATGCCACGCTCCAAATTTTGCATTGATTAATTAAGTCATCTGATTTTTGTGCCAACGACATTATTTTTGTGCCATCACAACTTTGCTTAGTTTCATAACATTAGTCATAATACTCAGTGTTTACAGAAAAGAGATTTTTAAAACATTTAAACACACAATATAAGTTATATTGTTTTTTTCATTATCTTTTGATAGCGTGATAAATAATTCCCACTGTGGTGTGGCTAGAGTTGCCATCTTCTAGTAATTGAAAAGGCGAAGTTTTAGCGTCCATTCTTCAACAGTTCTTCACAATCAGAGTTCATTTAAGTTGCCTGAAGTGTTTGTCAGGAGGACGGCGATGAGAGCGAATTATATGTATGCAGTAATACCAACTCCTCTATGAAGTAAAGCAGCATTCACCAGCTCCTCTTTTGCAGATACCGATGAGACCTCCAAGGACCTGTTAAAGGTAACATTGCATTTGGTATCAAACGTCGAATGCAACGAAACCTACAAGTTCGACGTGAATGGTCAGAAACTACCTCAAGGAATAATTGATTCTCAGATGTGCGCCGGAGAAAAGGAGGGTGGCAAGGACACGTGCCAGGTAACATATGACAATATTTACAGATTATTTGTTAGTTTAAATCACTTGGGAATAACTTTTAATTGCGTATTTTAATTGTTTTAATACTCAATTATTTTCATTAATTTTTGGTTGAACTTTTCGTCTCTTTAAGATTCTTGAATCTTTATTTTTTTCCCGCTTTGATGTTCTCCACGTAGACAAGTATCTACCACTAGTCGCATTGTCCATTGGAGTTATTTGTGTTGTATAATAACCATCATTTATTTATTTTACAATGGTTATTCAAATCGCGTCCCCTTAACCTGGTCGATCAGACCTTTTCGAGTTTACGGAGAATAAAGTTCTATGGATTTCTTGATCTCCGCACTAATGTGGCCAAGTATCACGCTCCGACCGTTCTAATCCCCGGAATGGACCCTGTTGTAGCAGGTTGAGTCGATCTTGGAGTCAATTTGGAGGTTAGATATGAATGGAAGCGCCATGACCAACCGAGTTCTGAACGACAGGCCTTCCCGTCAGCAAACCACTGAATCATGTTGAATCTCTCCAATGGCAAGAGAAATCAATACATCCTTTTAACGACAGCTGTGCCCATTTCTTTTTGTGGAAAGGAATCCTCCTTCCGTAACCAGTACGAATAAAACATTTAGTGCTATCAAAAACACGGACGCTGATGGCTGAATATTCGGTGTAGTCCCGGACAGTGCCGAATAGCGAAGTTTTTGGGTACGCCGTGTCATGTCGGAGCTCTTGGTAAAATGTTACCTAATAATGCTCGAATGGTTGCGGTTTCCGCTGCCTTATGTTACCGGAAGACAGAAAGTCAAAATTAGTCTCAATATAAGGGAATAAACAATTATTAAATTTGAATGGAATGAAAAAAATATTTTTCTTATATCCATTTCGACATGAAATTGGTCTCATTAGCACATATTTTCAGCTGTTTAGATTGACCAGCTGCAAATAAAAAATTGTGTTTTCCGTTTTAGTCTTTGGAATTGTATGTATTCAACTACATTATATTCCTTGAACATGTCCTTTAATTCACTATTGTATCTTATCCGCCAAATTTCCACTTCTTGTATTGACCCGAATATCCTTCTTAAGATTTTTCTCTCAAATACCAATAACTTTTCTTTCGAGTTTTCTCCCAGAATCCAGGTCTCGCATCCATACGTTAATACTGGTCTTATAAGTGTTTTATAGATCTTTATTTTGCTTCTTCGACCAAGTAGTTTATTTCTTAATAAGTAAGCAAAGTAGGTTTTGTTTGCGATAAACACTTTTTTAAAATCTTGGCTGCTTCATTATTATTGTTAGTGACCTCTGTACCGAAGTATTTGAACGAAGAGACGGCCTCTATATTTATGTCACCAATGGAATATTGTTCAAATTTATGTTTGTTTCGTGTCAGTGTCATAGCTTTTGTTTTATTTATATTTACTTCTAGACCCATTCCCTTTGCTGCTGCCTCAAATTTAATATACCGCTCATTGACATTTTTTCGGCTTCTGCTTAGTATGCATTGATCATCTGCATATCCTATAATTTGAGTCATTGTATTAATGATAGGTCTCGTTGGATCAATATCCAATTTCCTCATGACTTTTTCTAGAGCTAAATTGACAAGCATATGTGTTAAGCTATCTCCTTATTTCCAATCATTACTTATGGGAATGGAGTACGTGACCACTGACTGCTGTCTTACTAACCCTGTTGTGTCCAGCATCGTTAGTTTGGTCAACCTTTTCAACTTATCTGGAAATTTTGAAATATTTCATTGTATCATACAGTTGTTGTCGAATGATACTATCATTCGCTTGCTTGAAGTTAATGAATATTTGGTGTACTTCTATATTGTATTCCTTACATTCACCTAATATGCATCTGAACGTGAATATTTGATCTACTGTAGATCTACCTCTACGGAAGCCTGCTTGATATTCTCCAATTATATTTTCAATATATGGTGTTAATTTTCCATGTATCAGTTTAGTAAATATTTTATAACGAGTATTAAGCAGGCTGATACGTCTATAGTTCTCTATAGTTGTCTCCTTTCTTGTACACAGGACAGATAACGATGGTCTTCCATTCTTCAGGCATAACTTCTTACATCTATGTTTCTTATAATATAATAGAGCTGTTTTCATAGATGCTCTCCTCCATATTTGAGCAGTTCTGCGGGGATATTTTCACTTTCTGGTGATTTGTTGTTATTTAATCTATTTAAAGCAGCTTTAAAATCTTCATATGAGGGTGGTTAAATATCTATCTCTGTTACTTGAAGTTATTCATTAGTTGAGACGTGTACAAGCTGTTCACTTTTGTCCAGTAGTCCTTGAAAATATTCTAGCCACCTTTCTTCATTTCCAATAATTTCTCGTTTTGTGTTCCTCCAAATCTGTGTCCTCGGCTGATTTCTTTTCTTCATTACATTAATTTGTCCGTAAGTGTCTTTTAGATTGCGGTTGTTGAAGCTACATTGAATTGTATTTATTCTCTCCTCCATATTTTCACTTTTCTTTTTTATAAACAACTTTTTCGTTTATCTATGAAGTTTTTCATATTTTTCCTGTCTTGCTCTTGTGTGCCTTTCTATCATGTGCCTATATGCTTTGTTTTTCTCTATTTCTTCACATTCTGCATCAAACCGATTTTTCTTCCTTGTACTCTTACTTAAACCTATAATGTTCTGCGCGGCTGTGTATATGATAACTTTCATAGAATTCGTCATCTTCTATACAATTATTTTGGGTACCGTGAACTAAACATCCCGAATTCATCTTTTAATATTCATTGCTTATATTTAATTTCTGTAATTCTTCAACCATCATTTTCTTTGGCACTTCCTTTAAGTTCCTGTTCTGCTATTCTGTTGCGATACTTAATCTTAACTAAGTAATGATCCAAATCGCAGTTAGCTCCTCGGAAAGATCTTACATCGACGACACTACTGGCCCCTCTTTTGTCTATAAGGAAGTGGTCTATTTGATATCCTGTCCCACTTGGACTTCTCCATGTTTCTTTATGTTTGTCATTGTGAATAAAACAAATAGAGGATTTGATCATGTTTTTACTCTTTGCTAGATTGATAAGTCTTTCTCCATTGTCATTCGTTTCTTTATGCAGACCATACTTTCCTATTGTTCCGTGATACATGACTTATTTCCCTATTTGAGCATTAAGATCCTAAGAAAATTTTAATGTCATGGCCGGGTAATGTCATACCACCTCTCTATTTCATGATAGAACAATTCATTATCTATTTCATCTTTTACATTTTTAGACGCATGGACATTAATAATTGTCAGGTTGAAGAATTTTATTTTCAGTCTAATAATACACATTCGTTCATTAATTGATTTGAAGACAATTATGTTACTTCTAAGGTCTTTATGTACAACAAAGGCGACCCTTCTCTTTCTTTTCTTTTCTTCCATTCTCTTTCCCATTGAACATTATATTATAATTACCTATATTCATAACACCTTTCCCTTCTCACCGAGTTTCTTGAATTGCTATGATATGCAATTTGTAGTCATCAAACACAGGCATTAATTTCTTTAGGTCACCAATAATATTAGCACATCTCAAATTCCATGAACCGATATTCATATCCATAATTCTTTACCTGATTTGTTTCCTATTTAGTCTTGCATTCCGAGGCTTCTCCTGTGGTTCCTTAAGCCCATTAATTTAGAAGCACCGGGGGATCAACACATTGTTCGATTCTATTGGTAGTTTCCCTCCTAACAGCCTATGGACTTGCTGTTGGTTTTCTGTCAGGGTTTTCCCTTCCCTTAGCCTCTGGGGATCCTTCTCCCTCCTACAAGGCAGCAGGTGGTGAGGAAATAGGAATGGTTGAGGAAGATAGGTCGTTGTGGAACACACTTCGTCTGATACCTCTGCAGAGACCTGTCCGATTTTGGTGGCCCTGCTGGTAGCTCGCTACCGCCCGCATAGCCCTCTGCTTCATTGGTACGCACAGACACTCGTCACCCGCACGGACAGTGCTTCAAGTTGGTGTTCCCTATTAGGGTGTGCCATATTAGAAGATTTTAAAACTTTTAGAGCAATAAATTAGATGATAAAAGTAGATTGTTGCTAAAAAATAACGTTGCCGAAAAAATTTATTTAAAAATTTCGAGGAAATGAAGACTCTTGAAGATTTGTTTGTAACCTACTTATATGATCCAATCCCCTCATTTCTCGTATTAGAAGTAGCATACTAAAAGATGTTATTTTCACCGGAAGCAATAGAACTCTTCTCTACTCCAAATCTCTAGATTCGGCACGTTACAATGTTGATAATTATGATTAGACAGATTAGAGAAATTAGAATGATAATTGGATGTGTTATTTTTATATATTACTTTGGTTTTCATTCCGGAATTTTTTTTAAATTGCGAAAAATGCCCTTACATAAAAATGGATTTAAAAAAATTGGTGGTGACGGAGCAATTTTGAAACGGGATTCGGACTCAGTTCGTCAAAATATAGCCTTGTCTTTGGAACAGGCCAATTTTTTATTTTTGTTTTTCTCTGTTATGGGTTTTTACTGTGCCTATGTTACGATCTCTTGACAAAGAACTAAGATTGGATCACATCCCATTTTGTAATAACTTGTTCCGATGTCTTATCTTATTCAGGTCTATTTCTTTTTCATTGTTTTCTTTTATGAACAGTTTTAGAGGTTGCAGCTTGTATTTTGGTCGGCATTGGAAGCATTTCACATCAAATTGCTAATAAGAGAAGATTTATTTAATAATTATATGCAAGTGTTGAACAGGAAATGTACCAGTTATTTTTCTCTTTACGAAGAAATTGCAAAGTATTTTCAGCTTTAAAATTTTATATTCGTCACAAATGAAAACGTCCCGCCTATATACTTCGTGGAATGTAGTTTTCTCGGCGCGTGTAACCGGGATAAAAATTAATTTGACCGTGGTTAAAATTGAAATGCTCATTCTTAGAGGAACTGTGCTCAGTGCGTAGGGTAACAAACGGACGAAAGAATCGTAAATGTTTTTACACATGTCACTCGAAGATAATTGCAAATTCTGTTTGTTCTTTAGACTGTCCAAACAAGAACTGCACCTTCTTAACAATCACGGATGAATTATTTTTATGAAGCATGCCATGTTCACTTTTTAGAGCACTTCCCTTTTTCATGGTTTATTGTTCGTTAATTGTTTCTAGTAATTAATCGATCTTTATTACTTCAATTCGTGAGATGACCCAAGTTCTCTACCTTGACAACACATTTCTGACATTTGCAGTTTTCCAACTCAAATCATCATCTTTGTTGTTCGATTTGACATAACATAAATTAACACATTGAAAATACTTACATGGTTCTGGTTTAAAATGTTTCCATTTGACGCGACTACAAACAATAAAATATAAAAGATAAAAAACATTTGATATATAAACTTCACGAATCAGTTGGTTCGCTTCGGTTTTTGCGTGCATCAATTCAGAAGACAATTAAGAAATTTCATTTCTTACGTGTTCGTTGAACCGACAGTTACAGGAAAGAAAGGAAGAATAGCTGGAAAATCTTTGAATTAAAGTCAGTTAAATCCAGGATTAGAAGAGGGTCTCGGGGACTAGATGTCGCTTACTTCTCCAGTGATTACATATTTGAATTTACCACGATTAGGGATAGATACTAAATTTTACTTTGACAAATACAATCGACAAAATAAATTTTGTTTCATAAAATTTTGCGTGGAAGAGGACGTGTAATGAAGCAATAGATATGTCACATAATTCTATGGTTATTTACCTTGACATTGGGAGTGTTAGTAATTTATCCTACACAAGCTTAGGTAGAGTGTGCATGTTAAAAGAAGAAAATGCATATTTTGAGATGTGCATTCATTTGATTGGTGGATTGTTAATGACCTAGATGAACCAATGATGGGGTAGGTTTTACACATGTGATTTTTCCAGTGTTATGCAGTAGTGTTGTGGTTCTTGGGAAATCATCATAGGGGTGGAATCCGGTAGTTTTAATTTCAGTTGTGCTTACCGATTTTTAGACGATCCACATACTCGAACACTGCACCACACATCCAATCCATTGTATTTTACATTTAAAAAAACTATTCAAATAAATTCAAAAAGGATTTTATTATGCATTGTATTTCAAGTAAAAAGACACGATTGTGTGCATTATTTCTGTAGTCCCATCCTTTCTTGGGGTTTTCTCCAGTTGTTCTTCGGGTAGAGGCGTATTTATATTTATGTGGGAATGTAATTAATACATTTTTTATTAATTATCTCGAATTTTAATGATTTTAATTTTTATGATTTATTTTGGGTATAACGAATAGATGACAGCATCCATTTGTTGAATATCTTCTTTTAGAAGTACTAAATCTGCCTCTACATTTTCCCCAACCTTTCATTGCACCTGACAGTGACTCATTATCATTCATTGGAACCTTGAAAGTCCTCGGCTAAAACCACATGGCATCATTTCATCTTCCTTCTCCGACGCTTCGAATATTCAGGGAAAGTGTGGAGGTGTACAGAATGTTTTTCGAAAATTTATTGAAGAGTGCTGTTGAGGATGAGTAAAAGGCGAGGTTATATTATTGCTTATGCGCCATCCTAATTTTGTGTGCACTCTCTTTACTAGTCTTCTTTTAGTAGATGATTCGTCAAATAAGAGTTGGTTTAGTTGACGTGATAGTCATCGAAATGTGTTAAACCTCTTGTTTCTGGTAGGTATTATTTTTATTTCTTCTTCTTTCTTATAGTACTTTTTTATAGAAGTTTTGAGAAATAGTTGAAGAACTGGAATATTACCTTCTTAAGTTTATGAAGGCTTGAACGACGGTCGTACCTCCTGTTATCAATAAGTACTCGTCGATTGTAATACATTTCATTTAAAATTTTACGATTATTAAGGCGTGCTGGGTTTTCTCTCTCTCGAAATCCAATTCCCACTTCGATGATAATCAAAATTTGGCATAATAAAATATTATGAAAATAAACTGCATTTGTATTTCTGTAGTGTGATAATATACCTCGATCTAAATCGTGAAAGTCTTTTATTGGAAGATTTTTTTGTAAAATCCTTATCTTTTGTAAAATATTTTGTAAAATCATTGACTTTAGAAAATGTTTTTTAAACGCCTACCAACCCCTCGAGGTGTATTTTTTACTGACATAGCAGGTCAAACTTCCTATTTCATGTTTCTTTTCTTTTACACTTTTGATTAGACTCGAATCTTTATACTTGGAATTCATTTATTCAGAAATGTTTCAAATTATTCCGTGTAGTTACACTATTCAAATTCAATGTTATATGTTTGCTTTTGTCTTTTCTAGGGTATTTAATAAGCGTTGCAAAAAAAAAAACACATAAAAGAGGAGTTAAAATGTCAGAATACCTGCAGATAAATTGCTTCCAATAATTTGAAATTATTCAAATGATTAGTCTCAATTAATGACTTTTCTTAATTACGCGATCCATTTAACTAATTGAATTTGAGGTATTTATTTCACAATACTATGCGTTAAACTATTTCCTTTTGTCTTGTAATACCCCTAAGCGTCTCTTATTACCCCGGTTTCTCCTATAGGTTTTCACTCCTGTCCTTTTTAATTCTATATATTTTTGTAATTATTATTTTGTAGAGTGTAAATTGATGTATGACTAAGATGAATAAGAGTGACGGGTTGTGTTGCAGGGTGATTCTGGCGGCCCTCTTCAAACAGTACTGGAAACGCCGTACTGTATGTATACGCTACTAGGAGTTACATCTTTTGGCAAATTTTGTGGGATGAAGGAGTCTCCTGCCGTGTACACTCGCGTCTCGCACTATTTGGACTGGATCGAGGGCGTCGTGTGGCCATGATAACGGTCTTTTCACTATTGTTCAATTCACCCGGAAACCATATTCCTTCTGATCCGACGACAATAACTGAAAATTTTGGCACAGACAAAGGAAGATATTAACCAGACTTTTATCATTATTCAACGTGAAGCCCGAAGAGCTGGAGTTATACAGTGAAGCAGTGTTAAACTAAGGAATCTAATTAAAAATGAATGATGCAAGATAAAATCTCCTCTATGATCCATATGACATATAAAAGAAAAGATCGAACATTAGCGTTATCAATGGCGAGATAATGGGCGAAAGTTGTCAATGGGTCAATACAATTTAAGAGTTCGGGAGCGTTTTAATGTTGCAAATCGTTCTACTCAGTTAAAAAGCGCATTTGACTTCCACATAAATCAAGTATAAATAAATTCAAAACTAGTTACATTACGAGTGCGAAATCTCTAATTACTCTTTTTATGCTCCAATATACGAATGGAACTTTCATAAAGAATGAAGTTTTTGCTTCGTTATTTTAAGCATTAATTATATGTGTACTTTTTTGAAAACGGATGTATGATCTTATTTACAGATACAAGGGCTTTTATGGAGAGGAAAATGATTTTTTTCTGATTTTTGTATTGGTTCAACTATTTTATCTTACACCGTCGAAAGTAGCAGAACAGCCAAGTGAGCACTAATACAAGTAATCTGACTTCAATAATGCTTCGTTCAATTCTCCTTATGACACTTAGTTGGGGAGATAGGAGCATGTTAAGTTATGGCAGTTCTTAAGTAGAATGGTGTAAGAAAAGAAACGGGACTAATTGAAGCTGTCAATCATGGTGGTACTGCATTCTCTTAAGAACCGGTATACGATAATTTCAGTTACACTGGACAAAATCTTCTCTGAACAGAAATCATCGAATGATATAAAAGACATGCCACACTTGTAAAACAATAAAAAACCTTTTAAAAATTACAATGATGTAAAAATTCTTTCCTTATGGTCCATGGAATTTACAAATTTGTACATTTACATCGAACCCGCAATTGTTTGTCGTAGTTTTTCTTCGATTCTATAGCTCCGTAATCTCCTTTGACAATTATGCCTTAAGATAGTTAAAAATCGATGTTTTAGTGAAATATCGTTTTAAGCGTGCTTCATGCAGTATCCAGAATGATTAAATAAGAATGAATATCTCGCATGTTATTGTCTAACCGGATGATGAAATAATGTCNGAATATCTCGCATGTTATTGTCTAACCGGATGATGAAATAATGTCATTGGAATACAATAAATATATAACGAAAAATAAAAGTTACGAATATATAACATTTATTGAATTTAAACGACGACAACAGAGTAAAGGAGTACTGGAAAATTTCAAATATTTCGGGATGTGAATGACCTTGCATTGCGTGGGTTGAGGTCTTCCGTTTCATAGATTATGTCATTATATGTCTGTTTCCCAAAATATTGTTTCGCTGCTGCTATTCGTTCAAATTCAATAAATGTAACACATACTTCTTCCGTGTTCCTTACACGTGGAGAAGATACCTCACAACCTGCGGTCAGGTGAAAACCGGGAATCGAACCCGGGACCTCTGCTTTGATCGCAGGGGTGGTAACCTCTACACCACCCGTTCGCCTTCCACAACTGTACACTTTTTCCATCCAGACCTAATCCCTGAATGACTTGAGAGACATTCCCAGCATATGTCTGTCTACTAAAACTAACATACATATCGATAAAACATTATTAAAAATATGTGTTAAAATTCTTAAATTTAACAGAGTAATTGAAGGAAAAAATCAATGATCATTATATTTAAAGAATTATAAACGTCTTAAAATCGTAGTATTTCGATGAATAGTTTTAACGAAGAATTTTAATGAAATGCTGGAGCCGCGACATGCCTCGGAAGCGAAAATTAGACGCCTCGGCTCCCTGTGAATACTGTCAAGTTTTGTTTTAAATTTATATTATTATGAATTTGAAAATTTAGGTTGCTGAACATGTTTTTAAAAATCAGTAAGAAAAAGTATTTTGATATTACGATATAGATAGATTTTATATTTTTCTTAAGAAAGATAGATTAGACTGAGAAAATTCCCGGGTAACGCCGGGTACACAGCTAGTTAATTAATAATACGTACTATTGATTTTTACTGTTGGACTTGGACAATTACTTTGTTAATTTAAAACTTGATAATAAATTTAGATTTTTGTTTGATTCTTTCTTTGACGAGGATCACATTATCTTCAGTCACGTGATACAGTTGCTGATTCCGATAGAATAGTATTTTCCGCAGTTTTTGTTGAATTGCTCTTTTAAATGCTGCGTACGACTCTCTTTGCGCCATTATGCTCCTATTTTCATTTACTATGTTTTAGTTACTTTTTTACCTCTGTTAAACCGGTATTTAGTCAGGACATAAAAGAAGCATAAGCATGCGCAAGTTTCTCCCAAAAACTCATACTAATTTAAAGTGAAATAATTTAAAAAAATTGTGGTGTAAGGGTACAAAAATTCGTCGACATAGATAATGATTCAATACATCGTTTGAAATACTTTTTAGGGGTATTTAAGCCTTGTCGCTCTGACGGACTTAAGTGAGTAATATGTGCCAATAGTGCAGGAGGGAGGGATGGAATTTTGAATGTAGAAATGGATGAGTGTCTGTGGATGGCGGTTTTAGAAATGTGTAAGAAGCCCTTAGAAGGAATACATCCGAAATTGGCAAGTTAAGTAGTTTGTTTGTGATCCTGACATATCTTCAAGAGAGTATTTCTTAATTATTTAGTGGTCAAGAAATGTATAACATTATTCGTTTTTATATGGATGAGAATTGTTAATAAGGCAATTGTACGAGATAGATACGCACTTCCGGCGTCAGATGATATATTGCCATTTTTTCTTTTCTTTCCATTCACCGTTTTATGGATTGACTAGCTGAATACCCGCAGCTTTGCTCACGTAAACTATGTAATATGTCTCTAATTTTATTATTTTCTCATATCCATATTGGTATTCACTGAGAATGTTATCCGTTGAGGTTATATTAGTATTGGTGTGTACCCTCAATCTCTTATTTTCACTGATGCAATTCAAAAACGTTTTTAGAAAACATTAATTTCGCATGTCACACCCTCAGGGGTGAAGTTTTGTAAAATCCTTTCTAAGCGGACATTTTTGATTGTTTGTGTCACGCTCTTCCCAACCCCCCCCCCTCTAGGGACATAGTGCACTAGTTCCAATAGCATTCGGTCTGAACAGTACATAATGCCATTGGAAATACGATTAATCGTCTTAGAATACACAATAACCATGGACTTGCTACCCTAATATCGGTCTTTTTTACGTTTCACTCTTTCCGCCTCCTGCTTTAAGAATACAGTGCTCATGAGATATCATCTTGAATATAACGGCATTGGTTGTTGAAACATCGCGTCAACCCGAAACTATGTATCCGATGCATTTTTATTTGTTTTATATTTCAATATTAGTTTTCAATTATTTTTATCCATAAACTTATTTCCACCCCAACCCAAGAGGTATTAGTTTTGTGTTTATTTCACGAGGGCTGAGTTCAGACTTACACGATATCAGGATTTCACAATTAACTCAGCGACGCCGAAAATTATGGACTCGTCACATGTCATGTTCGATATTCTTTTCATAGCAGCCCCTTCCCTAGGGGTGCTGAAGTTTATACGGGCTCATTGTGGACATTGACGTCTTCGAGAATATCACTAATATTGCAGCGTCTCCGAAAACTACGATCTCAACACGAATATACGTCATTTTCGGTTATTTTTCATTTCACATCCCCAACACAAAGGATATTTATTTTTATAGGGAATGATTGTGGGAAAATGTGGCATTAAGGGTGTCACTTCACTTCAGCGGTCCCAAAAATGATTTATTCAACACCAATATCGGTCGTTTTTTAAATTATTTTTACCTTCCTCTCATTCGCAGCGCCTACCCTAGGGATGGTGTGGGTATATTATCTGCAATGTGGACTGCTTGTTAACCCTGAAAGCAAGTCCTTATCCATCCCACTGCCACCAAAAACCATGGTTACGAATCTAATATCGGATTTTTCCATTATTTTTAGATGTCATCCCTTTCTCACCCCCTCCCTAGGGGTGCAAGGGATATCTTACCCGCATAGTGCTTGTAGTCATATAGTCAGTCATCTGTGTATCAAATTTAGTTAAAATGGTTCTAGTCACTGTAGTTATGATGGGATACATACCTAAATCTTAGTCACTGGGTAGTATTTCGTATATATATATATATATATATATATATATATATATNTATATATATATATATATATATATATATATATATATAAATACATATTTGGAAGTACTGACTTTTATGAGTATAGGTACCGACGTAGTGGTTTTCTAATTCTCAACGAAGAAGGTTCTTTTCAGTCAAAATACTTAAGTAACGTCTTTGTAAAATTCACCTGATCATCCAGAAGAACAAAGACTTCTTATTATTCGAGACATATAATTCATAGATTTTGAACCTTTGAAATAATCACAGAACGTGATTAATTGGCGATAACAATTCGATGACGCCGTTACAGTTCAAAATAAATTTGTAATGAATCTTAAAATTTGTTTTTGTGGAAATTTCTTTTTTCGCTTGCGAAGAAATTATACCCTTCTGATGGAAAAAAGGGTATAGAGGGTTTATTTATTTAATTATTTATTTAATTATTACATTTCCCCGTCCCGTTACTATATAGTTACTACCGTGGTTCCATTCCTCATCAATATATGCCGATATTGGATATTCATGGTGATATCGCATTCGATATCCTCTTTATGAGTAGCTTTAAGGATAATTTCCGTTGTAAACTAGTCTGCAAGCACAATTCCAGCGACTGTGAGTTATTGTTGTACATCTTCAGAGGTAATCTGTACTGGATTTTTGTATTTTACTTATATCATTGTGTCCGTCATTATATTGCAGTAAGGTGCACAGGACACTATCCCTACACCACAGACTATAAACCAGACTCCCCACTCCCATACTAACTCTGCGTTAACAGCTTTCAGCGCTCCTAACATTATTAGGCGCGCACTAGTCCGAGCCTAGTTCTAAAAGCGGCCACTAGGGTGCGTGGCAGTTCCCGATTCCCTTCCCCTCCCCCACCCATCCAGGTACTCTACCCCCGCTTCCCACGATCTCATGCTTCATAATTTCACAATAATTTAGCTGAAAATACTTTCCCTACATAAATTAACATTTGTAAGTAGTTAACACGATGTATTACTGAAATATTTTACTACACATATGAAATAGAAAATGAAAACAGGACACAATTGACAGGAAATGTACACAAAGAAAATACATACTTGCTCTTAATTCTATTTATTCATAATAAGATTACAATATGAATGAAAATATACATACCTGTATACAAAACTGGGGTATACTTGCAAAAAGGTACTCATTTATGTATATCCACCAACTATTCAGATCAATAATAAATAAATAAATGAGACGGATAAAAGAAGTCACATGAGAAAAAAAATGCAGGTAAATCCATAAAAGTGATACAATTTTTTCAAACTTTTGGGGAAATCTGATTAAATTCCTACCTCTTGCATTGGCTGTATAGAAAGCAGTCAATGGAATGTTGGTTATGCCTTAAGCCACAGTGGTGTATGAATCCCTCTGCTCATTGCATGAGCGAATTATATGCCACAAATCTTATGAAGGTAATGTAGAACTAATTGACAAAAAGTTAATACAAGATTGATAATTGTTCATTTGATATTTAAGACCAAAACTAAACAAATGATTCTGCCTTCCAATTGGTATCAAAGAATGAAATGAGAAACAAACGCGATAACAAATTCACAAAATTTGTACCAATGTCAATGTTGATTCAATAGAAAAGTTTAAAGTAAAACCCTTTATATATCCACAGGATAACGTGACTAGATTTATCCGACTCATGGTTTAAAAAGAACATTACAAAGTTACAAACACCACAATATACCATAACTCAAGTAGTAAACTAACAAAATGAAAATAAAATTAAATAACAAAATTTCAGAAAACCAAAAGAAGCCACAATACACTCAAGTAGTAAATAAACATAGTGGAAAGGAAATTTGTAAAAATGCAAGTTTACATTAAAACAAAAAAGGTGGCTCAATGAAAAATGTAACTCTTCTACGCACTACAATAACGTTATATAAGATGTAAACATCAATTTCTCTCTAGTTATTCGTACATAACTACCACGTCAGGTATAATTACAAATAAACGTTTTACACAAAAACAGAATCTTACATTTTAACTAGGTACTATTTCTATAAATTTTTGTTTTAAGATGAAAATTTAATAGTATTTGTGTCTAGTTAATGAATTGCCTCCTACGTAATAACAGCTGTGTTCCAATAAGTTGTGACAAATCCGTCCACACATAAAAACCATTCCTTTTAAGATTTTCATACCACACCCTGCGCTTCACATCATAATGGGGGCTGCCGAACAAAATGTGTATTACTGTTTCTTCTCCTTGTGCACTGGTTCATTGAGAATCGACACGTAACCCTCTACTAGTCCACTATGAATACACATCGTAATGACCTTTAATAGCCTCGATCACGGGGTTACTCGGCGCAAACCATTCCTTATTTGTCACCGCATAAGTTACAGATGGTAAAAAGGCGTATAATCCCCTACCTTTATTAGCTAGCAGACGCTGGTACAGCACATTATGACGTGTAATCGGTTGTCTCTCTCAATATTTCTTTATACCTCTGATATTCTGGGCAGCCTGTGCTCCATACAAAATGGTTACTAGGCACCCCATGTTTTATGCCTTAATGGGACACAATTCAAACGTATGTTCATCACTATCACAATGGCCACATGGCGCGCTTTAGTAGGGAAGATAGGGCGACATGTGGCCATAACGCAAACACTTAAAGCAGCGCAACAGCTCTATATAATCCTCTATGCGATGCGTCGCATGCCGCAGAAACATTTTCCCCGACGCATTATTTCTCTATACCATCCCGCATCGACTTCTACAACCCAGTGCTTCTTGTCGGATGTTGAACGGCCTATAGTTCGAATCACCCGTATACTCCTCTCGTTTCCACCATTCCTATCTCGGAACTGCTGCAAAAAATCTTCTTCAATTACTCCAAAACATATTAATCGGGGGGGGGGCAACACCTAGGCCTACTTTTGCTTTAATTTTTCCTCGTAGTGTGGCACAGCCACCCATATTGTCCACCTCGAATAACACATGGCCACTCCGTGTGCTTCTGCATACATCTACGTTCACTATTGGCACCTCGTCAAGTAAATCCCGCACACACTTCTCTACATTCATATCCTCTGTCTCTTGGTCTTTCCCCACCACAATGATGCCGCTGTGCTCGATTGCGACGGTGCCGAACTGTGGTGAAACATTTTTCTTCTTTTGGATATGGCTCAACGTCATTTCCAGCAAAGTCCGCATACCTTGTACCTTCTTGGTTCACCTCATCTCCCTGTACACCCACCATTATCTCCCCCTGCCGATCTATCTCGTCTTGCACTCGACGCACTGTTCGTTCAATACTGTAAATGCGCAGGTGCAGGATCATGATGACGGACTCTATCTTTTTGTCGATTTGGCTAATACACTCAGACATCTGCTGCATTAATTGTCTGTCTAACTCGCCCTTAGTACATTCAATTTGCTGCGTCATGTGAGCCTATTGAGCGTTTATTTTAGAAACGAAGTTCTCTTCTAATTTGTCCAATGCCGTGTGTTTTGCTGTCGTCTCAAACATGGCCCATACATCCGGGTTGGATAGTCTCTCATCCCCTTCAGTCCGCAGTAATTTGCTCCAGTTTAAATTTGTCGTCTCACAGTCCACCGTTCTTTCAACCCTCTTCTCGCATGGGTATCACTATTGTTCCGTCCATGTATAAGTCGCGTTCCGTTCTCTACAACATCCACTTTCATGTATTTGCATGTATGTATTCTTGCATCGATTCCTTGCGACGTACCTGTTTCCGATAAGTCCATATATCTGCCATCCACGAAGAATAGCTGTTACTATGCGGTGTCGCACCGAGGCGTGTTCCACAATCGTGACGTGCTACCGTACCTTTAGTCATGTTTATGCCCTATTGCATATACGTACTATTTTGTAACCTGTCTTCTAGTTTTCCTAGGATCGTTTTACAGCATATATCCCTATTCACCTTTTCTAGACTTCGGTAACGCAATCATTTAAGAATCTTTATGTCTCAATACACTATTAATCACTCACAAGTCATGTTGATGAACTATAACCAGTAACACACAAAATAGTTATGCATTATTTTTCTTTTCACATTTCTTTGTGGTTTGGTGACGCTGATCCTCATGTTCCACGTGTTAATTTTCTACAAACGTTAATAACTCTGTCTCTATCTGGCCTGTACTATCCTCGTATCTCTCTATATCGATGACGTGTAGCTTGAGTGCTGTAACCCTCATTATACTGTTACTGTAGCCGTAGTTCCCCACTCAAAGAATACACACAGTTGTTTATCCGCAGTAACAATATTGTCTGGTAGACCCCGTCATATTCTTTTGCTCGAGCTTTATTACCTCCACCATTCACTGAATACACTCGTTGAATTACTCTTTGAACTATCTATCTTACCTTGACTATCCTCGTATCTCGCAGTCGATTATGTCTATCTGCAGTATCTCTTCATCTGGTTGGCCTTGACTCTCGTGTGCAATAGCTNTATCTCTACATCTGGTTGGCCTTGACTCTCGTGTGCAATAGCTGTAGCCGTAGTTCCCCACTCTCTGAGAACTCACAATTGTTCACCCTCAGTAGCAATATCGTCCGGTAGGCCACGTCATGTTCTGTAGCTCAAGCTTTATTACCTACACCATACACAGAATAATCACGTTGTAGTACTCTTGGAACTATCTATCTGGCCATGTCTACCCTCGTATCCCTCTGCCAATGATACCAACTGTAGTAGCTTTAATCTGGTTGGCCTTGACCCTCGTACGCCGTAGTTCCCCTCTCATAGAATACACACAATTGTTTATTTCGTAACTAGAATGTCCTCCGTAACTCTGTGATACAAGTCAACAGTTGTGACAATCCAAATACATAGTATTCCACGGCACATAAACAACATATGGCCGTGCAACAAATCTTCGTGTTCATTTTCCTGTAATTTGGTACTCTTGCTTCCGGCTCAGTTTTTAATTTAATTCTGATTTTAACTTCACTGTGATCGGTAAATGGAGCAATCATGGTGTCAATATTGGAGATCTCATTCACATGTTCTTCCGCTAAGTAAAATCGATCTATTCTCGCTCTTTTGTACTTACATCTCTTATCGGTTATTTTCTTGTCCCAAACATCGATTAATTTAATTTTGTTTACTATTTCCTTCAAAATTGTGCTATATTATGGTATACTCAAACAATCTTTATCTGCAAGTACTAGTTAAAGTCACGCGATAAAATTTCACATACAACATACAGTGTTATATCAGCATTGCAAGTCACCTTTGAAGAATTGTTTTCTAACCTCTCGCGCATTATTCTCTGGCGGTGTGCAAATATGACTTCCATGTCGTTTATCGCGCAACTTATTCCTCTCTGATACAAGTTTTATTGCATTTTATATGTATCCTTTATATATAATCACCGTACCTCTTCCCACTTTGCCTATATTACATATACTTTAAAATAAATATAAGGAATCAAAGTTGGTAAGAACATCTTATTGTAACAGCATGATGACCACGTCGTTGTCGATATCATGTGACCTCTTATCTTTTTCCTTTTTGTTTTACCATATTCTTTAACTGCTTAATAAACATCTAGGGTGGCTCCTCCATCCTCTGACACCATACTTCCCAGATAACAAAAGTTTGACATATTCTTTACAACGTTTCCTTCCATGGTAATAGCCCTTTGCAAATTATTGTTCAGTCACTTTTCTTCCGTTTTGGAGCAGTTTATCTGAAGTCCCGTTTTTTCCAGATTCTCTACTGAGGTCATTTATGTTTGTCTACATATGATAGTACTTACGGAATAGTAGGCATATGTCATCTGCGTACACCAGTTCTGCGAGATGTTGGTTCAGTTTCCACTGAATCCCTCGGTTTTCCCTCTGCATTGTTCTTTTCAATAATCTATCTAACACTAGTACAAAAAGAAGGGGTGACAGAAGGCATCCTTGTCTTACCTCTGTTGATGTAGCAAAGGGTTCAGCAGTTGAAATCTACAGCTAAAATTGTTGTATCCCTCTTTGATCAGGTTTATATACTTGCTGGGTAGACCTCTTAACTTCAATTCTTTCTATATCTTATAACGTGCGACCGAATCAAATGCTCTTTGATAATCCACAAATAGAATATAGAGAGGAGACTGATCTCAACAGATTGTTCTATTGTTATTCATAGTGTGGTAATAAGATCTGTGCATGATTTGTTGGGTCTAAAACCAGCTTGTTCATTTCTTATGTTTTTTTCTAATGTAATCATTATTCTATTTCAGATAATTTTGTTAAAGATTTTACTTATGACCACAAGCAGAGTTATACCTCTCCAATTACTACACTTTCCAAGATCTCCTTTTTTGGGTATTTTAACTATTAGACCTTCTTTCCACTCCTTAGGGAACTGCTGCTTTTGCTAGATTTTTTGAAATATGGGCAAAAGTATGTCAGCTGTTGCGTGCGGATTTATTTTTAATACTTCTGCACTTATATTATCTGAACCAGATGCTTTGCCGTTCTTCAAAGACTTTATGACGTTCACTCTTTTTGTAGGAGGTCTGACACTTATCCGTAGTTATCTGGGATAGCCTGTTCTTGTTCTTCAACTTGAGAGTATTTAGGTGTCTCCATGTTGAGAATTTCCTTGAAGTACTCAGCCCATCTTTTTAGTTGAAACTCTACACAAATAGCTGCGCTGGATAAAAGAATTAAGAAAGAAGTCCGAAAAGATAACCGCCTTTTCACCGAAGGTATAGCAGAAGAAGCACATAATTCTGCAGACCAAGGCAATTTGAAAGGTGTGTTTGATTCAGTGAAACGATTATGTAATACGTCAACACACTATTCTGTTTCTGTAAAAAAAAAAGGAAGGTAAACCGATAACGAGGAGTTGTTAGTAATAATTAAAGTTATGTATAGTAAGAGCAGTAGGAGGTGGATAGAAGAAGAAGGTTCGCTTTTCAGAAGTCACAGCTATATGAACTGGAACATTAATGTGAAAAGCTTCAAATTTGTTACTGGCCCCACCGGGAATTGTAGCCGAGATGACATGGTGAGCAAGAACGTTACCACCTGAGCCATCGGAGTGACCTAATCACACCTTTTAATAACAAGTGAACGAAAACAATCCATTAGTCTTCGAAAACGCGTTAAGTATTTTTCTTCAATGCACACTCACGGAACAATTCTTACACAACAATGAAGAAGTTAGGAGCTAAATGCAACTACTCAAACATGAAATCTCCAGAAAATAAAATAATTAGGAAGTCTTAACTTAGGAGCAAATTCACGACCGTAGATAACGCCAGGTACAGGCTAGCCAGGAGCACTGAAGATACATAATTTTTTTTGTGAGGCAATAATAGAATAAGAAATTTAAATGATGTTTGTGTATGGTTGTCAATGTATTTAAAATAAAATATTCAGTTTTATATATTCCAAAAAAATGTTTTCTTACTTTTTTTCCACATAAATATTCCAATTTTAATTCTATTCTTCTGATCTATAATAAAATTGTATTATACAGGGGATATTACAGCAATACTGAATTGTATTTTATAATACCAAATATATTCATTTATTTTCTTTTACCTCTCTTGCAGCCTTATTTTTCGCAACTATTTCCCTCTTATCAGCGCATTATCACCACATTCTACCAAACTTAACTTGGTCTGGCTCTAATAAACGACCGAATTTTTGTCTGGTTTATACGAATTTTGTATCATTTGATAGCTGAATTAAGGGCTCTAATGACCTTGCCGTTGACGAGTCCTAAATCCCCAAAAAAAAAAAAGATAGCTGAATAAGAACGCATTCAAATTTTTGCAACACTAAAATTCTTCTCTGTTATTGGGATGGGCGCTTCCAGTCAATGGATCAGGGTGTACAGAACGACGTGAAAACAAATGGAAAGAAGAAGGAAAATTCCCACATAAGGACTGGAGAAATAATATTGATTAATTATTTATTGTTATTCTAACATTCTTTGAAAATACTTTTTAAAATTACAAAATAGTATCTCGGTCATTGTTACCATAGACGAAACTACCCGGCAATATTAGATAAGTACTGCTAAAAGTAAAACACAACAACGAATTTTTAAAGAACATTCTTACACTAATATATACACAACACACGCACGCGCGCGCACGCACGCACTCACACTTAAATTCTATTGAGCAGCAAGAGCGAAATGAAAAATGTTTATATAATTAAATTATTTATTTCCATTACAGGAATCCTAGATGTAAAGATACATCAAATATATTTAAAAACGTTTTACTGCAGAAATGTATAAGTGCTCTGGTACTTGATGCATAAATAAAAAGAAGCCACACTATCAATTTGCAATTAAAATAGGAAATCCATTTGACTAAAATATTGATGAATTTTCATCAGAAAAGTAATTGTTAACATGCTTATTTAAATTTCTCTTGAAAATTCTGAAGAAATTCAGGAAACTGATACTGCAAGCGACGTCGGTAAGCTCGAAAGCCCCAAAGGAAAAAAGATCTTGTTATCCGGTGCTAATTATCCAAAAGGCTCTATCTTTATACAGGAAATACTTTTTATAGTTAATATTTTCGATTGTATATTTTTTTTCCTCAAATGAATAATTGAGTAATAGAATATTGTAGGATTAATTATCTTTCATTGATATTTTTGACAGTATAAATGAATATTACATTTCATTTAATCTGTTTCTGCTTTTGTGGTCCAGTTTTCTTTCTTGGCAGCTTTCTTCTGGTTGAATGTGATGTGCATCGATATCGCTTGGGCATTTAGGTAGGTAATACAAAAAATACCTCATCATTGAGGAAAATTTAGTATCTCTATCAGATAGTTTAAATCGGTGACTGCTAAAAGGAAGTCAAGTTTTTTTTATTCAGTTAAGCTGGTTTTTGGAATCCTTAGAGGTCTTATTTATGGTCATACAACATGTAGTTACAAAACATCTTTTTTAAATTTTAAGTTAAAAATTGTGGATTATATGACTTTTTCCTTTCATTTTCCCAATAATTGAAAAAAAATATGACTCGTGTCACTTTCAGTGATCGCATTCATTTATTTCATAAAGCTTTTTTTGGTCACGTAGCTGCCATCTCCACTGATGTTTTGGGTGTCTCATGCCAAAAGAATTAGCGCGTCTAAAAAGCTTTATGAAGTAAATGTATCTGATATACACTAGTTTTTCTTCAATGATTGTTCAAAACTATATTTACATCTCACCATCAACTAGTAAATATCCTCAATTTCATAGAAGTATGGCATCTATTCGATTTGTGCGAATTTTATGCCGATAGTGATTTCCTATATTATTGTTATTATTCACTTCATGTCTCATTTCTAATGTTGGGTTCAGGCCAAGACCTAACACCTAACCCTTTTTTGTCGAGAAAAGTATTAATCATGTTACGTCGAATGAAAATGGGAGACGGGACCGGGGTTCGAACCCGGGACCTTGAGCACAGCGCGCTCATGCGCCTACCGACTGCGCCATCCCATTCCTCTCGGGCCCGTCTACCATTCAGACGGTAGAAGAGGTCTTTGGGTTTCACAAGTTGAATGTGTTAAGCGTCACTCTCCATCCACTTTGATCCGAATTAGCCTTGGAATCAGTCTGTACGTTGAGGTACGAGTAATAATCCCGGATTCAAACCCGGATTAAATCGGTCCGGTTAAATCCCGATTAAATCCCGGATTCAAACCCGGATTCAAACCCGGATTAATCCCGGATCCAAAATTAATTACAAAAATTGAATTAATGACAAAAAATCCCATTTTTTTCAATAACAATTATTTAAACAAATTTTTATTTATATATCAATTAAAATTAAAAATAATTCCTACATCGTAAAAACTTGTCTGTAAATAACAAAACAAAAGAATATAAAGGCAAAATATGGAAAATTTGAGTAATTAAAGGAAATGGTATAAAAATTTATCTAAATATTTAATAACATTGTATAAATTAATATAACACATTCAGTACTATATACCTCGCTGCCTTCTAACAAATCATTGAAATAATTTAAATAAACCTATCATTAAAAACGTGAAACTCGAGAACGTTTATGTTTTCTACAAAACAAAGACACGAGAAAGTTTATTTGAAGAACATAAAACGTCATTGTGTTAAGTTCTCACCGTATGTTCTGCACTCGGTTGAAAGCTAAGTGCCGAGAGAAGTCAATATTTACAATTGGGATTCGTACTCATAGAACTCTTCGCAACAGATGCTTCGTGACGTCGTCGCGAGAAAATCCCCGACGCTGTCACTCCCACGTGAATGATGGGTTTGTGAGGCAACCGAAGTTTACACGTTGTCCCCCGCGTGGAAGTGCGGAATGTCCACAGTTTTGAAAAATTATATGACAGGCGTGCGAACAACATAACACATTTTTCTGTCCGTACTGTTAAGTTTCTTAGAAAACCAACTTTGGTCCAGACCCATTAAGGTGAATACTAAATAAATGTAATAAAATGGTCAACAGAGACTGTAGAAAACCGATTATCCGAATGAATTTCGGATAAGGAATATGGCTGTATGTATGTTTGGATGTGTTATACGTAAGTTCTTCTTCCAAAAAAATTGTTTCTTCAAAGCAACCTCACTCTTGATGCTTAATGTGAAATATAAAACCATCCTCTATTTGTTCCAATTAATCGGCAATTTTTCTCATTACTACACCGTGCTACTATAACCATAGCTTTTACATTATTGCGTATACTTATTCCGTGTACCTTCACGTGGAGAAGATACATGATAACTTTCGGTCATATGAAAATGGCGAAGAGCCGGGAATCGAACCTGGGAATTGATAGCCGGGGTGTCAATCACTTCAACACTCGTTCACCTTCCACAACTTTACACCATTTCCACCCAGACCTAAGTCGCGGAAGACCTGAGACACTTCACCATACAGGAGATAAGTAATACAGATCTGGGTGGAAATAGTGTACAGTTGTGGAAGGCGAACGGGTGGTCTAATGATTAACACCCCTGAGAGTCCCGGTTTCGATTCCCAGCTCATCACCTTTTTAATTATTGTTCACAATCAGTAAAAGTAAATGATATACGATGCTTACGGAATGTATCTTTGACAATAGTTCTCAATAATACTAGTTATATACTCGAATATTTAGTTTAATCAATAAAAATCACATTGTTTTGTCTTGCGTCGTCTTTTTTCTTGTTAATTTCTTAGCTCCCTATCAAAATCATCCTAATTTCAAATTATCCGAATTGGCTCGATCCTCAATTAATTCGGTTAGTTGAATTTGTACAGAATTTAATACCACCTAATAATACAACTGTATTAAGTAACACGAACCCGTCTTTGCCCAAAAAGAGCTTCAAATGTCTAAAAGAATTGCTGTCGTAAGCTTCCGCAGCCTGTGCCAATTGTTTCTTGGCTTCCGGGTGTTTGTCGCGTCATTTGTCGAGGAGCCGACGTTTCGACTGCCATCACACCAGTCGTTTAATTCTGGCATACAAATGTACTTCTTCAGGGCAAAAGCCTTTTTCAGGGCTTCAGGGCTTCTGTTCTTAAAAAGTCTACAGNTCTTCAGGGCAAAAGCCTTTTTCAGGGCTTCAGGGCTTCTGTTCTTAAAAAGTCTACAGCATGACAGTCGAAATGTCAGCTCCTCTGCTATTGACGTAGCAGACACGTAGGAGCCAAGATACTGTCTAAGAATGTTCCTTCTTTCCAGTGGGGTGCGCCCTCCAGGAGAGCGAGATCGCCGGATGCTCCTCTGCAATTCCGTGTACGCGTGGGGATTCCCCGCAGCCATCAGTGCTATAACTGCGCTGCTGGAATTCGCAGAAAGACTGCCCGAATATCTGCTGAGGTCCAACTTCGGCGATCGCAATTGCTGGTTTTACAGTGAGTATTTTATTATCATAGCGCTTATTATTGTTGGACCTCTCAAACCCAAAACCTTAACACGAATAAGGAAAAAGAAACTACAAAAACATTAAGTGGAAAGACACACGTTTCTTATCGTAATAACTGAACTCACA
This sequence comes from Laupala kohalensis, assembly GCA_002313205.1. Lineage (NCBI taxonomy): Eukaryota > Metazoa > Arthropoda > Insecta > Orthoptera > Trigonidiidae > Laupala > Laupala kohalensis. The sequence continues at coordinate 32,494 of NNCF01128183.1, read as the reverse complement.
CCGCGACACTCGGAGAAAGGAAAGTATTTCTCCATACCTTTGAATATGACATCCCATCCATGGAAAAAAGCATGAATTTCCTTTTGCGAGTAATGAGTAAAAATAAAAAATTACAGACAATTTCAGCAACTTTGATATTGATTTATCTAATGATATATATGGGACAAACACGTAAACATCCTAATAAATTCATAATTGAATATGATAAAAAAACAATATCATCGTTTAATGCCTAAATTTCTTCAAAATCATTGTAAAAAAATGGATTATNTTATAACTCGCAGCTAACTTTTTATCTTATCTAGGAACTTTTGCTGAAATTTTTGAATCCGCCTCTGCCTTAGGGCCCTTGTTTGTACTGTTTTTTGATATATATATATATATCGGATAAACACTAAAACATCCTAATAAATTCATCTTTGAATATGAGAAAAAAAGAACAATATCTTCGTTTAATGCCTACATTTCTTCAAAATCATTGTAAAAAAATGGATTATATACTTACATATAACAGGATTGAAATGTAATTATTGGAGCTGACACCAAAAGCAACAACGTTGTACACCACTCCATGAACAGAGCTGAATAACCATGAAAAAACACAAAAAAGCAGAAACAATACTGCTTTTTTCATTTAAGTCAGTGATCGTCATGCAAAGTGACGTAACGTCAAGTACGCCATATTTCGCGAGCGTCGCATAAAAATGACATTATTGGATGAAGTACCTTCGTCTTACCGCTAGGCTACACGGCACGGCACATTCTCTCTTAACTGCGTTGATTTTTTTTTTTTTTTTGAGATTAGCAAATCTGAATGTTCCCGATTCCGAATCGGCTACAGTCCCAATTATTTCGGATTTGACTATATGTGAAAGAATCTTATTAAAACTTTGGTTTGGAAAATTGAAGTAAAACCAGTTGGGGTAGGAGGAGAGAGAGAAGAGTCAAGAACTCCAATCATGTACACAAAAATAAAAAGTACTTCTTCTCAATTCTTTATGGGGTTTATGAGAATATTTAGGATTATTAGGTTAGCTTTTTCATCATAATACGAGGAGAGTAGACAAACGTGCGGAAAGAGCCGACAGTAAAATACGCACAAATTAAGGAAAGGGGAAAATATGCCTATATCTTAACCTCAGAATATCTGCGTCCGGTTTTCGCTAATACAAATTTTTGTTTCTCAGATATGCATACCTTCCCTGCATGTTTGTTTACAAAACCTTAGGAATCCGATGTCCTTGCTCGTGTAGCTATAAAATTATCTATAGAAAGAGATTATCTTTGTTAGACTAATAAAAAAAATGTATCACATGTCCCGTTACCTGGACAGCAGCTCCTCCTTACAAGGGAGAATCATCTTTCAAAGTACGTCGATGGGTTGCAATCTCGATAATGGGGCGTCGTGTAAGTGTGTTTCTAGATGTGAGTTTTTCGCTTCTTTCGGAAATGAAAGTGAGTTAGGTGTACCTCATCTGAAAACTTCGCCGTGTTTCGCACCCTCTTTTCCTGCTGTATGGGAGAACATTGCCACTACTACTGCAATCAGGACCTTCTAGTAAAAACGAGACAAAAAAGAGAGAGAGAGAAACGTGACGATGTGTCTTTAGGAAGTACCAACATGGCAGAGCATATTTTAAGATTTTTACAATGAGTTGCTCTAGGGATACAGAGGGGTCTCGAGTACTTCCCAATTCGTGTTCCATTCCGGGAAAATTAATTTGGAATTAACATGTTTACAATTCACTACTTATTTTGTTTCTAGAGTACGAAGACACCAAAATTTTGAAATTAAACTAGAAACAAAAAGTTTTTGTAATTGATTGAAATGTAACTAAAATTTAAAAAAACGTTAATTTAAGAAATTTTGTGTCTTTGTATACAAAGATAGGATTGTTGTTCTTAATTTAACACTGATGAATCCTTTTTCTGTTGTCTATCTTGTTTCCTTTTTACTTGAAACGTTTTGACAAGACATACTACGTATTGTTGCAGGCAAAATGGCGACGCTAGTATACTTCTATGGGCCGATGGGAGCGCTTCTGCTGGTTAACTTATGTTTGTTCGGGTACACGGCGGCTCGAATTCTTCGTGTGCAGAAAGAGACGGCAATGCTACAACGCGGGGAGAGCAGTCGCCACACCCATCGTGGTAACACTAAGAGGTAGACATAACTAAATACATTTTTCTTTTTCAGAATAAATAAATTTTCATTATTAACTGCGCATGACCACGTGGAGAGATATAAACTAATTTACTCTCCGAAGTCCCCCAGGGGACTTACATCTAGTAAGTATGTGTTTGGGAAACACGGGGCCCCGAGCTGAGTCTGACATTACTTCCACTAACTTGTGCGAGTCTCCTTCCTTTCTCTTTCCTGACCTTCCTTGGTCACCTCTTGTTCTTTTCGACCCCGACGCTATTAGGGCTAGGGTATCTTTCATTTTCCTCATTTTTTGTCTCCCCCTCATTTTTTGTCCTCAATGTTTTGATGCATGTTTTGAGATATGTTTTGGTATTTTGTAATTCAGGAGGGTTTTTAGTGGGTATGGTTGAGTCATTCAGCGAGTCCCACACATGGGGAGAGTCATGTTGGCTCTCCCTAGTGTGTAACTGCATTTTCCCTACCTGTACAAGTTTTTAGGGCTCCAATGACCTTTGATGTTGACGAGCCGTAAAGCCCCACAAAAAAAAAAAAATAATAAATCAAGGGCGATTTTGGGTGGGAAGAGGGCATGGGGCCTACCTAAGAATTTTTTAAAGTGCCAAAGCATCCACTGGGAAAGCTATTGTGTATTCCAAAAACTTAATAATAAGAGAAGATTAAAATATTTTCAGTTACGATTTCAGTTTTGTAATTGTCTGAGAATTCCAATAATTATTATTACAATAATATTTATAGCTTTAAATAACCCAATTTATTTATTCATTTAACTATCAGTTCATAGAAGTATGACAAAATACTCATATTCCCACTTGACAGTGCATATTATGTAATCTATAGAACTGTTTTTCTCATACCATATGTATTTAGCAGGAACTAAATTGTTTGATATATTATTCTACTTAATATAAAATTTTATGAATAAAAATACAAAAATTTTAATTCCACAAAATAATTCTAGATAATTTAATCTATAGTTAATAAACACCATATTCATAATCATTAAATAAAGTAGAGGCTTTCTCCATTTGTAGACTTTTCTGTTTTAAATAGTGGAGCTTATTACTATGATGTATAAAGATTAAAAAGATAAACTCTTACTTTTATAGTTTCATCATGTTGCTAAACTGAAATTGAGTATAACTAATGAATGAAAACAAATATTGTTATGTGATTGGTTTCTCAATGAAGTGTTCAAATTTTCTAGATATTTCATTACATTTCTTATTTTTGTTGGGTTTGATGTGTATTTTTGGCTTTAGAATGCATATTCTTTATAAAAAATTTACAAAACTTTCCATGTATCCCGAAAGCCTGGTGGGGTGGGGGAGAGGTTGCCAGAACCTGAGTATGGCCCACTCCAAAACCTTATTCCAGAATTGTCCTTGCCCATTACTGTGTGGTGATTCATATTAATTTACCTTTTATATTTCTCACACCTGTTATCTTCTTGCAAAAGAAAAATGAAAGATGATAAATCTTAAGGATGTTCATCCCTTCTACTTTTTTTCTGATATCATGTCTCATATATTCTATGAAGGTATTCATTGAGGTCCCCTTGTCACAATAGAATTTGGATCATACTTTTACCAGGTTCAATACATTTCTTCTTTAAATTAGCATACCTCACATTCATTTGGAATACTCTCTTCCATGCTTTCTCTTTGACAACAAAATTGCCAGTTGTTGTTAAGGCATCCTGCTACTTTCCTTTCATAACCCTAATCTTCCCTTCTTCTCTCCTCATTATTATTATCACTTTTAGTGCATTATGCTCTAGCGTACAGTAGTGTTCCACTTTTTCTTCATAATGTAGAGACATTTTCACTCTGGAGTACTTCTAAACCCAGTGTCGGAGAGGTAATGTAATACTTGCCCCAACCTCATTGGCATATTCTTTGTCTTATTTATTTATTTACATAGTTTACACCCACATTGGAGCATGTAAAGTAGACCAAATACAAATTGTAATGCTACAAAGTTTTGATTAGTTTTAATTAGTGACTTGATACTTCATTTTTTTCTTCTGTTTCTGCTTCCAAAACTGCTTTATTCTTTCCGATCTTATTGCCCTTTGTTCAGCAGTTATGGGGTATTGTTTCTGTTCCTATATTTTTTGTGTAAGTTATAGGTTTTGTTTCTCAACATCTTCTTTTCTTTTCTATTCTATTTCCAATTTGTTGCATTATTATATTTAATTCTTCTAAATCTTTCTGAACCTCATTAAACCAGTTATTTTTTGTTTTATTTTTCCAAAAGTAGTTGAATTGTTGTTTTAGGAGTCTATCTTCTGGCAATCGTGTTATATGGCAGAAGAAGGCAATTCTCCTTTTTTGCATTGTATCTACTTTTGACTCACTTTCCCGGTATTCTAATTTATTAGGCAATAATTCTCATTGTCCGGTTGTTTTTGTCGATGATTGTTCTGATGATTATCCTGTCTATCTTCTGTAGTTTATCTATTATAGATTTAGTATTTAACTTAAAAAGCATAGGTTGCTTCATGTTTAACTACAGAAGAGTAGTGTTTAAATTTGGCATGTAGTGAGAGAAATTTCTTCCTGTGTTGGCCAAGTAATATGTTGAGCTTGCTTCAATTTTCTTGTTCTGTTTTCTATTGAAGCTTTCTCTTTTGAGTTCCAAGTTATGATTTCTCCTAGATATTTAAACTTATTTACAATCTTAATTCGTTTATTATTACTCAACTGTATGGTTGGTGTTTCAGCTGGAAAAGTTGGCATCATTTCAGTTTTTTCAAATAATATTTGTAATCCAACTTTTGTTGCTACTTTTTCCAATTCTTCCATTTGAAATTTAGCTTCTTCCACTGTATTTGCAAGTAGTGCAAGGTCATCCGTGAATGCTAGGCAATTAAGTTTGATATTTTTGCCGATTTTAATGTTTACAGGACATACCAAATTCCATTCTCACATGACTTTCTCCAATACACAGTTGAATAGTAATAGGGATAGTCCATCCCCCTGTCTAAGCCCAGTTCAGATTTCAAACGGTTCAGACAATGCACCTCTAAACTTACCTTTTGATTTAGTATTTACAAGGGTGATACCAATGAGGTTAACCAATTTCCGGTGTAAACCAAATTCTTTATGGATTTTCAATAGAGATTCTCGATGGATACTGTCGTATGCTTTTTTTTAAATCAACAAAAGTAATGACTAAACCCTTGTTTCAAACTCTTTGATGTTTTGTGATCCATTTAAGACTCATGAGTTGATCTGGGCATCTTCGACCTGGTCGAAATCCTCCTTATATTCTCCAAGTTCTCAATTGAGTTGTACCTGAATTCTTGTGTATATGATCTTTTATATGTGACATCCAGAAGAGATATCCCTCGGTAGTTGTTTGGGTCTGATCGATCACCTTTTTTGTGCAATGGATGAATTATCGCTGTATGCCATTCATCAGGCATTTTTTCTGTATTCCAAATGTCTATAATGTGTTTGTGGAGGTTTCGACAACTTTGTTCATTTGCATTCTTCCATAGCGTAGCAACCAGTTGATTCTCTCCATGCTCTATAGTTTTTGAGCAAACAAATTGCTTCAGTCACATCTTTGTAATCTGGTGGTATCACCTTTTCTAATGGTGTCTTGTTTTGTGAATAAAGATCAAATTTGAAATATTCATGTGGTTCTTCACAATTAAGCAGTTGTAAAATAGTTGGCCAGAATATTGACATTGTCCTCATTATTATGCGCAATTTTACCATTTTTGTTTTCCATCATAAGTGTAGGGGGGTGTGAATTTTGATTAGTACTGACTAAAAGTTTTATAATAATCCCTTGTTTTATGTTGGTTAAATGCTTCATTTATAGATGTTATTGTTTCTAGGTAATAGTTTCTTTTAATTCTCCTCATTTCCTTAGCCGTTGACCTTCTTGCATTAATTAATTTCTTACAGGATTCCATAGTTTTCCTTTCTTCATCATGTAACCTGGCCTTGTGCCTTGTTTGAATTGCTTTGTCACAATCCTTATTCCACTAGGCATATTTCTTACTTCTTTGGATAGGAGCAACTTCTTCTGCTATGATCTTTAGTGTATTAATTAATGTCTCCAATTTATCACTTAAAGATGTTATGGTTTTTTTCAAATGTGTTGTGTTATTTATTATACAACTGGGTTCATACTTTCTCTTTGTATCAAATCTGAATGACTTTTGCTTCTTTGCTGGTATCAACTTTATTTTTATTTTTGAAATATAGTAATCAGAGTCTATGTCTACTCCTCAGAGGATTTTGACATTATAAATTTCCTTGTAATTTTTATCCACGGCTACATGATCAATTTGGAATTCCCCTAGTTGTATGTTAGGGCATTTCCACATCATTAGTTTGTGTGGAAGCCTCCTAAATCTTGTGGTTTTCATGACAAGTCCATGGTCAATACAAAAATTGATCAATCTTTGGCCATTTTTATTTGTTAGTTTATAGCCAGCCATTTCCTCACCAATTTGTAATGAAATAATAAATAAATTTATTGTCAAAAAACAGTACAAACTGCGTATGACCACGTGGAGGAAAAAAAACTAATTTACTCTCCGGAAGCAAGCAAGGGACCATGCCATCAATTCCGATCAAGGGCCCTAAGGCAAGGGCTCTAATGTTTTCGTTCTTGTCCTATTTTCGCATCAAAATCTCCAAACAAAATTTTAATTTGTGTAACTGGAATGTTTGATATCAATTGATCAAGTTCTTCCCAAAAATTTTCCACTTCTTCTCTATCTGTGGTATTTTTGTCATTTGTGGGGGCATGAATACTTATCAATGTGTAAATTTTGCTCTTAACTTTAATAGTTACCATAGCTGTTCCAGAAGAATTTGAAGAAAAATCTATGATAGAATCTAATATACTATTATGTATCAAAAATCCCATTCCAAATTGTGGAATATTCTTTATTACTCTTTTTCCTGGAGGTCCCTTATACTGACGATAACCACATGGGAGTATCACCTCTCCCTCTGTTATGACAACAGGTTCGTGGATATTCTTTGTATAATTTGTAGTTAGCAAAACATTTATATTCTGTACTCTGGGGCCACATATAGTAGCTCTGTAAGTTATTTGTGCTAACAAAGCTCCTCTATAAGTTTGTTGATGTCAGTGGTGGCGATTAGGGGGGGGGGGGCATTGAGGGACAGCACCCCCACCCCCCACTTTTTTAAGGAAAGGTAAAAATTTCATTTTAACCGTCTAAAATTGGGAATTATAAATAAAAGTTCATCATTCTTGATGTGGTAATCACCAATTGTCTTTCCTTTGATTTATTTCATTATTTAAATCATACTTAGTGGAAATATGCAGAAAATGTCATGTTCATGAAAATTGTCAATTTTTTTTACCCCCTCACTTTTGATTCCCAATTGCCGCTACTGGTTGACATCTTTTCCTGTCTGTATTATGCTTGTGAACCCTTATTAATCCATTTCAATTTTACGTGCTAATTATACTAGTTATAGAGTATAACTAAATTAAACTTTTTGCCTTGATGTCCAATGTAGAATGTGCGTATGAAAGATTTGAATGAAACAATGAAATTAAACTTTGAATTGTTTGAATATATTTGGAATAGAAGTCTATTCCTGGGTAGCTCATTCCAACTTCATTTACACCTTGCACTCCACTTTCGGTTTCTAAAATTTCAAAACCTTGCAGGCATCTACTTTGAATTTAGTCAATAAGGGAATTGCAAAGATTTCAGAGTTGAAGACAAGAATTCAGGGACATGAATTTAATTTGCAGTCTAGAAGGTATCTGCTAACCTTTATGAAGTGTTGAGTTATACAGATTTATCTGAAAATTATTTCAAGGAGGATTGTCAATTACTTCTCCATTAATTATTGTTGGATTTATTATGAAGTAGTTGTTACCAATGACTTCGTCTTCATGTATTTGGAACTTTTACACTTTTATCAACTTAACTTTGATGTAAGTACCTTCTTTAGTTACATAGAGTTTAGTTTAGTTAAGTTTGTACTTACATCAATGTAATTAATGATTAAATTTAGCAGTTCTATTTTAACTTAATTCTATTTACTGTTTGAAATGTCTAAGCCTAGTTACCATACAATATGTGTTTATTAGTATTTGGACAATTTTCAAAACCTGTTCTCATACCATCCTGTGTACTGTTGGAGATAGAATATTGTTGCATAAAACAAAAGTTGTTTCAAAAGTCCTCAGCAATTGCAAAAAATGATCTTCCTTTGTAAAAACCTTTTTCTGTCTTTTTTTAAACACATTTTCAAAATAAAAGTTAGCCTTTGTAAGGACAACTATCAACATGTAAACTATCTCCTCACCAAATTTCATCAAGATCAGTTCCATGGTTTAGTCCTGAAAAGGACACAATCTGACTGAGAAAATTTTTTCACATGTTTAATAATATTAGTATTGATTATACTTAATTTAAATTTCATCATAAAGTTTACTACTAGTACTATTATGCTAAGAAGTATAATTAGAAAGTTGAGGGGATCACACTCCAAATTTTTCCCTTGTGGACTTAATATGCAAAACGAATGAAAGTGTTTCATCTAAAGTAATCCTTACATATTGTTCTTATTATTTGAAAAACATAACTATTTATTGTTATTGTAGGAGTTTTAATTTTCTTGTCATTACCAAATATCCTTGTTTGACTTTTCTCTCTTGAAATTGTTGATTCTTTACTTTTTCTTTATTCATTACTATTTTTCATGTTTTATTTCTTTTTTCATAAATTGCACATTCTGAATTTCATGTGCAAAATACTGTGACATGCGCTTGCATCTACCTCCTGATACATTTTATCCAAATATTATGTTTTAAAATCAGGACCTTGTGAACAGTCTTTTCTTGCTTGTATTATAATTTTTCAAACCCAATTGACAAATACAACCATTTACTTTTGTAGTAGTTATGTTAATACTTCTATAATGACTTCTAGAAAGTTGACTTGTCATGTATCTTATTAGGCCTACTCATTTTCAAGAAACAAAATCTGCTCTTAACATATTTATTTTAATTTGAAGAAAATAATTCAAGGTTTTCTGTACTAGTATTAAGTTACAGTTTGATCTATTTAATTTGTTTTAATTGATAGTTATGCATTACTCTTTCAAACTTTCACGGAAGATATCATCAAGGATTATCATATGTCTGATTTATTTACTTGGTTCCATTTAATTTGCTTGTGATGTTCAACTCCTTGTTACCCATGAAAATGTTACAGTATACTCTTCTTTCATATTCATAGGCTTGTTTTTTAATTGAAGCTCTTGTGTCTAATGAGGGTCACATGGATATTTGAGATCATCTCATGGGCAGAAGGTTCCGACAGTCTCTACTGGTATGTCACTGACTTGATCAACATGCTCCAAAATTGTTACGAACCAACGTCCTTACCAAACGTTCGTAAGGACTTGTCATTCATTCATCACTCTCCATTACAGTAATATGTATAGATGTTCTATGGACATGTAGATGTTCTAAGGACGTATGGATGTCCTATGGATATATAGAAGTTCGTTGAATATAGAAGTTCTATGAAGATATAGACGTTCTGTACACACAATTCAGAACGCACCCATTATAGATGTTCTGTGCGTACCTCTGTGTAAGAGGCAGCCATATGAGGCAAACAGGAGGCAAATGTCGTATCACATACAGACACCTAGATCGAGATCTTCAATTGCCTATTGGATATATTTGGGTTTCGTATCGATACTTTCGATTCTCGGAGGTCTCGCCTCGATTCTACTCGAGAGACTTCAGAATCGAGATGTCATAGTCGAATCCCAGCATTCTCTATGGTTTCTTGTCTGCAGGCCACTGCAGATGTTTTCTCTTACAACCGCTAGATCGCACTTGATAAAATGAATTTTCACTTAAAGCACTCAAATAATTTGTTTATTGTTTTCTTTTTACAATTTACTTTCTAGATATAGTCGTACGTCATTAATATCTAATACAGATTGTTGAAATGTACTTTATGATTGCTTAATTCAGCTCTATTGTCACCTTCCAAAAATGTATACTTGTTAGTAAGCTTCCTAATGCATCATTGCTCAATGCTAATGATAAAATAATTCATTGGTTTTAACAAATGAAGTTAACATGAGTTTCAATTTCTCAATTATTGTATTTTTATATTATTCTTATTAATGTAAAGTAATGTTTAATCTTCTTATACTTTATCACACCATTGCTATAGTATTGTTAAATTAAATAAATTTTTACTGCATTTAATTGCTATGACTTATTTTGAAAATAATAAATGGATAACAACAAGCTTTTTTTTAATGTTTAAAAAATATTAAATCCCCTGCTAACTTTGAGCCCTTCTTCAGAATTGATGGGATGATTTCTTGCTTGTTTCTGGAGAGTAAATTAATTTGTTGCTCTTATACATTTGCAACCTCTTTTTGACAATACAAATTTATTTAACTATTCATTCAGTACAGTGTTTTAATCTATTACATCAGCCAAAAGTAACATTTAAAAATGTAGTATTAATTAATTAAATTATATTTTATGGCCTTCATTAGACCACTTCAGTATATTTTATTCAAAGGATTCTTTAGTTTCCTGTTAACCCTGTAGTTCTTCATTCTCTCAGATCTTAACTTTCTCTCTTGGTTCTGAAATCACCCTTCCCATTGTCCGTTTGTTGATCTTTATTTCTAGTCTTGTTTTTTTGTCTTTTGTTTTGAGAATAGGGGTTGGCGATCCCATCTTATACTTTCCCAGTAGTATTTGACTGCTTCAGTCAGCCCTCCAGAGCTCTATTTGTATTCTTACTTGCTTCTGGAGCGCTCTTTTCTAGGGTGGCATTTCTTCCATTCACTTAGCTTTATGCCATTCTCTGTCTTTTATCTTTATATCTGGCCTCTCTTGGCAGAACTCTTGTTCTTTTCAAGTCCTGACGCTATTAGAGGATTCGAGGGCGAGGGGTATTCTCATTTCATTCTATTCTTATTTCTTCCATTTACTATAGGCAGGCTGGCGGTATCGGAGTGTATGAAAAAGTATTGGGAGGACTGCGAGGCCTGAAAAGACAAAAAAGAAATCCACAGTAGTATGGCAGAAATTCTTGGACTTAACCATGAACATACTTTTATGAGAGGAAATCTTCAAGAAGGGAATAGATAAATTTGGATGTTGAAATTTCTCTTCAAAAATCTGAAGAAATTCAGGAATTTGATATATAATTAGAAGAATAAAAGAAATTTAAAGAAAGTTTTAGTAGAAGTATTTTTGAATGAATATAATCTTGAACGTTTTCGTGATTGATTTCTAAATGTGTTAATAATTGTTTTATCAATCAGTTACATCAAAGTTGTGGCATACATCCTAGGATACAAAGGAAAATTGACAAAATTATAAAGAAATTGAGGTTGTGTAGCCAAAACTGTAAAGTTCACATGATTCAATGTCATTAAGTTGTTGCCAATATGACACCTGGGGGAAAATGGGAGATGTGTGTTCCCGGTCTGACACAAGAAGAACCCCTTTTCAAAGTTGTGTTAGATAATCCAGAAACAACTAAAGGTCTAATTAATATATAGGCTTCCCTAAATTTATTTTATTCTATTTTCACAACCAATCCAAATTATGCTCTCCATCCAAATTTTAGAGCATCTGCTAATACTACATGAATGCTATCATCAATTTAATATAATTATAATAACTCAACTTGTATATTCCTAATATTTTCTTGGTGTTCCCTCTATCTTATACATTTTTACTCAAATGGAGAACTATAATTTCCTAAGTAAATGTAGTTTAATTTAGTTTCTTCTAAGTGAAATATTAAAATGTTATGATAAAAAAACATGACAAAAAATTAAAAACAGTATGTTTATGAATATATGAACAAGGAGATAAAAGTCAATATACAGAAGTTGCATATTCTTTTTAAACTTCTTTATAACATTTTCTTACAATCATGGTTGGCAAATTGTGGTAATAAATCTCATTTAGGTACTCAAATTGCAAACACGTATACTTCAACATACACAAGTATACTCTAAATAAAAAAGTAATGGCATATTTTTCAAATTCAGAATCTTTCTCTAATCTGATGCATCTTAGCTCACATCGTATTCTTAAGCATAAGGATAATGATTGTGAAATTTTCATTTCGAGGCATTCTGTAGATATTGTGTGATGCAAGTGGAAATAAAGTATTTCTTTTTTGAAGGCTGAGGACTAAGTTACCATCTTTATCAAATTAGTGATAGGAAGGGATATAAGATTCTTATGCATGTATATTATATATCTACATTATTGAAAAGCATTTTTTCAAGATATGGGAATATTTGTGTAAAATCACAAAATTCACACGTTTAGACATAGGTGGTTAACTCATAAATCAAATGTATTTATTTAATAACTATTATTATAATAATTGAAAATAAGATTTGCTCAAGATTCAGTAGATATTATAACAATGAGCTTTTTATTTTTATTGTTTTGTTGGGGTGCGCTTATCATGCTTATCTTGCAGTGTAGAAATATTAAATATACCACTGCCTTTTGACCCTTTTATTGGAATTGATGGGATTGCCACTTGCTTGCTCCCAAGGAATAAATTAGTTTTTTGTTTACCATGTGGTTATGCACAGTTTTTAACTGCCTTCTCTGCAATTATGTATTTGTTTTATTTATTTAAACTGTGAACTGGAAAAAAATTATTTTTCAGTTTTTTCTCTTGGTGAGGGAAAGAAGAATAATGTTTTATTTTGTTATTGTTATGATATGTGAAATGTACAAGTTATTGTGTCATTTTTTGACCCAGTCTTATTTTTTGTGTGTATTTAATGTTAATGATTTGAAAATTGTATATTGTTATAATGGAATATAATTATATGTAGTTATACTCATGTTCATATTATGAAAACAATATGAATTTCTTTAATATCTCTAGTCCTTTAGAGAATAAAGTTTTTAATGAAGCAGTGTTCCTGCATGAAGACTGTAAGTTTTATAATAAAATTTAATTATCAATACCATTGTACCATCAATACCAATGGGATGTCCCTTGCTTGCTTCCAAAGAGTAAATTAGTTTATTGTCCTCCACATGGTCACACACAGTTTGTAACTGCTTTTTTGACAATAAAGTTTGTACCATTATGTATGTAAATGTATTTTTTATAACTTGTTACATGTTCTTCAGATACAGAGTTGATGATACAACAAAGACTGGAAAATTCTTGCTTTAACATTTACAAAGACCATGGGCAAAAATCGCTATTAATTAGTCAAACAGCTATTGTTGCTGACCATGCTCTTGTATTTATGTCACCTAGTGTGTATTCTGGATTGACAATCCCCATATAATATACAGTTTCTATGATTGCCAAATAAAGATGCAATAGTTGGTGAAATGTTTCACAAATCCCATATAAGCTATAAATGACTGTGGATTTTTTGTTTTAGGTTAATGAATTATTAATCACTGGTAATTTGTTTAATATATTTGTTCAGTATTTATTATTTATGTTTCAAATTATTGTTCATGACACATGTCGTTTAGTGACTGCTTGTGATCAAGACTCTTCAATTGGGATAGACTGTTTATTGGCAATGTCCAGGACTGATCTTACTGCAGGTGGAAAACCAGGAGAGAAATATTTTGAGGCAATAAGTAATTTAAACTTTTATTTTAATTTAACAGACTACTTGAGGATAAAATTTGAATGATTTTTGAAGTTGTGGTTATTGATGGTAAAGATGTTATAGCACTGCGAAGGCTTCTGTGGTCAGAGTGGATGGAATTTAAGCTGTCCAGGTGATGCTGCATCGAAATATAAAAAGCTACCAATTCGATCAGCTTTTAGCTGTTAATACTTTGATGTGGGGTCACCTGGACAGATAAATCCCAAGAAGTTATACCCTTGTAAAACCATCCTCCACATTTGGAACTAGGAGGAATAATCTTTTAAATGAAGATTTGGATTGTAATTTTACCTTGAAAAGCTCAGACAAAGGATTTGCTTGCTGAGATATAATTGTAAAGGTCTTCTTGACGGATAACAAAAATATACACTTGCTGAAGGCAAAGGAAGACAACAGAATAGTATATTGTAAGTAAACAGAGGAAATGGAAGTTAAATATGCATTGCATGCTCTAGTGCTTCTTTTGCCAATTGCATAGCAACATTTACAAATCAGCAATGTAAGTCAATGGATAAAAGTATTATGAATGATATTTGAAAACATGTTGCCTTTATAGAAACAATGAAGATGGATCTGATATTGATAGTTTCAAATAAAAATTAGAAGTAAAATATGAGATGATTAGATTTGTTATTTTGTAACATTTAAATCCAACCATACTTGTAACTTGGGATGAAATTCAAAATTCTTCCAATCCAAAAAGTATTTAACTTTTCTATTACTTTGTCTTTTAAATGTGTACATGTAATTGTATTAATCATAATATGAGATATGTTTAACAAATTTTCCCTTATAATTTATCAGGTTCTGTTATTTATGAAATAAAGTCCATAAACTGAAAATTGAGAAATAAATACAAAAGAACTAAAGGAAGGACTAAAAATCACTTGGAAAGATGGTATGGCTCTTGCAATGACTTATTTGATTTGACCCCCCAGGGGACTGACATCGAGTAAGTACGTGTTTGGCGAACACGGGGCCCCGAGCTGAGTCTGGCATTACTTCCACTTACTTGTGCCATGCTCCTTCCTTTCTCTTTCCTGATCTCCCTTGGTCACCTCTTGTTCTTTTCGATCCCGACGCCATTAGGGCTAGGGTATCTTTCATTTTCCTACCTCGCCCCAGGGGACTAACATCTAGTAAGTACGTGTTTGGCAAACACGGGGCCCCGAGCTGAGTCTGGCATTGCTTCCACTTACTTGTGCCATGCTCCTTCCTTTCTCTTTTCTGACCTTCCTTGGTCACCTCTTGTTCTTTTCGATCCCGACGCTTTTAGGGCTAGGGTATCTTTCATTTTCCTCTTTCCTCCTTTTAAAAAAATGTTTTTAGTAAAGTCGTGAGATATGTTGGGATTTGAGTTTTGAGTTGTAATTCAGGAGGGTTTTTAGTGGGTATGGCTGAGTCATTCGGCGAGTCCCACACGCGGGGAGAGTCATGTTGGCTCTCCCTAGTGCGTAACTGCATTTTCCCTACCTGTACAAGTTTTAAGGGCTCTAATGACCTTTGATGTTGACGAGCCCTAAAGCCCCACAAAAAAAAAATAAAAAAAAAAAAATATTTGATTTGATTTATGGTAACTGCAGAGATACATAAGTCCCTTTGAGGCATCCATTTTCTGAAAATCAGTGTACATACAATTTTGGATTGAATAGGTAGCAAAATTAAAAATGATGCGGTATGTTGATCCTATTCCCAGGTTGCCTGAAAGAGATTCACTCACATTAACAAATTAGTGAAGTGTTTTACAATTTGTGGACTGTTGTAAGAGAAAAATTTCAGTTTGAATTCCTGTTGACTACAGTAGTAAATAAAGATTCTTTAGAAAATTTCTTTGGTCAAGTTAGAAGCCATCAAAGAAGAAACAACTTTTGAACCTCTCAGCAGTTCAAACATTCATTCATGACCCTCATTATTATGACTAGTACTTAATTAAGAAATTGAAATTGTAGAGTAATTAATGAGAAGGGAATGAAATATGAAAAATAAATGAAAATGACTGATATAAGTCTTGAGATCATAATTTTCAGGGCTGCTGAAATAATTAGTGACATTCCCAAAGACGTGTAAGTCCACAATCAGTTTATATAAACTCCAGTACCCCTAGGAAAGGGGATGTAATGAAAAAATTATTGAACATGACAGATTCCAATGACAAGTCCATAGTTTTTGGGGTTGCTGATTTATAGAAAAATCTCCATATTGGGCAAGTCTGAAGATACCTCTAACAACCCTTCGGTGTGTGTGGAAACGAGTTTATGTGTAAAAATAATGAAAAACAATTTTGAAAAAAATAAATGAATGAAAATAGCATTGTATCCATAGTTTTAGGGTTGGTGAGTTGTTTAATTAAACTACCAATGCCGTTTAGTTCATGTAAAGATCACACAGGTGTGGCATCAGAGCTGGGGGTGGGAATGGTGAGATGTAATAGTAGCATGAAACGACTAATATTAGGGCTGAAACCATTATTCTCCAGGGTTTTGAGATGAATAATCATACTCCTGATGATGCTATATAACCATACACACTATAAGAGGTGCCTGACACCCCTAGAGGTGCAGGGCGGGAAGGGTGTGACATGAAAAATGATTGAAATGAACAATATTAGTAGAGAGTTGCCGAGATGAATAGACAAACTTCCAATGTTATATCAGAGTTGGGCTACTACCATTGGGGGAAACAACCCCAGACCCCCATGAGTGGAGTAGGAAAGGAGTGTCGTATAAAAATATTTTATCAAAAAAGATCAAGTTACTAATGTGTATGCCAATTTGCAACTTGACTCGTCCTCTTTCTTTGTGTATCTTACAAGTGAAGTAGGGGACATGTATTTGAGATGCCCATCCAGTGAAATAATTTCATGAAATGTAAGAAACTTGAAAAGCTGAATTTAATACATATGAATTTGAATATCAATGAAATCTCAATATGGTTATTTCAAAATTTTAACTCTCTTTTCTGCTACATTCCTCATTTTTAGCTGCTTTAGTATAATTTCAATTTTAATCTCATTTAAATATATCCTTTATCAGTGTCATGAATATAGGTGCTTAACATTCTTTTTACTTACTCATATACATGGTATAGAGAAAGTATTGTTACTGAGAAAATAAATCATGAGATTTTATTGGAAATAGATTTTAGTGTCCCTGATACTGTCTGTCCATCTGTGCTAACCTCATATTTAGCATAGCATGTGTTTACTGTTAATCCATGTTCTCTGAAATGTTTTTTATCTTTGTACTTTGGATAAAGAACTCTTTATATTAAAGAATGTTTTGAAAATTTTCTTTAATGTGGCTCTTTAAAGTTTGGTATAGATGTTGGAAATAATATCCATGAGCCACATTATTGCCATTTATTTATCACTTGTACCTCATCTGTTCATTACATCAAGAAAGTTGAAAACTATCTAGCAGTACAGATGTACTAAGTTGAGAGAGATGACAGCTTTTGAAAATTAAAACAAATGATACAATACTGATTAAATTGATAGAATGAAAATCCCAATCCAGGTATGAAATTGCAAGATTTTGTGCCCGAAATGAAATTACATTTACATGACATGTATTACGCTATATATGAGACATCTTGAAATAAAATCAAAACATCTTGAAATAAAATTCAAATTTGTTATAATGTTTCCAAATATAGTAAGTATTAATGTTGCTAAGTTAGTTTTAGATACAAGTGATGGATGTATTAATGACATATGTTGAGTAAGTGTTTTCCAAAATTCAACAGATACATATCTATTCAATAAAATGTACTTTTTATAAGATGTCTTTCAATTGTAGAGTTTTATAGATATTTTAGAAATTTTGTGATACGTAAATTCGTTTGCAATCTGTATCGAGTTTGATTTGAAAACAATTTTCTGTAACTCTTCTGCGAGCATATTGTAAAACATTCGTGCCTAAATAATTTCTTCAATCAATTTTGTAGCTACCTTAATTAAATGGATTAATTTGTAAGTGAAATTGTATAAATACATTCTTTTCTTTGTAAAGTTAGTTTTTAATTCTAAAAATAAGGGTTTTAAAAGTGTATGAGATAGCATGAGCAATGGTTTTGAACACAGGCTTTAATATGGAGTTAGGGTCAATAAGAGGGATAAAGCTGTAAAACATTTTTAAATTTTTGGTATATGATTTGGAAGTGAGTTAAAGAGGGTGGGGGTAATATTTTAGAGGGATTTCATAAATATTTGGGGAGGGTCTGTGTCATAGGGCTCGGGGCACCCCTGGATGTGGTTTTCTCAAAATTACAAATTTGCAAATATTCCACTTATTTATTAAGTTATTTATTATACTTTATAATTTGCTGATGGAACGAAATTATATAATCCAATAAAAAATATTGTGATTTTATTTACGAAAATCAAACCAATGCAGTTGGTCTGTGCTTAATAAATATGTTAAGATTAAGAGATGTACAAAAAATCAAATGTTTACATATGTTATAAGCTTCATTTACAACCATAGAGTAAGGTTGTAATACTGACAAAACTTTACAAAGTACTTTCAATAGTCACTTCAGATTTCATTATGATTAAATTATATGTTACAAATAATACTACTAGGTATTTTCTTATTCAAAGGAGGGTTGAGGTGTTGGATCAGCAAAAGGCAAATGTTGAAAGTCAAAACCATCAGCCTCTAGGTAAATAGAACAAGGTAAATAGAAACATAAGACCACTGAAGCAAAAGAAATTGGTAATGAATATCATAACACGGAATGTGAAAACTCTACTACAATCTTGTAAACTGCTAGAACTATAGAATAGAAGAAGTAAGAAGTACAAAATTAGATACTATAGCTATACAAGAAACTCGATGCATTGGATGTGGGTTTATCATAAAGAAGTATTTTATATTTTATTTTAATGGACCAGAATGTAAAACAGGTCAGGCTGGAACTGGCTTTGTAAAAAGAAAGAAATGCTGAAGCATGTATGGGGATTTATGCCACTAAACTCATCTCTCAAGGCTATGTAAACTAAGATTGAAGGGAAAAGATAATAATATAACAATAATTACTACAGATGCACTGAAAAGAAGAAGACAAGAACAATTTTATAATCTTCTAAGCATCACTGATAATGTACCCAGATCTGATACATTAAGAATCATGGGCAAATTCAATTTGAAGCTAGGAAGTGAAGGAATTTATAAGCACATAACTAGAAACAATACCATGCATGAAATAACTAATGAAAATTGTGAATTTCTGGTTGACTTTGCTGTATCCAATGACATGATAATTATGAATACACAATTTCAACATAAATTGATACAAACAAGAAATTGGGTATTACTGGATGAAAAAAATACAGTCAATCAAATTTACCACATACTAATAAATTATAATAAGAAAGAAATTATTGTAGGTGTGAGATATCTATTGTTGATTTGGATCACTTTATAGTAAAAAATATCTTCCAAGATCATTTCAAAAGAAACTACCACAAACATACAAATGGGATAGAAAAAACTTGCAAGATCCCTACTGAACTTAAGGAATATAGAACTGTACTCTCTATTATCAGAATTTTTATTATAGAATCCTCACTTTGAACTGCTGTAGATGCCACCAAAAAAATCTTAGAAAAAACTTATTAATACAATTAAATTTGTCTTGTTCTTCTGCTTGTACTCAAGTAAAGAAAATGGTTTGAAGAATGAATAATACTGTTTTAAAAACAGAAATGTTTAAAATAACGCGAAAGTTTGACTGTTTTTCCCGATACTTCGACTTTACTATTTTTTTATAAAATAAACTAAAAGTATGAAAAATAATTCTTATTCTGCGAATGTTAACTATTATGTTTGTGACAACATTTCAAAATTTCGAGCTTCTATATGTAAAATATAATGAGTTATTAACTTTTTCCAAAAAAACATTGCTAAAACCGATCAGGTACATTGTTAAGGAATAAAATTTATACTGTCCCCTCAGCAAAATGCCGTGATCACATGATCAATGAATTTAAACGTTTAAAACTTAGTATGTAACAACAATTACGTGATAAACAGAACTATGTTTTTATTTGGCAACCCGCGACGCTGAAACGGTCAAGTACTGTCTGGTTCTGTTGTCGTGCGCACACTGCCACACTGACTGGAGTTCACAGCTGAGGTGGCTGCATACCAATTACGCGAAGGATTTAAAGAACACTTAAACATTTTCATCCAATTTCCTCGCTTCGCAACCTTTCATTCGAACACTGTTTTCAACTGAATATGAAAGCAAACATGAATTAAAATTATATAGTAGAACAGAAGATTTAAGACCGTATGGGCATATTCCGTCACGTTTCAAAAATTAGACAATTAAAAGGAAAAATAACCTAGGTAATATAATTTTTTTTTGTATATTTTGTAAGTTTAGAACAGTGAGTGAAGGAAACAGAGACTTCTAGAATCAGTCAATCCAAGTATATGCAAGCTGCAGGCAACAGCTCAAGAAGTCATAACACTAACGGGACTACTAACGGGAAGCGTGGGGAGTGAAGAACGAAAGAAGGGATCGTATACAAAGGACCTCTTGACAACTCTTGAAACAACTGCGCAAGACATGAGAAAATGAGATTATGCTAACCTTAATGGAAAGGACCCGTCAGAAAATCTGAATCCGCCACGTCGTCACTGTCAACATGAGAGTAAATATCAAATAAAAAACTGAAATATTGATGAAAATGTGTGTTAAAATCCTTCGTGTAATCTGTACGTAACCACCTCAACTTGGACCCTAGTCAGTGTCGTAGGACCAGTGTACTTTACGCTGTAGTACCGCTGGTCGCAAATGAAAACAGTTCTGTTTACCACTTATTTGTGGCTACATACTAAGTTTCAATTGTTTAATTTCGTTGATCATGTGATCACAGCATTTTGCTGAAGGCGACAGTATAAATCTTAATCCAAAAAAATGTGCCTGGTCGTTTTTTGCAATGTTTTTGGAAAAGGTTAATACCTCATTATATTTTGCATGTAGAAGATTAAAATTTTGAAATGTTGTCACAAACATAATAGTTAATATTCGCTGAATACGAATTATTTTTGACACTAAGTTTTTTTAATAAAAATTAGTAAAGTTGACGTATCGGGAAAAACGGTAAAAATTTCGTGTTTGCCGGGGTCAAGCTTATGACGGAGGCTCTAATATGAGTGGAAAATTTCAAGGAGCTCAGGAACGAATAATAAAAATACAACCTCTTGCTATGTATAGTCACTGCGCTAGCCATAGACTTAACTTGGAAATAAGCAAAGCTTGCTCCGTTTCTTCCATAAGAAATGCAATTGGAGTGATTTTAGCTGTTGCAAACGTTTTTAGACAATCTGCCAAAAGATTTCTTATACAGGTTCTCTAGGCTTTGTCTAAAGGCGTGTTTATTGTAACAATAAATCATGAATTTAGTGTTATTTCAATTTTTATGATTTTTAAACAGTATACTCAGAATAATCTATAGTTCTATAATAATTTGTACATGTAAATTTTTTGCGTTAAATTACAAACAAATTGACATTTTATATGTATTATAACTCGCAGCTAACTTTCCATCTTATCTAGGAATTTTTGCTGAAATTTTTGAATCCTTAGCCTCTGCCTTAGGGCCCTTGATCGGAATTCACGGGAAGGTCCCTTACTTGCTTCCGGAGGGTAAATTAGTTTATTGTCCTCCACGTGGTCATACGCAGTATGTACTGTTTTTTGACAATAAATTTATTATTAAATTTAGAAATTGTTTTCATTTCTTGTGATATAATGTATTGGTATACAGTTTTCTTTTCTTTCATCTTCGTATTTAGATATTTGTTGAATTCAGGAGGGTTTTTTAGTGGGTATGGTCAACATATCAGGCGAGTCCCACACACGGGGAAGAGTCACTACTACGTCTCTTCTCTATTATGGTGCGAAACTGAATTTTTCTCTACCTGCCTGGGCTCTAATGACCTCGATGTTGACGAGCCCTAATGCCCCATTTTAAAAAAATATGTAAGGGAAGTATTGTAATCGATCCAAAAAAACTATTTGAGATCTCTTCGGATCTTTGCGAATTGCTTCCAGGAGAGTCTTATTCTCAAATTTTGGCAAATGATGTCCACTGTCGTATGTTAAGAATTTTCTTCCCCCTNCCCCCTTCGATATCTCACGAACAAATTGACGCATCGAAACCAAACTTGGGATTTGACTTTGAATGCGTTGGGGGAATAGAAGAAGCCTATTTCTGGACTCAGAAGCTCCACTTCCGACTTGATTTACATACCGCGCTCCACTTCCGGTTTCTAAATATTTAATTTTTTTTAAAACAATGCATAAAGCATTTTGGTTGGTGAGTGAATTCTGCTAAGTACAGATTTTGCTAAACCGCATTCTTGTAATACGTCGCACTGTTTTCGCTTTTTATAAATTCTGCCAATAAAAGACTACTATAAAGAGTTTAATGTGGAAGATATTTCATTCAATCTATTCTTGATTTTTTTTTATTTTTTTTAGTTTGAGTATTTTACCAATATATTTATGATAAATGTTTTGAAGCTGATTCATTGTTGAAATATATAAATATTTTGTTTAATAATTACTACATAGTGTTATTTCTTTTTTGTAGTGT
>NNCF01128181.1:314735-329105 GCA_002313205.1 Laupala kohalensis | reverse complement strand
CTATGAAGACCTTGCGAGACAACGAATCTCGAGATGTCGTTTAAATATAGAGAATGGTAAAGTTTATTGAAGTCAAGAATATACAGAATATTTTTGTTATAGAAGTCCAAAATGTGTATAATAAAAAAATACAAAATATTTCTTTAAAAGCACTGTAATGAAACATTTTATCTCGTTACGATTTACCCGCCGCACGATGTCTTCCAAATATGGGAGCCGTTTCAAATAGACCTACGATTGGTCGAACAAAACTTCCACACTCGAAGGGGAAGCAGGAGGAGAGAGGCGTTGCAAACTTAACAGATCCAAAACTGGTCAGAGAGTGGGACTTAGAAAAACAAATGGGTCCTTTTTTGTTATCAGTAGTGTACAACCACATTTTGTTGCTCAACACAAAACCTATTTAATTCTATTCTCAGCACACTTTAAAATACTCTTTTGGCCTTCATAATTGCATTGTCTATATATTCCTGAAACAAAAGTCTATCATCTAGCAATAATCCCATAAACTTGTGCATAACTTCTATCTACTGACTGTACATTTTTGCAACGAGATTTCTTCTGTTTTCTACTGCATGACTGAACCACATAGCTTTTAGTCTTTGTGGCCGAAATTTTTAAACCGTGGTCTGCTGTTATCCATTCAAGGTGATCGATTGCCCTTTGACTTTGGCGATCTAGAGCTAACCTATTGTTCCCTTCTACATTTATGTTCAAATCATCAGCATAAGCAACTTACCTTATCTCATCTACTTCTAAAACCTCCAATATGTTATTTACAACCATGTATTAATAGAGCGTCTTATTGGAGGACCCTTGCGGACACCCAGACGTCGCATTCCTCAGTATGGTCTTCCCTCTATTCTTGAGCATGATATTCCTGTTTACAGTATGCTTGTTTACAGCACAGTTTACAGTTTGTTCCTTGTATACTTATTCTAATACCTTAAGTACGGAGCAACTTTACATGCGTATGGTCCCGACAGCAACCAGATCAATGTATCTACATACCAAATACGAAGTCTATATTGTATTATGTCCTTCAATATCATATTTGGATATTTCCAGTTAATGTTTATAAGTAATATCCTTTGTTTATTTCTAGCCTCTGCATGTCTGCAATATATGATGACTGGAAGCAGTTTAATAAAGGTGAGACCAAACTCACGACAATACCATCGTTTCTTCTCTTTGTCCGAGGATCTGAATGTAATTCGGTGGACCCCCACCACCAAGAAGTCTTCAAAAGCCATGAGTAAGTAGTCTGGTCAATTGGGCCAATTTGAAAAGGAGTGAAACATTTTGATATTTCTTTTAACTATGCCAAGAAAAGACTGCAATTCATTTCGGCTTCGTAAATTCAAACGCGATGAATGGAACAGCAAACTTTATTTTTCAAAGACTCCTTTACTTGCTCTTTAGGAAATGGACCTTGCATTTTTTATTTGTTCCTTGAAATTATTGATAGTGTTTTACATTGTACTTATGAAAACAACCTTGCGATGCAATATAGCTCAAATGGCCAAACAAAATATGGCGTAATAAATAAAATAAGTACAAAAAAATAAATAATAAAATAATTTTAGCATAGGATTGTTATTAAAAATGTAATTAGCAGAACTCTTGCATAATTAGGAAAAATACCGAAAAAACAGAAGGAAAACAAACAACTCAACGATGCTCGAAAGTTCGGAAAGCGACACCGAATGCAAGCTCGCGAATCATGCGTACATGTAGATTGATCAAGTGCTTATTATTATTATTATTATTATTATCATTAATTAATAATAATAATAATAATAATATGCATCCTCTTCTTTAACACGGTCATCACAAGGGTTTGCTATCATAAATTTACAATCAGTTACCCTTTTCGAAATTGACCTGTAATTTTTAATAATATATTATGTAAATCTAGAACTGTTGCAGTTTCTCTATGTTGTCACCGTAGACATGTATTTTGAGGTGTTAGGAAACGTAGTTGGGATTGACTCCGGCCTTAGAAGAGCCATCCCCCGTTCAATAATTGAAAGCGTTCCGTCAGGAAGCTTGGATTCATTGTGTCTTTGTATACATTGTCAGTTTCAAGTACCAAATCGAACTCTCGAATGCAAGTTGTAACTTTGTGTGGGGGCGGTAGATGAAGATGTAGGAATAGATGAATCAGACTTGGACGAGGAATGTGAGATAAGAGGTAAAAGATCAGGGACAGGAGAAGAAAGGGGGAAGAAGTTTTTTGGGGAAGTAGTTGGTAGTGTTTTTATGTAGATGACTATAGGACGCAGGAAATGTGTCAGATTAAATAGTGTTTTAAACGCTATGTGTAACACCACACCACAAGCCCAGATTCAGTGTGAGTTCTTTTAGGTAGGAGCGGGATTCACACATATACCACAACCCTAATGGTAGAGTCCGCTGTCACCAGCTCGGTTTCCCGGGCAATTAAACACACGTGTAATAATAATTAATGATTTAATTCAAATAAATAGAGATCTGAATATTTACACACGTAGACAAACTCTCAACATCATTAATACATATACAAATCTGTTATTACACAAATAATGCTATCAGAAAGCATTAATTACACATAAATAAATTGAGTTGAAGATAACAAATTCGGAAAACCTCTCTAGGTTATCAGAATCTCCAAAATTACAAGTTTCTTTTCCCGAATAACTAACTGATACAAGTTACGTCACTCGCAAGTACTAGCAGATGAATTTAAATTACCGCAGTAATTCTTAAGCGGTCTGTCGACCAATACTAGCCAGGTCACACATCAAACCTGCGGACTCAGATCACACAGCCGAATCCCCGAGGATCTTCAATCCTCCCAATATATACGGAAGCGTAGGTCACGTGACCACGCCTTCGCTGCGACAATGAGCACCGTGGTCATCCCTCAGGCGTTCTGAGAACGCAATGACCTAGCGAGGGCGCCGCGGCCGCACCACGCCAGGCGTTGGAGGCAGGTTTGTTATTTTATCTGTATTCGGCGAAAATACTCCATTCACAACGTCTTAACATTCTTTCTTTAGGGTTTTACCGGCCTCGCCGCGGTACACATGGCGAGCAAGTCCCTTTCACATAAATAGCATAACACAGCCTACATTCCTTAAGGGGCCTCGACCCGGTTCATACGGCGACAAATGCACTTTCAAAGAAATATTATAAGACAAAGGGAAAGGCATGCACTGGTCACACGCTTCTGCAACATTCTTCGAGGACATTACAACCCAATTTTCAGAAGTAAACGGAAACGGTCCAACAATAACACAATGAAAGGGAAGGCTTAGTGGCGGTCACTTTTCCTAATCAGCGGCGTCCGGTTAAGCTTCTCAATTCTTACGCCCCACTTGGTGGAAGGGTGTAAAAATAACAATTCATAAACGTATTGACTTGTCTTGGTTCTGATGTTACACTATGTCAATTACCATATATTTTACTAATTAAATTTATATTGCCTGATGTAAAGTCATAAAACCAATTACAGATTTCTTTATACTTGCAATAAACATATGTTCGATATTCTTGTAGTATTTATTTACATAGTTTACTCACACATTGGAACACTGAAATCAGACCAAATACAAAATGTAATACTACAAAGTTCTAATTAGTGACTTGATTTTTGATTTTTATATTATGTTTCTGCTTCCAAAGCTGCTTCATTCTTTCCGATCTTATTGCCCTTTGATCATCAATTATGGTGTATTGTTTTCGTTCATATATTTTTTGTGTAAGTCGTAGATTGTTGTTTCTCATCATCCTTTTCTTCTCTTTTTTCAATTTGTTGCATCGTTATATTTAATTCTTCTAAATATTTCTGAACTTCATTAAACCAGTTATTTTTTATTTTATTTTTCCGAAAGTAGTTGAATAGTTGTTTTAGAAGTCTATCTTCTGGCAATCGTGTTATATGGCAGAAGAAGACAATTCTCCTTTTTCGCATTGTATCTACTATCGACTCACTTTCCCGGAATACTAATTTATTTGGCAATAATCTCCATTATCCGTCTACTTGGTGTTTTATGTAGATGATTGTTCTGACGATTCTCCTGTATATCTTCTGTAATTTATCTGTTGTAGATTTAGTATTTAACTTAAAAATCGTTTCACTAGCATAGGTAACATCAGGTACAACAACGGAAAAGTAGTGTTTAAATTAGACATTTATCGAGAAATTTCTTCCTGTATGTTGGTCAAGTAATATGTCATGCTTGCTTCAATTTACTTGTTCTGTTTTCTATTGAAGCTTTCTCTTTTGAGTTCCAAGTTATGATTTCCCCAAGATATTTAAAGTTACAATCTTAATTCATTTATCATTACTCAATTGTATGGTTGGCGTTTGAACTGGAAAAGTTGGCATCATTTCAGTATTTTCAAATGATATTTGTAATCAAACTTTCGATGCTACTTTTTCCAATTCTTCCATTTTAAATTTAGCTTCTTCCACAGTATTTGGAAGTAGTGCAAGATCATCCGCGAAAGCTAGGCAATTAAGTTTGATATTTTTGCCGATCATAATGTTTACTGGGCATACCTTATTCCATTCTCGCATGACTTTCTCCAGTACACAGTTGAAAAGAAATGGGCATAGTCCATCCCCCTGTCTCAGTCCAGTTCGGATTTCAAACGGTTCAGACAATGCACCTTTAAACTTAACTTTTGATTTAGTATTCATAAGGGTGATACCACTGAGGTTAATCAAATTCCGGTGTAAACCAAATTGTTTAAGGACTTTCAATAGAGACTCTCGGTGGATACTGTCGTACGCTTTTCTAAAATCAACGAAAGTAATGACTGAACCCTTCTTTTGAACTCTTTGATGTTTCATGATCCATTTAAGACTCATGATTTGATCTGGGCAGCTTCGACCTGGTCGAAATCCTCCTTGATATTCTCCAAGTTCTCTATTGAGTTGTTCCTGAATTCTCGTGTATATAATCTTCGATAGAATCTTATATGTGACATCCAGAAGAGAGATCTCTCGGTAATTGTTTGGGTCTGATCGATCACCTTTTTTGTACAATGGATGAATTATCGCTGTATGCCATTCATCTGGCATTTTTCTATATTCCAAATGTCTATAATATGTTTGTGAAGGTTTCGACGTCTTTGTTCATTTCCATAGCTCAGCAACCAGTTGATTCTCTCCTGATGCTCTGTAGTTTTTGAGCGAACCAATTGCTTCAGTCACTTCTTTGTAATCTGGTGGTATCACCTTTTCTAACGGTGTATTGTTTTGTGAATAAAGATCAAATTTGAAATATCTATGTGGTTCTTCACACTTAAGCAGTACTTTAAAATAATTGTCCAGGATATTGACATTGTCCACGTTATTGTGCGCAATTTTACCATTTTTGTTTTTCATCATAAGTGTGAATTTTGATTGGTACTACCTAAACGTTTTGTAATAATCCCTTGTTTTATGTTGGTTAAATGCTTCATTTATAGATGTTAATGTTTCTAGGTAATAGTTTCTTTTAATTCTCCTCATTTCCTTAAATGTTTGCCTTCTTGCATTAATTAATTTTTCACGGGATTCCGTAGTTTTCCTTTGTTGATCATGCAACTAGACCTTGTGCCTTGTTTTAATTGCTTTGTCACAATCCTTATTCCACCACGCATGTTTTCTTCTTCTTTTGGATAGGAGCAACTTCCTCTGCTACGGTCTTTAGTGTATTAACTGGAAAAGTTGGCATCATTTCAATTTTTTCAATCAATCTCCAATTTATTACTTAAATATGTTATGTTTTTTCCGAATATGTTGTGTTATTTATTATATAACTGTTTTCATACTTTCTCCTTATATCAAATCTGGATGACTTTCGTTTCTTTACTGGTATCAACTTTATTTTTATTTTTTAAATATAGTTATCAGAGTTTATATCTACTCCTCGGAGGACTTTGACATTATACATTTCTTTGTGATAATTTTTATCCATGGCTACCATGATCAATTTGAAATTCCCCTAGTTGTATGTTGTGACATTTCCACGTCATTATTTTGTGTGGAAGCCTCTTAAATCCTGTGGTTTTCATAACAAGTCCATGGTCAGTATAAAGGTCGATCAATCTTTGGCTATTCTTGTTTGTTAGTTTATGAGCCAGCCATTTCCCCACCACTTTGCGATGCTTTCGTTATGTCCTATTTTTGCATTAAAATCTCCAAGCTAAATTTTGATATGTGTATCTGAAATGCTTGATATCAATTGATCAAGTTCTTTCCAAAAAGTTTCCACTTCTTCTGTATCTTCGGTATTTTTGTCATATGTGGGGGCATGAATATTTATTAATGTGTAAATTTTGCTCTTAACTTTAATAGTTAAAGTAGCTGTTCTAGAAGAATTTGATGAAAAATCTGTGATATAATCTAATATACTATTATGTATCAAAAATCTCATTCAAAATTGTGGGATATTCTTTATTACCCTTTTTCCTGGAGGTCCCTTATACAGACGATATCCTCCTGTTTCACTTGGGTCCTGGTCCATATCCCGAAGTTCCTGCAGAGCTGTTATTACAAAGTTGTGCTGATCCAGGACATTGTTAAATGTTTCAATTAACCAAATTTTAATAATGAATTTATGTTTATTGTTGCAAAGTATGAAAATTTCCATGGCTTGTTGAATTAAAGCCTTTTCCCTGACTCTCGTGGCGACTGTTGAGTTTCCAGACGCTCCGACTCTCCTTGATTTTCTAAGTGACACCCCACCGTATCCAAATGGTGTCTTTGCTGGTGTATGTTCAATCCGGTGGATTTTTCGTTAGAATACTCTCCATATTGGGTCGATTATCTGATCTTGCAATCCAGAGGTTCTGACCTAGGTCAGGAATTACAATTCCAGATGTGATCTGGACAGGTGATTAGTGAAGTATGATGTGTGAGGTGTGTTTGGTCCGCAAGAGCTATTTTATTTCACTCAAGTCCGCTGGTAAGCCAGTGAGAACCCTGGGACGCGCCTCGTGGGAGTATCACCTCTCCCTCTGTTATGACAACACAACAGGTTCGATAACTTGAATTAAATATTTATATAAACTAAAATAAAAGTTTAAATAAAAATACTCAAATCAAAGCCTGAAACACATTATTCGAAGCCATTAGACTATGAGACAGTGGAAATGATTTGTTGAATACAATAGGAACTCTCACCAATATCGTTTATGATATGTTTTTATTGTGTATTACATGCGCGTATATTTAGTAAACTTATTCAATGGTGAGTTGATATATATCACAAATACATACACTAAAGTACCGCTGTAAAGAAAAACTTTTTTATAAACATGCTTCAACTATTGCCTTGTAGAGGAAACACAAGACAGTGACCGAGGAGCCACCAGGTGACGGAAAATGTAGACCTTGCATTTAAAATCTTGAAGAAAATTAAAGAAGTTCGTGATTCAGCGGAAGGTAAAGTCGAATAAAAATAAAATAGCAACGAAAAATAAAGTGAAACGAATACCATCGAATGCATCGTTGAATACTTAGTATTTCCTAAGTATTTGAATGCGAAGTATTTTGTATTTGTCGAAAAAACTCAATTTTAAGCTTCAGAACCGATTTACTTGTTATATATACTGTATACCCGGTCGACGTATTGCTATGGAGTGTGAAATTAGCGGCGAGACCCGACCGAGTCCCTTGATCCACTCTAAAATATTTGTAATAGTTCTTTAACAGAAGAGGTGTTTTCTAACATATTTAAGAGAGCTAAAGTGAAACCTTTACGCAAGAAAGGAAACAAACTCAATGTTGGGAATTATCGACCAATTCCAATTCTACTCATTTTCTCAAAAATCCTAGACAAATGTTCTATAAACAACTTCTAGATTTTGTATCGAACCATAAAAGACTCATTGACAGTCAATAAGGTTTTAGGAAATCCCTTTCCACTACCATCACCATATCTGCTTTCTTAAATGATGTTACCATCTCTCTTGACCACGGAATATATCCTCAGGGTATTTGTCTTGATTTATTTAAGGCATTCGATGCCATCGATTGCGAAATTCTCTCTTCAAAAGTGTATTCTTTGGATTTCTTGGACTCACGTCAATAGCTAACTACCTACTTAAAAGATAGGCATCAACATGTTGAAATATCCTATGCAAAAAATACAGTACTTCAGCATTGCCTTTCTGAAACAAAAACACTTTCTTGCGGAGTTCCTCAGGGTTCAATCTCGACTCTATACTCTTTTTGTTATACATGACCGACATGTCATCCTCCACATCAGATTGCAATATGGTTCTTTTTGCTGATGATACTAATTTACCATGTAAACATGTCAACACTCAAAACGTTTTGTCTAGTTTACTTTAGTTTAGAAGAAGGCATCGAGACAGGCTCAGACTGGCCTGTGCACGTAGGCTATGAAGAGCCCATTGTGCGGCCCACGTAATCCTAGCAACGGCGTCCTATCTCTGTGCCCTTGACTAGGAAAAGAACCTTCCTACCATTGTCAGGATCGAAATTTTATCCTTCTGTACAGTCCCCAAAGACCGGTCTTCTCGCCTCGAGGACCTCACAGTTCAGGATGACGTGACGGGCAGTGTCTTCAGTCTCCCCGCACAAACGAGAGGATACGTCTCCGTTGAACAGCCCTACCGTTTTAGGTGTTTCAGGACATGGCTGTGTCCAGTGATCAGCCCTATCACTGTCCTGATGTCTTCCCTGTTCATGCGAATGGGGGATATGATTAGAGAAGGACTGGATTTTTTGACAATAATTTTGCCTAACCTTTGACCGGGCATTTGCAATTACAGTCTAAGTTGTGTTTCAACTGCCCAGGTATGAACTGCGTTTCGAGCCGTTTAACTACTGATTCCGCATAAAAGGTCCGGTCCGAAGAAAGGTATCAGGGAACGTTTTTCGCTAGTTTGTCAGAATGTTCGTTCCCTTCTATGCCTTGATGACCAGGCACCCATCTGAGGTCCACAGTGTTGCAGAGAGCAAGGATTGTGAGAGACGTGTACATTCCCAGACAAGTTTCGAGGATGTCTGGTCACAATCTAGCGCCTTGAAGGCGGGTTGACTATCTAAGAGGATGTGAATGTGCTTACCATAGTAGCCCCTCTCATGCCCCTTTAATGCACATATAAGGATGGCGTGGATTACTGCCTGAAATATTGTGCAGTATACCCCCACGCTGCCGAAACTTCTGTCCTAGGGGATTTACTGAACACCCCAAATCCTGTTCTTGTTCCCACGCGAACACCAATTGGTTTGCGTTAGAGTACCAATTGGTTTGCGATACGCACCGGGTGGTGGTCCTTGTCTCTCCAGTCTGTTCGGGAACAAAGTTCGACCGAGAATAGTTTGTGTAACAGGGATTCACTTGGAATGAGATCTGGTCTCATGTCCAAAACTGATCCTTTAAGCACTTCACCCGTAATAAGAGAATGACCCACCATTTATGTGCTCCCCCTCCAGTTGACGGTACTAGCTAATCGGAAGACCGTCATCCTTGCCTCAGCTTTGAGGTGAATGTTGAGAGGTGTCAAACTTAATATAGTTACTAATGTTGCAGTAGGGGTACAACGGAATTCTTCAGTAATGCAGACAGAGGCCAATCTTTACAAACTTGATAAATTCCTGCGGAAGTTGCCTGTTGTGCTTTAGGTCACCAGATTACTGCCCCATAAGCAATTTGTGGTCGGACAACCGCTACATATAGCCAATGAGTTATATGCGGTTTGAGATCCCAATTTAGCTCCACAGAGCGACTGACGGTTAAAAATGACCATCGCGCTCTGTGGATAACTTTTTCAGATGATGGTTCCAAGTAAGTTTACAATCCAGTGTGATTCCCAGGTATTTAACTTTCTAGGAAAGGGTTACCCTTTCACCGTTGAGCCACAGGTTTCCGAAAGCGCCTTGGACTCTATTTTTGGCAAAGGGGATTACAGTTTTCGACGGGTTAACTGGAAGCCCTTTCCTTTCGCACCAGTTGTTGACCGTTTTCAGACACTCATTCATCAGGTTTGATTGCGTTTGTGGGAATTTCCCAAAAAACCACTAGGGCTATGTCGTCAACATTCCCTTGACAGTAGAGGCCTTTCTTAGATAAGGTCTGAAAGAGACCGTCAACCACGAGACTCCAGAGGATTGGCGAAAGAACTCGACCCTGAAGACAGCCCCGCAAGCCAATGATTTCCCTGCTCTTGCCGTAATGACAAGATTGGTTTCTTCTATGTCGCAGCATGAAGTTTATCCGCTTACAAATAGTGAATTCACTCCTCGATTGCGAGCGGCCGTGACCATTGAGTTATACGATGTGTTATCAAAATCTCCCTCGATATCGAAAATGCTGCCAGAGCTATTTCTTTCCGGTCATAGGAATCCTCCAACCTGCTCACCAGTTGGTGCAGTGCAGATTCGCAGGATTTCTCTGGTTGGTACGCACGCTAATTTCTATGGAGTGGAGTGTTCGACAGTACCCTCCTTTGAATATGATGATCCACTTTTCAACAAAAATGATGAGAGGTTAATGGGCCTGTACGATTTCGCGTTCGTGTAACTCGCACATCCGCGTTTCGGTATAAACACAACTCTGTTTATCTTCCAGGCTTGTGGTATATAACCATAGGCAATGCTAACCCTGAAGATATCACAGAGCTTGAGATATAGGGAATTTGGTCCCTTTTGAAGAATGCTGGAAAAATTTCGTCCCCTCCAGGAACTTTGTATGGAGCAAATTTGTTTATTGCCCACTTGATATTGGTGACCGTGACTATTCGTCTGACTGTCTTCCAGTCCTCCGCAGGTGCTCTCGGCCAAGGGTTAGTTGCAGGTTCGAAGAATCCGCCATCACTAACAACAAAGTCACTAACCCTAGGAAATGGCTCGAAAAGGAGATCGAGGGTTTCCAGGGCTGAAGATGTGAATCCTCTTGTAGGTTTCTCTAAGGTCCCTAAGGGTCGAATTCGGTGGTCGGCTAGGGCTTTGTGAAGTCTGGCTGCCTCTGCCTGGCTGTTTATGTCATGACAGAAGTGTTTCCGGAGGTCCACTTTGCCCTACGAATTACGCTTTTGTAGTCAGAGAGAGCTTCTCGATACTCAGTACCAAAGCGTTTACATCTGTTAAAATGTTTACTTACTTTTCTCTGCTTCCTCTTGAGATCATGAGATCACCAACGTGTACGTTGTTGTCTCGACCCCGACTCAAGGGGGCAGTCGCTGTGATAGGAATCCAGGATTGCCTCTTGTAAATTAGATGCTACCAGATCGATATCTATCTACGATTTCACCCTTCTAATTGCTTCAATCATTGCCGCAAGTTCGATCGTGTACCTATTCCAATCAGTTTTCCTGGGGATCTTGAAAAGCACTTGTTCATCTATTACCCGTTTTTTAAATGAAAAAAAACCCTAGATATATCCGTGGTCAGAGTTGGATGGCTCAGAAGAGACATGCCAGTTCTTCACAAGGTTGCAATTAGCGCCCGTGGAGAATTTAATGCCCACAACCTCCTCTCTCACCCTATTTCTAAAAGTGGCTTCCTTAGCCACGTTTAGGATAAATAAATTAAAAATTAATAAAAAATTGAGTAGAGACTCACCTCTAGGATTGGTGTCCGTGCTTCCCCACACTTCATGGTTGGCGTTGGCATCAGTGCCTACCAGTAGATGCTGGTCACCCTTCAGTTTGTTCACCAGGAGTTCTAAGCCCCCGTACGGTGGAAGTTATCATACATCATAGGGAATGTATAAGGAGCTCAAAATTAGATCTTCATTCACCCCTTCGGTGCTATTTAATACTTTCACGGTAGCGATGTCCCTGGAACAGAATTCCATGAGCTGGAAACAAATGTATACCTTTCGTAACCAGGATACGGATCCTGGTATTGGTGAAGGTTATGTTATACATTAACACTCCCTTTGTTTCGCTTAGCCCAGAAACTCTGTCCTTGTGTAACCAAGGCTCTTGGATGAGGGTTAGGAAGATGTCCCTGTTGGGGAAGAATTTACAGAAGGCAGCTGGAATTGCCTTACTGTGTTGCTGGTTGATCTGTAGGACCTTTAGCATGGTCTTTAGCTCACACGATGACTATACTGACCCGCCAAAGGCACAGAAATGCTGTGCAGTTGGCTTCCTTTACAACAGCCAACTCAGTCATCGATGATGAACACAAGAGTGTAGCCGGAAAGTTCCTCCTTAGTGCTGATTGTCTTCCAGTCAGCGATTTTGAAGTTTTTGTTTTGCTCGCCAAGCATGTTGAGGATGTTGTTCAGATCCATCTTGGCAATATCTTTGGGAATTCTGAGGACTATCTTTGTGGACATCAGGATGTCCTTTCTGCTCCTAATCTTGAATTTAGCGTCCTCCCAAGGATTTAGTGTAGCCTCCACCCATTTGCTAGTTGGATCATCATCGCAGGAAAGGATGAGCGCTCCGCTTTCCACGTACGAGGTGACGAATTTGGGAAACTTGCCGCTCTCAAGAGGCTGCATAGCGCCCATGAGAGCATCCTGAATAAACTCCATTTGTTCTTCATGTTTCAATTCCGGGTAGGATTCAGGGTTCGCGGAGATTCCCGGACGAGGGTTCTCTTCTTTTACAGTGCCTTTCTTGAGCCGCTTACAGTACCGTGTGGTGTCTTGAGGTTTGCGGGATAGATCCTTCAGAGCGGCTGCGCTTGGCACCACTCTCAGGAGTTCCCGCTACCTCATTCACCTTGCGGGCCTCCATTTCTTGGGGCTGAAGGCTTCACCACGTTCAGCCAGTTTGACTTTCATGGCCTTTAACGTTGTGCGCCAGACAGCCTAGTCTTAAGATTGAGCGTATTAAGCTTGTCTGCCGCATTGTCAAGTTGTCCCAAGTACCCTGGGGTATCTGTACTCTTAAAGAGGTTGGCTTCTTCAGCGTCCGAGATTGTTGGAGTTTCCTCTCTCGCTTGAGTGTCCAACTCATTGTTCACAGAGGTTTGTCCTCAACTGCAGAGGCTTGTCTGGGGACTTCCTCAGTAATAATAATAATATTAATAATAATATCAATAATAATATTAATAATAATGATAAATTTTATTGTCAAAAAAGCATTACAAACTGCATATAAACTAATTCACACTCCGGAAGCAAGCAAGGGACCATCCCATCAATTCCGATCAAGGGCCCTAAGGCAGAGACGGATTCAAAAATTTCAAAAACGTTCCTAGATAAGATGAAACGTTAGCTGCAAGTTATAACACTAACAGAATGTCAATATGTTTGTAATTTAATGCAGAAAATTTACATGTACAAATTATTATCGAACTATAGATTATTCTGAGTATAGTGTTTAACAATCATAAGAATTGAAATAACACTAAATTCACCATTTATTATTATAATAAACATGCCACTAGACAAAGCCTAGAGAACCTGTATAAGAAATCCGCCTCTACCCGAAGGAAAAACGGAGAAAAACCCGGGCCAGGATGAGGCCACAGAAATAATGTACACAACCGTGTCAAAGATGAGTTCACATAAAACTAAACTAATATGAGCCATAAGACAACACGATCATGCAAGCTAATAGTTTTTGAAATTGTTATAAGTTATTTAAAAAGTACTACAGCAATGGCGTGATAAAGTACAAGACGGATTTAACTTTTATTAAAATAAATAAAGTCTTTTACATTGTAGAAGCACTGGTGCACGAGGTAGTTTTTAACCGCGAATTTGAAGAGATTTATTTTAATAATATCTTTTATATTCTGGGACAGGGAATTATATAGAACGATTCCCGAATGATACGGTCCTTTTTGGCGAAGAGTGGTTGACACTTTAGGGCGATGAATATTATTACTATTGCGAATATTGTGATCGTGAACGAGACTGTTTCGTATGAAGCAAGGGTGACACTTCAGTAATTCGGTCTTAACAAACACGGCCGTTTCATAAATATAAATGCAGGGAAGTGTTAAGATATTTAATTCCTTGAATAAAGGTTTACAAGAGTTTCGGGGGTAAGATTTACAAATTATCCGAACTATCCTCTTCTGAATTCTGAAAGTTTGAATTCTCTGTCCGGTATTGCCCCAGAAGGTAATGCCGTAACGTAAGTGGGAGTAAACGTTTGCCAAATAAACGCAACGGAAAATACGTGGACTAACTGCGTTAACTATGATTCGGAATGCGTAACACAATTTGCTTAATTGGGAATTAAGATTGTCAACGTGACAATTCCATTTGAGGTTGTCTTGAATTTGGAGACCTAAGAATTTTGAATACGTAACAGTTTTTAATTGTGTTCCGTTTAAAGAAAGAGAAACCTGGGGTAAAGATTTTGTGATACTATTGTGAAATGACATAGAAACTGTTTTGTCACTGTTTACAATGAGACGATTTGCATGGAACCAAGCCGAGAGGTTAGACAAAA
>NNCF01128181.1:279144-310958 GCA_002313205.1 Laupala kohalensis | reverse complement strand
TGTCTTGAATATGGAGACCTAAGAATTTTGTATTTGTAACAGTTTTTAATTGTGTTCCGTTTAAAGAAAGAGAAACCTGGGGTAAAGATTTTGTGATACTATTGTGAAATGACATAGAAACTGTTTTGTCACTGTTTACAATGAGACGATTTGCATGGAACCAAGCCGAGAGGTTAGACAAAACTTTTTGAGCGCTGGCGTATTTACATTAGTGTCATCAGCAAAAAAAACCATTTTTCCATCTGATGTGGATGATGACATGTCGTTCACATACAATAAGAAGAGTATAGGGCCGATAATTGATCCTTGGGGTACTCCGCAAGTAAGTGACTTTGTTTCTTAAAGACAACGATGAAGTATTTTATTTTTAGTATAGGATATTTCGACCTGTTGATATCTATCCTTTAAATAAGAAGTTATCCATTGATGTGGAATTCTACGAATGCCTAAATAATGCAATTTTGAAAGGAGAAATCCGTGATCGATGACATCGAAAGCTTTGGATAAGTCAAGAAAAACACCCTGAGGATTTTCTCCACGATCAAGAGATGTGCTAACATAGTTTAAGAAGGAAAATATGGCGCTTGTAGTGGAAAAGGATTTCCTAAAACCGTGTTGATCATCAGAGAGAATGTTATTTTTTGATAAAAAATCTAGAAGACGCTTATAGAACAATTTTTAAGGATTTTTGTGAAATTGGGTAGTAGAGATATTGGTCGGTAATTTCCAGTATTAAGTTTGTTTCCTTTCTTGAGTAAAGGTTTCACTTTAACTCTCTTAAAAATGTTGGGAAACACCCCTTCCGATAAAGAACAATTAAAAATATTTATGAGTGGATTTAATATAGCGTGGGACGAAAATTTAACAATAAACTGAGATATATTGTGTACGCCTGTTGAAAATTTGATTTTTAAGGAGCTGATGATTCCCATGACTTCACTGGCGTTAGTTTCGGAAGTGAACATAGAATTGGGTACGTGGGTGGATATAATTGAAGGACATTGATTTGGATATGTTGAGTTCGTTATTTTACCTACTTCTGAGAAGTAAGAATTAAACAAATTTGAGATGTCCTGTAGATTTGATAAGATTTTGCCATTGTTTAGTAGGGAAATGTTTTTTTTTGCAATTTTCAGACGTTGAAGTGTAATTTTTAACAATATTCCACATGGTTTTCATCAGGTTGTTCGATTTTAGTAGACATGCGGACTTCCCCAGTGAACGTCTGAGGGAGAGGTCCCTCAGTGGTAATGACTGTGGACTCAGAGTGTCCCTCAGCAGTTTTTTCGGTTTTGTTAATATTATCTTTGTTCATGGCGTTCCCACGAATAGCTAGGATAGTACGCCCGGCCAGAGTCCTGCATGGTCGGGTAAGGCTACTGACAGCAGGAGGTCGCCTGGTTTCATTCTGGCTCCGTTTGTGGTACCATTTAGTCCGGTACCATTCACTCCATCGGCACGGGTTGCTTGACACCTTAGGGTTGGCCAAAGGGAAAATTTAGTGTCAGATATAGTAATAGTGAAGTCAGAGTAAGATTTTTGGGCAACAGATTGACCCGACAGAGGAGAGTACTGATAGATGAGCGTTGATAGATGATACTGAAAGAGATGGAGCGTTGATAGATGATTGAAAAGAAGCCTGCCAGTTCAGCTGAACGTGGTCCGAAGTAAGGAAGAGTTGGACCAGGTAGTTTCCAGGTGTACGACGGAGAAAGGCTCCACAAGTGAAGGAGAAGTATGGAGCAGATGCTCGAGGAGGCTCGGCACATGTATGTGTGCATGAAGGCACCCATACTTAACACTTAACGTTTTGTCTAACCTCTCGTGATGGTTTAATGCAAATCGTCTCATTGTAAATACTGACAAAACAGTGTCTATGTCATTTCACCGTAGTATCACAAATCTTTACCCCAGATATTTCTTTGGTTTAACGGAACACAATTAAAAACTATTACGAAAATAAAATTCTTAGGTCCCCATATTAAAGGTTACCTCAAATAGAATTGTCACATTGATATTCTAAATTCCAAATGAATCAAATTGTCTTACGCTTTCCGAATCTTTGTCAATGTAATTAATCCACATATTTCCCGTTGCGTATATTTTGCGAACGTTTACTTCCATTTACGGTACGGTATTATCTTTTGGGACAATTCTGGTAAGAGCATCCTATCAAAAATCAAAGGAAGATTGTATGGATAATTTGAAAATCTCTCTCCTGAAACTTTTTAAACCGAAATGAAATATTTTAACACTTCCCTACTTTTATATTTATGAAACGGTTATGTTTGTTAATACCGAATTACTGAACTGCCACCACTCCTTCATACGAAACTGTCTTCTTCACGTACACTATATTCGCAATAGGGATAATACTTATTGTCGTACAGAGTCTACCACTCTTTGCCAAATAAGGGCCATATCATTTGGGAATCATTCCATGTAATTCCCTCTCCCAAAATGTAAAAGATATGATTAAATCTCTAGAAATTTGGAGTTAAAAGCTAGATACTACACCATTGCTTCCACAATGTAAGAGAATTCATTGATTTTTATAAAAGTTAACATAGGTTCCTATTTTCCATTTAAATGTTTATTTTTTAATTATTCTTTTAGTATTAAATGCGCCAATTCATCTTGTACTTTATCACCCCATTGTTCTGGTACTTTCAAAATACCTGATTAAATTTCAAAAATATTTTCTTACAAGCTATTATTCTTTCATACTATTCATATAAGTTTAGTTTTTATGCGCACTCAATCTGGCACAGTTGTATACAATAAATATGTAGCCCCATCCTTGTCCTGATTTTTTCATGGTGCAAATGAGCTCACATTAAATGACATTTTAAAGCTCGGTAGAGACTTTAACGTTTTTCAAAATGTAAATTTTTGTGGCAGACATGTCTTAAGACAGAAGACAAAGTGAAAGTGTCGCCCGCCCAAAATCTGCTCGGTAGCAACCTCTAAAATATGTTTTTAAATCCTTAAATTGTTATGGAATTTTTTAAGAAAAAACAAAATGAAAGTGTGCTCTGTTGATACGTCAAAAATTGGTTTTGTATACAAGCGGCCACTGCTCATATGCGTAGTGGGTTCATTAGTACCTCCACGACATGTAGCTATTGAGGGATACCATAAATCTTTTTCTTCTAATGGATCCTTTAGTATTAACTGAAGTGGTAAGTTATAATGTGGAGCGAAACAATAGAACAGAGACTCATGATGTTCTCTCCCTGTGAAACAAACGAGGGAGACGAGACGCCGAAAACTTCTAGAACTAAGCGTCTTCGGAAAATTGAACAATTTTCATATTCATTATTTAATTACAGATTAATTTTCATATTCATTATGTATGTGATGTATTACATGTTAACTGGATATATGGTTACAATCAGAGCTCACACTGAGTTGTTCTTAAGCCTTTTGCACACTTGCGTACACAGTAGAGCGAATTTCGTATCTACACAAAGTCTCATGTCAATCGATCGATTGTATATAGACAATCGAGAGAAAAATTCATGTCTACAGACACGCTTGTGAAACAAAATCGCAGAATTTTTGATTCGTTTGAAATGGGAGACATAAGACAAATCTTAGACAATATTGCGCAACATTTCGTAGTATGGACGTTTT
This sequence comes from Laupala kohalensis, assembly GCA_002313205.1. NCBI lineage: Eukaryota > Metazoa > Arthropoda > Insecta > Orthoptera > Trigonidiidae > Laupala > Laupala kohalensis. The sequence goes on along the minus strand of NNCF01128181.1, from coordinate 307,322 downwards.
GGCAGTCATGACCCCAGTTAATCTCTCTAACACGGCGAGAACACTTCGACGGTTTTTGTTTAGTTCTTTTCTTATCAAAATGTAGCTTACGGAGAAAGTGTTGTGATTGATAGAAGATTTTCACACGGCATCATGTTTGTGGGAAGTTGCAAATCCTGAATATAAAAATCGTAATAAGTAGAAAATTGTTATCGAAGAGCTGCCCAAAAAATATAAAGTGTCAGTGAGTGACGTAGAAAAAAATCCAAAATTTGAAAATAGATTGTCGCTGGTAATCTCAAAGATCGTGAAATGCTCTCTCTAAATCTATTTTCTCGTTTCTTTATTTTTCCGCCTTAAAGCTAAAGCAATTCTTCTAAGTCATTTTGGGTCAAACGGGTGAAGTTTCGGAAACCTACGCTGTCTTCTAATTGCGAAGTTGAATGTAAATTGCAACCGAAACGAGGCCCTTCCTCAAGAAGTTAACGTTTCCACCTATGTCTCCTCTTTCGATTTTTGCATTGTCCATGATTATCACTGCACAAGCCGCGATCCCAACAAGGCCAGCCATATTTAGTAATTAACGAGACCAAGGCATTGAATTGTGTACACGCAACAAAGTCTCTAGACTGTCTACATACATTGTCTGTCAACATGCCTATAGACAGGCACTAAATATTCTCTAGACAATCGCTCAACATTGTATGCAAGTGTGTACAAAACCTTAGCTTAGCGGTTGTGTCCAATATACACGCAAATTAAATGCGCTCTAACGCGTTGACTAGACGCTCTAATGTTCATTTGATGGAAAATTCTCTGTGAGAGACATAATTTGAAGTAAATTTAATGTAATTTATCTTGGTGCCGAGCACTATCCTCTAAAAGTGTCTAGTTTTCGAGTTATAAGCAAAAAAACAAAAGAAAAATTGTCTTTTGGGCTTTATTTCGAAGTTCTGGAGAGAATTCACCGCAATATCTGTTTGTCGGACAAAAATCGGTAAAGATCTAATTTGTAACAAATGAACGATACATTGTTTTTGCATACGTATACTTTTCTCTAGAAGCGTGTGCGTTTCGAGTTACAGACAAAAAAATTAAAAAAGCATTTTTTCGAAGTTTTTTGAGTTTTCTCAATATGCACAGCCTTTACGAAGTGGCAAAGTTGAAATTCGGATTCAGTGCCTCCGAAAACATAAGGAACGGTTGAGAAAAATCTTCTACATTTTTCCTGGATTGGCCTTTTTTATATCGTTGGCTACTCAGCTATTGTTGATGTGAAAATAACTTTGTTGACAGCACATGAAATGAAACACTCTAGGTTGTTTTATTGTTCACTTTACAGTATAATTTCTATCTTGTCGGCAATGTGCTTTTAGTAGAGATAGTATTCTGATTTATGATACACCTGAAAAATTTTGTGTTTATTTTTCAGTACAAATTGATAGTATTAAAGAGATCCGCACGGGCAAGAACACAGAGGTCCTTCGATCTCTTGGTCATAGTGAAGACTGTTCATTTTCTGTTCTTTATGGAGAGGAGTTTGAATCATTAGATTTGGTTGCATCTACCCCTGAAGAAGCGAACATCTGGATAACTGGTCTTAATGCTCTCATTGGCGCTCAGAAATGTGAGTATGCAACAAGAAATTATAAGTATACTGATGTGATTCTAATAGGTTTGAAAGGTCGTATGCAGCATTTTATACAAGTATTTGTGAATTAAATAGGGGAAAGTCCTGAAAATTATTTTGATTAATATTGTTTTCCTATAATAAACTGTGTTAAGATTTTTCGAAAAAATATATATTTCAACGAACAGTAGTGTTAGATTGACTTTATATATCCCTCAAATTCTTCTTACATTCTTGAATGTAAATAATAATTACTGTTAATAATTATTATTTAATGATTTTATGTAGACTTATATTTCTATTTATTTTTTGGTACAATTTATATGCATTTCAAGGATAAATATATACGAATATTTAAAAATATTGTATTAGTAAACATTTGAAAGTATCCATTTCTAAGGAATATTTTACATTTGTAATCTAACGAAAGCATTGTGTTCGAACGAAATTACCCAATGGTTGAGCCATTTGTACTTCATGCTCTATACTTCGCTTCGTCTGAACATTGCGATTTGGTGCCCCCATGTAGGAGGTGTGAAGTGAAGTTTGTGACGAGTAGGGAGTGTGACAACCTTTTTTTTTTTTTTTGCATGTAGTATTTGTAAATGGGAAATGAAGCGTGCTATTGAAGCTTATCTACATGGAGCGATAGGAGGTAGGAGTTTGGTGGTAGGCTGTTGTTAGTAGATGGACCGCTTAGCTAAGTTTACCGACAACTTGGTCCACATGGAGGGGTTAGTAGGAGTTGTTAGTAATAGTTAAGAGTTTATTGGTACTATAAGAAGGTGGATAGAGAAAGGAGGATTCGCTTTCCAGTAGTCACAGCTATATGAACTGGGACATTAATGTAAAAATCTACAATTTTTTTTACCCCACCGTGACTTGGTGATGAGCTAGAACGCTACCACCTGAGCAACGGAGGGACTCCACCTATCTCCTCATTAAGTGAGGAAGTAGTCGTGCATATTGCCCCACTTCATATTCGCGTCAACTCCTCTAGGCATGCCTACTGAGCCAGAGCCCATACTCAGTACGCTTGCTCTCGCGTAGACATAGAAATTTACTAACTTCATCTTTTAGGTTAGCCAATTGAAACGTATACGTTTTGAAATGCGTTAAAATGAAAAAGACTCAATTGAAATAACTCTTCACGATCTTGAGTTGTTCTATCACATCTTATAATGTTACTATGAATATATTGAAAATTAATAACTCTAATAGTTATAACATAACGGTTGCTACATCATACGGAAGCTATGGGGGACGGAAATTAATTGGATATGTTTTTAAGGCGTATTTCCTTCTTTAATTTTAACGATAAAACAAGTTTTGAAACGATGTCCGTGATATTGATGAAAGGTTCTTCTCAGTCTGTAGATTTGGATCGTCGAAGGAAGATGAAAATACTGTGACAAACGAAGAATTTGTGTGACTTATAAAGAAATGAACTAAAACATGTTTCTGTATAATCTAATTGCTCATGTTTTAACAAACTCCATTTCTCAGAAATTAATACAGTTGAGGGTACGAAATCCAATAACAAAAGACATTATCCGTGCCACTAAGCTTACTGATACCAATGCCTGCTATAATATAGGCATGGCAGTGTTGGACAAAAAACACGGGAATGCTGCATAAAATAAGTTGATCAGAAAAAAAGAATCTACAATTAAATTCAGAAATGTTGATATTTATTTCTAAATGTCTTTTTTATTTATTGTAGTGTTTGTAAATGGGAAATGTAGCGTGCTATTGAAGCTTATCTTCATGGAGTGATAGTAGGTAGGAGTTGGTTGGTAGACTATTGTTAGTAGGGGGGGCTTCTTAGTTGGGTTTACTAACAACTTGGCCCACGTGGAGGGGTTAGTAGTAGTTGTTAGTAATAGTTAGGGTTGTTGATACTAGGAGCAATAGGAGGTAGATAGAAGAAGGTTTGCTTTTCAGTAGTCACAGCTTTATGTACTGGGACATTATTGTGAAAAACTACCATTTTTTGTAGCTCCACTGGAAATTGAACCTGGGATGACTTGGTGATGAGCTAGAACGTTACCACCGTAGCCACGGAGGGGTTACTTCCATGTCTTCGAAATATCTTATTAGGAATAAAACTGGTGATAATTAACGAGTTGAAACGAAATTATCAGCAAGTTGAACTTCTACAAGCGTTAGACCAAGACATATTATTTTTGAGTTCATTTTGACTAATTTTACTTCTAAACCCAAACATACTTCACCAACATTTCCTTCTCTACTAGGCATATGTTGGGTGAAGTCTTCTCACCCTCTCTGGGATTGGATGGGAAAAAACATTTGTTTCTTGTATACTACTGCAATATTTTTGTTTAGAGTCAGAATGTTTTGTTCATAGTGGAAATGTGATCAGAATGTTGTGTGGATTATGTTGTTGAAGTATTTACAATTTAATTTCATAAAAATGTACTCATAAAATTTTTATGAGAAGTGTAGAATGCAAATTAGACATAAAATCATTATATTTTTATGAATTCATAGTTATTTTTTAAAATTATTTTTAAATAAATTAACAAATTCTTTTCTGACCAATCCATAAATTACTTTAGACGATTATAAAGAAGGAGCACCATTCGATACGATGGGAAAGAAGTGGCGGTTTTGTTAAGTATTTTGAGTTTTACAACAAGAAAATGTTTCACTCACGAAAATGTTTCAAAAAATGAAAACTCACGAAAATCTTTCCAAGAAGTCTTCAAAGTTTCATGGTGAAGACAAACATCATAAAAATGTGACATTATATTATTTCACACATTGTGTCCTCAGACGATTAATGTAATAAAATTGTCATTAAATTTACTCGAGGACAACACACATGGACTGAATATCCTTTAGAGCCTTCTTGAACTCGGAAGCAAAGGGCTGAACACGATACGAAATAGTGAAGTTTGCCCCGTTTCAAATATTGAACATCTTACAGAACATGTTTTCGATACTTTACGAGCGTTAACATATTTCTTAAAAAGAGATCTCGTAATGTCTAATTTAACGAGATGATTCAGCTAGTATTTCTCATCTAGTAAGTTGTAAGTGGCTTCGAAATGTAAATGATGTAATGCAATCTCGCTCCCCGCGGACTTTTCTCTTGTTTATTTAAATATTATCCTCCCAAAAATTATTATCCTTTTATCAGAAGTATACTGAGTTATTTATAATCCTTTCAATAGCTACAGAACAAATGTTTTTTTCTTTATGGGAAATTAAATTTTAATATTTTTTACCCAAAGTATACATAATTCGACATTTATCTGTCCTTTTCATGTATCTGACCTTATTTATCAATGCTGGATGAAAAATTTAAAATAACTTGTTTAAGTTCGAGATCTAAAAAACAGATCATAGTGAGGTAAAACTTGGTCAGCAAATCAAACAGGAAACATTTATTAGCACACTTCAAAACTTTTCTGAACGCAGGATCACCATTTTGGTAAGAAGGTAAAAGTGGGCATCGAAACTACGTAGCTATACAATCTGGTTGAAGTCAAAATAAGAAGAGTTATAAAAAGAGAATAATGTTAAGATCTCTAAGACTGATTTATTTATTCATTTAACATTGCTTTTTAACATCAATCATTAGCGACCTCATGAAATATTTCAGTTACATAATTGAATCAATTGTTACTATAAATATAAATAAATTATTAATAACAGACGTAATAACAGAATACACATTGCAAAATGCTTAATAAGTACAAATGAACTTGAAAATATAACAAATTTATATCTGTTTATCAAGTTGTGACGATTTCAAAAGACATGACTCTGGCATCCTCTGGACGTTTAAAATATATCACAAACATCAAATTTCGAATATATTAGTCATATCATTTGGGATATTTAAGGGATACATTTAATTTTTAAGCTCAGGGCAATGCAAGATGAGGTGGAAGGTAGACACTTGTCTCCACACAGCGGGCAGGACTCTGGGTCTGTCTTTATCAATTGGATGTGATTGAGGTTGAAGTAACCAATCCGCAACATAGTCAGAATAGTTTGATATCTTCTTCCCAAGTGAAGGTAAAATTAAGTTAAAGTAAAATTAGAGAAGACTCCTTTTGTAGTTGATTTTCTTACAAGATGTAATTTCATAGGTATTGATGTGCATTCTAAATCCCATTGTTTTCAAGTTATTGACCTAAATAGTTTTTAGCATCTTTTAAAGATCCATTAATACCCTTTTCTATTTTGGCTAACAAGGTTGCAGTTTTTGCAGCTATATCTGGTTTATACAGAAATTGGGAAACATATGTCCAAAATACGTTATCCAGTTAGGTTTGGATTTTTTCAATTTTTAAATATTTTTTGCTAGCATAGCAAATTGATACAAATGAATTGGGTCATTTAACATAATCAGATTCAATGTGAATGACACTTATAATAATTTATTTACGGCTGTTTCCTCACTCCTTTGTCATTTCATGCCTCACTCCTTTGTCATTTCATGTCACACTCCTTTGTCACTTTTGAAATTCACGCCTGTCAAGGTAAAGATAGTCTTCCAGGAGCGGTTCATATGGAGGCAATCTTGTAGGTTCCGCCGAAACCAATGTAATTTGCTTCATTGCCCAAGAACCTTAGTTATTTTGTGTACTGTAACACAACGAAATGATGGGTGCTACGGTACGTCGGTGTAGTGGGTAACACTCAACTTACCTCTTCTTTTCGGCTAGCTTGTTCAGCACCAGACGTGTTCTACTTTACACGGGCTGGGTTCGACCCATTTATAATCGTGAAAAACGCACACTCAAGTTACTTATGAAAGGAAAACGCCATTTCAATACAATTGGTTTAATTATATTTATTTAAACAGTTACACATTCTTATTTCCTAACATATCATGCATACAACCCCAAAAATCCTAGGACCTCACGTAACAAATTTGAGTTGCTCTCTTTTGAACAAATTAAATCCTGATGGCTTAATTGCTCCAGCAATGGAAATATACAGTGAATTAACTAGAGAGTACCGATGATCAAAGTCCATCGTCTCCGCCCTTATTGTTTAGGTAATAAAATTTGTTTACAAGAGTTGTGGGCTAGGACAATAAGCCGTACGTTCGTTGCACTGTTCTTCTCGCAGCCAAACCACACGAGATCACTGGACGCAGCCAGCTCGTTATTATCTTTGTGATGTGCCGTCTTTCCAAAAAGTCACAGTAGTTGGCCAGTACGCCCGTCCCACAAGTAGGTCATTCAAGGAAGCAGTCTACCCCACGTTGTTGCCCCGATCAACTCCACAGGTCAGTGACCGTCCTTGCCGCCTTCCAAGTTCCATTTCCTCGTTCCTTCCTCAAAATTAGCTGGATGATGACGCTGTAATTGATTGGCGTAATGAGAGTTCATACGCACTTCACTTCAGCCAATGAATTAAATTTTCACGGTCGAGTAAATAATTACGATTCCGCACGAACTTGCACCCGTATCAATCAACGGACATTGCTCGCAAAAATTCGGTAGCCGGAACTAATTAACTAATCAAACTGTTGATGTTACTATTGAAACTCGAACTCTGAGTGAAACTTCAGTTATAATCTCCGAAAGGCATAATGATATGCTCGTACTCTCATAGTAGTAGTGATAGTGACTATTATCTTAATGATCACGTAGAAATTCTCGGAGCGATGATGAAATTATCGAAGTGATGATTCTCGTAGTGAAAAAAGAAAAATTCGGAGAGTCTTCGCTCGTCGTTTAGTAGTAAAATCAGCACTCTGTCACCCCGAAGCTTTCGATCACACTCCCCCTCCGTGGCGTCATGTGACCTTTCTTATCCAATTAAGGTTAAATCTTACTCAACGTGGAGTCGCGATTATTGGCGGGTTTCGCTGTGACGTATTGTCGTCTACGAGTCAATCGTCAGGCTAGATTTTTGTAATTTTCCTTGGTCTCGGAATTGCGTTCTTCCACTAATATCCCTTCGGTGATATCAGCCAGACTCAGATCCTCATCTGTTATCGAGGCGACGTTTAATTTTGACAACCATTTGAATTTAGTGTGTTCGACCCATATCTTTGACACTTCTATATTCTAGACTCTACGGCGATTCCTATGCAGTCGTCTTGCCCTTCGTCCCTTCTGCTCTTCGTCACTCATTTCTATTGACGTTTCACGGGCCTCGTGGCGTCTCTAAGCCAACCTTAATTTTTTCCCTCCGCCTGTGAACCTCCATCGTTCATCAGCTCGCCACACCGGGCTTCACAAAAGACCTCCACCCCTCCTCTAGTAACTTTCCATGTTTTTTCTCTATAACCACACTCATGCACCCGAATCTGTCACCGATACTGACCCGAACTTCTTTCCGAAATCTCAAGTATTTTTCCGTCCCTTTAAGTTAAGATTTTACAGATGCTTCTGAAGATTTATTTAATTTTCCTTTCGTCCTCCATCCCTCGCAAAAAGAACGCGTAGCACGCTGGCGCGCTTAACTAGAAGTGTTTATGGCTTTCCCTTCCAACAAGGAAAAAGCCTCGACCCTCTGAAGCTGTCTCGTCTCCCCCTCCCACTAACGTCCTTCGCAACGGGTCGCGCTGCGTGTTCCGCTCACTCTCAAAACATTTATTATTTTCAAATAATTAAGAATAAATCAAATAAAAGAGGGGAATTGATTATTCCTTACAGTACGCACGCTGGATCTGTTGAAAACATGAAGTTTTTGTTCATGAACCTCACTCCTTTGTGTGACGCAAATTTCCCCACTTCACGTGCCTGTGAATTGTTTTTGGAGAAAATGCGTATTGATTGTACACCTGAAACATTTTGATTTAAAAAATCTTAAAGTAGGTATCTTAATTCCTAGTTTCAACGTTAAAATAAAAACAAACTTTACAAATTTTGTTTTTAATATTCGAATTTTGTTATTTTAACAAAATTCAGTATCTGAGAAGGAAATTGAGATGATAACACGGCACGGAATATGAAACTAATGGCAGCAGTCGGTGACTTTATTACAGCAACAGTTTCGTCATGTAGTGGAAAGGGCTGACTTTTCTCATTATTATCCAAAGAAAGAGCTGAAAGTAGACGCCAAAGATTGGCGGATTTCTTAATTTTTTTCTGTGCTTTCCAGTGTACCATCATCGCTAAAATTTGACAGGAGTTAAATGTTTCAATATGAAAAATCTAGTCCACTTTCGAGCTGCGCTCGTTGAAAGTTCACTTGTGTGTTGCTTCCTCTAGAAGATTATTCTTCCATAGTTTACTTTTTTATTTATACTTTAACGGGTATCAGCGCTTATACAACAATATTTATCGGATTTCAAAATATTTATCGAAATCTTCTTATATCTCATAGAAGTCAGGCAATTGTGACACTAATTATTCATTTTCACTTTCTTGTGCTTCCATCACATTTTGCTCCTTTCTTGTTTTTTGCTTTGTGTCAGCCCTTTCTTACGAATCCGCTGTTTTTCTTTGGAGATCAATCATCTTAAAGTACATGTCTACACATAACCACTTATAAGCAAACACCACCTACCTACTGAAAAAGCTAATATGAAATGGACAGAATATAATTGACTTGAACTAAATGTGATTCAATGCAAGTTAATTCAGAAATACACATCAATTTTCCCGATCCTAGAAAAACGTGGTGTAAATATAAACCTGAGACTGTGGGACCTACAAAATTCGTAGAAGATAATACTAAGGATTTTTTGTTACTTTAATAACTGACGATTCATAACAAAAACATCATACATTTCAAGAAATTGCCCACTTTAGTACAATATACTTTGAGTTTCAATCTTCTGGATTTCTCAATTTTTATAAGGTTGTATACTATCAATAAGGTTGTATTCCATCCATAGGGGGAATTCTTAAATTTCATCCACAGTCTCCGACTTATTATTTTGATCATCTTTTAGCTTTTCTGACTCTCACAGCGGTGCTCAGATCAGTTGTTTACATTTACCTTGCATATGACTTCGTCTCCTGCAAGTAGTGAAACCTTGTTATTTCATTAATTAAAGTAAATTTAAGTTAATCGTGAAATTTTACGAACTAGAATAATTTCAGTAACTGAAATTGCTTTACTTGTTTGTCACTGATTAATAAATATTTTCGTTTGAAGAATTGTAGGACTCAACGTTGTATACGTTAACTGCTCTACACGTACATAAAATAGTGACTCAGATTTTTTTTTCTTGGGGAAAATATGTTGTTTATTGTTTTTATTGGAATAAAATTTTATCATCCTTCTCCTGAGAAATTTGACCAAACAAGCCATATTACTCGATCAAACAAAACGTTATCTTCAATTTGAATACATCTGAGAATGAGTTATAGGATGTCACCAGTTCTCCACGACGTTTCCTCGTGGGTAACGAAATTCTATTCATTTCTGATGCTGTTAAGGGAAATGAGTTCTGTACAGGGAAGGGCAAAGCTAATCCGAAATTTAACTTCGTTTAACCGTTACTAAAACGTTAACTTCATTAATCGTTGGAACGTTAGTTTGTTGTAGGATTTTTAACGGAAGTTAAAGTTAACCGCTGAAAGTTAATTGAATATTTAAAATGTTACGTGAGTCAAAATAGTCTTGTATTCTTAGGTTATTCAAACCCAAGTATTTTATTGAAAACGTAGGTGTGATATAGTTTAAGAACGGTAGGACGGGTACGGAAGGTAAAGGTTGACATAATTTATTATTATTGTCTGTCTTGTTTATTGTATTTGACGTAGGAAAAGAATATGTTCCTCATGTTCGATCATCTCGCATGAGATACAGATTCCCATTGATGAACATTAACATATTAAAATATTAATCTTAGAGGGATGATCGTTAATCCCGCAAAATATATTTTCCAGTGGAAGACGTCAAACGGTACTATTACATTTTCTTGTACGTAATATGGAGTGATGTTACGTTATCAAAACAACAAAACCACTACACACAAATACATCAAGATCGTCTATGATATAATAGTTATCCTTTTGTATAATAGGGTTCGTTTACACTGTAGATTTTGAATTCAAGGTCAATCGAAGAGTCCGAGCATGGGAGCAGTAGTGGAAAGAAATCGCTAAACGACTGATTTTTTTAAATTTTTTGTATGGCATTCACGAATTGGAATCCCTGATCCTAGTGTGAAATTAATTACATGGCCATAGCGCGTATCGCTGGCGCGAATGGTACTGGAATATGAGTACTTGTACTGGATAGCGTGAGAACAGGTGCACGCGGTGACTCACAGGCAGTCGATCCTGTCAACTCCAGTTGTCAAGGTCACCACAACCTTCTGATTGGGTCGAAGCAGTGACAGCCTCACAGCACCTCAACGTCCTTGACTGGCGAGAGACCTATCATAGTTGAAGCCCATTATAAAATTCTCTGATCGCGAAGTGCTAATTCTTGACCATTTCAACCGTTACTACCCTTGTGGATGTGAGAACTGGGAAGCAAGTTGGTTCACTGATGCTGTAACGCTCAGATCGTTGCCAGGTTATCTATCAAGTTCAGCTGCTTGTGCCAATATTTGGCGGTATTCGTCGCATTAGTGGCAATTCACTTCAACGATCTTGTGGTAAATTCATTACAATTTGTCAAAAAGCAGTCAAATTGTCGTTATGTCCACGTGAATGGTAAGTGGTATGCTAATTGTCAATCTGTGTCGTGTTGTTTATTGGTTTTAGTATTTTATTATCATTATTTTGTCAATAAAAAATCGTAGTAACAGCAGTAAATTTATGTATGCACACATAAAATAAAGTTATGTGACAACCATTCTTTTGTTAATAATGTCTCTTAGATAAGACAAATTATTTACTTATTGAAGGCGAAAATTACTTGTTAATGAAGACGAATTATATAATTAGTTAATATCATATATTTTATAATCTAGTCTATAAATACGTTTGTTATGACAGTATGTTTGTTAATTTTATTTATGTTGATATTTGTCTAAAGCAAATTTAATGAAATGTTCTTTTCGAAATAATATATTTAGTACCATTAAACAATTTATGCAAGTCTGTCATTATTACGCGTAATAACCCCAATATATCAATTTTTTCGATATCACCATTCCTATCTTAGACCGTACAAACGTATTGAGTCATACTGAATTTAGTTATTCATCGAAGCAAAAGCATATCGAGCATATACCGGTATTTCACGAGACTGGATGGGCACCTCGGATGGCCTTGAGCAATAATAGATTGTCCGCTTCGACGTACGAGACAAATTTCTAACCAGGCGCCCATCGTGGGAACTATGCTTAGAAAAAGGTAAATTAACGGAAGATAGATGTAACGGAAGATAATACAACCGTTAATAGTTTTAAAAAATAATTGAAAAATTAAAAAAATGTTAACTTTGTTTATTAACGATTAAGATTAACGCTTTTCTGCCCAACTATAGTTCTGTACTTTTTTTGCCGACAAGTTGACTTAATTTAACTTAAGCGATTCCCTGCGGTAAGAGTTCATTCATAATGTGGGGATTGCTTAGGGCTACAACACACCAACGACTTTCTGTCATAAAGCAAGAAGTCTTAAGACATTTCTGTCGCAACGTCTGGTGGTATACATTATAGCAAAGTATCCGTGCACACTTCAGATCAAGATAAGAAAAGAACACAACTGTCTGCGAAGAGTTCAGGGTACTGCTCTCTTGGGGGACAGCAAAAATTTAACGAAAAAAAACTGTCTGCGCATTTCCAAAATATAAGATAAATAATAAAAGAATCACGCCTCGTGCTTATGTGCTCCGTGAAATATAACTGGTTTTCACATTTCTATACACCAGGGTGCGTACATTCTGTATGGACAGGTTGTATGGCAACCTGTAATAATTTATTTATATCAAATTTGTACATCTCACGCATTTAGCAGGTTTTGTCAGATAGCATTTAAGCGCAATTAAAATCAAGTCGAGCTGTTGTACCTGTTATCTAATGATAGGGAGAGCTTGTAGACTGATGACAATAAATTATTTAGGACAATTTTTGATAATATTTATTTAGATAAGGGAGAATGCACGTTGGGTAAACCCCCCAGGGGACTTACATCTAGTAAGTACGTGTTTGGCAAACACGGGACCCCGAGCTTAGTCTGACATTACTTCCACTTGTGCTATGCTCCTTCCTTTCTCTTTCCTGACCTTCCTTGGTCACCTCTTGTTCTTTTCGATTGCGATGCTAGTAGGGGTAGGGTATCTTTCATTTTCCTCATTTTTGTCCCCCCCCCTAATTTTTTGTCCTCAATGTTTTGATGTATGTTTTGAGATATGTTATGGTATGTTGTAATTCAGGAGGGTTTTTAGTGGGTATGGTTGAGTCATTCGGCGAGTCCCACACGCGGGGAGAGTCATGTTGGCTCTCCTTAGTGCGTAACTGCATTTTCCTTACCTGTACAAGTTTTTAGGGCTCCAATGACCTTTGATGTCGACGAACCGCAAAGCCCCACAAAAAAAACGTTGGATAAAGTCTTACGTCTACGGATTGTTTTAATGAAAAATGTAATTTATTTCGACCCTATTATTATATTCTTCTTAATAGTATTTCAGTTTAACAATGACTTTGATAAAATGCTTGTATAAATGGTTTTAGATACCTATTTGGTTCATAAAGTACCATATACTCGTAGCTTATTATCTGGTAAATAAAACGAAATGTGCAGAAGTATCAACATATATAACTGATCGTCTTCTCTTTGACTTGAAATTCAGAATAAACAATATTCAGAAGTGAGTATTTATATTTTATTAAGGCCGATAAATCGTGAGATCTGAAATTACACTTTTAGCTAAAATGAAGCTTGCACTTCCTGTCGGATGCAAGATTTCATAGTTACCTTCTACACAGCTTTCCTTCGTTGAATACAGAGAGTGCTTACGTGACCTTGAGAATTTACCATGTTTTTCAGCGTGAAGAGAGAATAGATTGAAATAAAAGGTTTCGGAGCCATCTGAATCAGAATTGAGAAAGGTAACGTGTGCAGGATTACATCGCTGCAGCTGAGTAATACCACTTCATCGAAAGATCTCAAATTATTGTATGTTTAATCACATTTATTGAGTTTACCTTCCTTGTTTACAGCTCTGGAGGATCAAGAAAAATTGTATTGAAACAAATAATTGATACAACATTTTATTAGAAAAGCACATCAACATCTTACTTATTTTGATGAATTTAATTTGTACTCCAGAATCACTTTTTACGTTCCCCCCAACTCATAAATACTCGTGAATCCTCTCCTGTCTAAAGAACAGTGAGGATCTGCTTTGCTAGCAGCTTGCTTCATTCACAATATCGCATCAGTTGATAATGGTGTTTGGTGAAAACAGTTTTGTCTATGTTCAGCAACCTTTTTCTTCACTGAGTTTGCGAGCATTATAGTACAGATCGGTCTACATGGATGACATTAAAGTATATTGCAGGTTAAGTTTCTCATTCACTTATGTGCTAACGAACTTTTTCTTCCACAAGTCATCCCAAAAGACAAACGTTATGATGAAATTTGCTGCTACTGCATTCTGTTCCATATAAAAATGCGCGAACTCCTCTATGAAATGATACTATGCTAGTAATTTGCTTTGTTGTATAACAACTTAACACGAAATGTTGTAATTCCCCTCGCGTAATTATCCTGTTATTTTAGCTAACTTTTAAATAATTTCTATTCTTTCAGCACCTGATGGACTGGAAGACATGCAAGCACTTCGAGAACGTTGGCTCCAAGAAATGTTTGAAAAAGCAGCAGTCGACAATGCCGGTTTCCTCGATCAATGTTCGGCTATAGATTTAATTCAAAAATTAAGTGCTAGTGGTAAAGCCAACACAGTTAGAATAAAGCAGAAGCTAGCGGTGAGTAATGATATCCAAATGTTTGTCCGGTGAAGGTAGTTGATCTCTTTTTTACATAAGTCGTAAAAGATAGAGCCTGAGTTAGTCCTCAAATTTGTATTAAATAATGTTTCATCCACGTTATCCCCATTTAAGTGGATTATCGTGAAACATATTTGAGTCAACTCAGAATATGATGCAAAGATCTCAAAACTTTTTAGGAAGTAGTCTCACATTTGTGAAATACCTTCGGATGAGTCTCGATTAGTTAACAAACATGTTTCCTGAAATGACATTGTGAGAATTGATCGCTGAAGTTTTCAACACTTATTTTGAAACATTCCTTACAATTTTAAATCATCTAACATGCGGTCTGGGATGTTTTATTTGGAACATTATTGTTTCAATGTAGTTTGAATGTGAAATAAATATCTTGAAAACGAAGGATATGTTTGAGTTTCCGTGTGTCTGAAAATCCTCAAATCCCAAACGGATAACGTTGCCATGCTAAATGGCCTTTCTAAAAATTGGAAACATTCATGAAATAAACAATGTTCATATACATGTAAGTCGAACATTCTTTTCATAATCGACCAGAAAATAGACCATCTTACAATTGGCTAAAAACTTGCATTTCAGTGCATATCCATTAAAAACTAAAATAGAGCTTATTTGTTCCATAGTTTCATCATTATTTCACATTTAAATACTCCGAGTCCAAAATAAATCAATTTTTTATTCGATTGCAGTTTGTAGCGCCACCTACTTATAAACAAAAAAATGTTTCTTGCAGAAGTTTCGCCTTTTTTGATACTTTATCAAAATCATATATAAAAATTTGAAAATTCCCTTCCATGTTTTTGTGAGGTTACTTATCGCCAGTTCATGGAGCCAATATCAAATTTCAGCAAAATTGTTTCTTCGATATTTTAAAGTCCTGGATGGATGGTCTGATACAATTATATATAAGTCTAAATGTTTGATATAAAATGATTAGTAATATTTAATCATTTATAATACGATAGTTCTTATTTAATTATTGAATAACCCGTTTAAAAATGAACAAATTTAATTAATTTTATTTATGCTTACCATATAATAAGGGAATTCACAGACTTAACAAAATTTGCAAAAACTAACGTTTTTGTTTAAATGACTATCTTTGTCGATTATGAAAATCGATGATAGCATATTTTGGGAATTGAATTGTGAAAAGAAGTATCATTTTTATGTTTTGATCTTGACCTTTGGTGAACAAAAGTAAGGAATTTTATGGTTTGCCACAATAGAATGGACCCTGATCATTCAAAATCTTTCGGGAATAGAAGTATAGTGATTCATTTTAGTATAGATTTTTTTATTATTTCGCGTTGACTGCACGCCTAGACCTAACTTACGCATAAAACTGAGTGTAATTTAATGTGAAGTAATGATAAAATAATGGAATCAACTAGCTCTAACTTACTTTGTAATGGAAATGAACTAAAACACAAGTTTTTAATCAATTTTGAGATGATCAATTTTTTCTGACCGATTATGAAAAGTACGAATGAGTTCTGAAGAGACTTCGTTCTGCGTAAAAATGCTAATAGTAAAATAAAAGTGATTACTTCATAATTGTGTTCGATTAATTTGCTCGCAACATAGAGGTATAGGCTAAGAGATGATAATAATTACTACTTTCATTTTCAGGAATTTGACCAAATGAGAAACGATGATCGCAGAGGAACTTTGGATAGCAAAGAATTTATCTACATGTTTAAAGAAGTAGCTACTCGCCCAGAAATATATTTTCTTCTTATCAGGTGGGTTATTTTAAGATTCCATAAAATAATTTTTATTTCAATAGAAGTCAGAGAATATCAACTGGTACAGATTGAGTTCCTTGTAAGTTCTCACACTTACGGTACGATTATGTTGGAGCGACGATACGAGCGAAGAGAGAGTGAAGCGACGATAACCTTCACGTGAAGTCAAATGAGAGAGCTTATGTTGGCACCAGCGACCAGCGCTGCGATCTGGCTGCGACCAACGATAAAAGCGACGAAAAACCTTTGGTACGTTTTCTTTGCACTTATCGAAGCAATTACACTTAAATTTATATTTAATTCTATGAGGTTGAGAGACTGGGAATCCGTGCATGCGCAGACGTACCTATGATTCCTCCTATCGTCGCTCTGACGTAAACGGGAGTCATGCGGAATAGCGTCGCTCGCTTCTCCGCTTCAGTCTTCTCTTTGCTCGTATCGCTCCAACAAAATCGTACCCTTAGAGGTTGTTCAGGAAGTGCAGTAACAGAAATTTTATTCGTACGAGAACATAATTAATTCATACATTTATATTTGTAGTAGCATTACCCATGATAAATAGTCTATGTGGACACTCATGGCCACATTACAAACATTTTATAACAACGTGTTTCACATCAATTCCTTCTCTGGGCGTTGCAACTACATTGTACTTCCTCTTATTTGATATTTTCGCATGTTTCTTCAAATATTTATTGCAATTTTGCTGATATGAAGTTGTAGAAACTGACTTTAAAAAGTATTCTGAAATCACTCATTTGCGATCTACAATTGCTTCTTCAGTCAAATGATTCAAGTCAAGAACGAGTTTTGTTGTGGAGGATTGAAACCCGAGGTAAATTTATCGTGTTTTCTCTTATGTACATAAATTTAACTTCTTAGAGAAGATTATGTAGTAGAACATACATATTTTTTATGAGGTGGTGAATTGAAACATTCATCCCCCCACTTCTTGCTAGGTTCCTTTATTTGTCCTCGAAATGAAGTCGTCACTTTTTGAGATATCTCTGATCAGCGTCAAATGCGTCTTTCTTGAAGGAGTATTATTGAACATAGATATTTCATAAACAAATACAACTATGAAATTCAAAATGCTTCTTCGTGTATCATTCTTGGCAGGGAACTTCTAAAGAAGAAAAACGTAGTGTTTGGAATTTTTAGGTCTCTTTTTTATTATCTAGTCTACTAAGTGAACAATTATTTTTGCTCTTTCGTTATTTTTATGTATAAACAGTTATATTCTGAGATGAAGTGTATCATGAACGAATGTCGGTTTTTTCTTCTGGCATGGGAATGTAGTTGGAGGTGACTGCAGATATGTTTTTTCATTTTTCAAACAAATAGAAATCACCCGGAAGAAGCGAGATTGAGTGACTTTCTGTCACCTGGAGATTAGTGCAAATTGAGTTCCTTGCTGCAGTTCTGGAATTCTGCGATCAGTTGTAGAAGACAATAAATTTTCGAATCTAATAATGAAGTTGCTGGACATTCCTATATTTTTTAGGAGTTATTTAAGTTTTTGAATGGATGTACATTCATTGTCAACGTAATTAACTCAAAAAAATATCCGTTCCTAAGCAATTTTGAAATTTTTGTAGTCTGTAAACACTTTTTGACTAAATTTGTAAAATTTTAACGAAAGTAGCCATATGTATATTTTAAAACTATATACACCCTTTTATCAAGAACTAAATGAGTAGATAATCAATCTGTTTTTTAATTACTATAAATTACTTCTTCATGTTAGTATAGGTGTTTTTTCACACAAATGATTTATTCTTTGATCGATTTCATTTACGCAATCTCTTCCATTTCTGTAGAAGTAATGCGTCTGAACGCCAGAAAAATAGCGATATCTATTTGTTTCTCAATTAATTCACGCTAGAAATGATTTTCTTAAGTAAAAAAAATTGTTTGTGGAGTCTTCTATGTACAATGTGCTATTCAGTCACTGATATACGTCATGCTTGCGTCATGGCGGAATGAAAAATTATAAATGCCTTGATTAGCACATTTTCCATGTAAAGGCCATCAGAAAAAAGAAATCTGGAGACGGGTTGTTGTTTGCCATGCACGCCTTGCGAACGAAAGTGAAAAGATCCACATGGAATCCTTCTCCCGCCTTCGAGAGGCCTTTCCACTGGTCAAGCATGTGCAGTGAACTTCTGCTTGTAATAGCAAGTGGCTGAACACTCGCTCGCCTCGCCCGTTATCTTTGGGACAGGAAATGATTCGCTCGCTAGGGAATGTAAATTGATTTTTGTTCAGGGCAAGTCTGCTGGCCAAGAAAAGCAGTTTGCCATGACCGAAAGTGACAAAGAGACCGAATGGGGGATGGTAAACTCATTTATTTACAAAATGTAAGTACCGTCCGATCTTTTCATCTTAGAAAGACAATATTGGTGTCAAAACGGTCCTTTTTAATACATACTAACTTTGTTAGTACTTATGGAAGTAAAACTTTAAACTCGGATTCTTCACTCATCCTCGAGTGTGAATATGAATGAAGAGTGAAAAATTAACTTTGTTCCCACGAGCTCATTTTTCGATTCATCGTACATTTGTCCATGATTTTGGATATACATTGAAATGGGAAGTAATTGGAAACAGATGAATAAAGAGGGGGCTAAAAAGAAAGAAAAGTTGGAGTGTTGAAACATAATTTAGGGATTCATAGTATACTCCATGTTATGTAACTTTGTCGAAAACTATGAAGTATGGCTGCCTATCACGAATTGCCAACTCCTGCGAATTCAAGTTATATCCAACTAAATATTAATAGTAGTCACAAAAGCAACAATTTGCTGTAAATATATACAATTAATAACACAACAAATTGACACAAGTTAATATTCGTTCCACACGCTCGATGCAGAAAGAACAGAATAGCGACACAAGAGCATGCAAATTGAATTGGTGTCAGAGGTTGGCGATGGATTTAAGTTTTCAGAAATTCGAATGTCCTGCCAACATAATGCGAGGTACGAATATTATTACTCTTACGGAAGATGGCGAAGTAAAAGCTGTGTACCAACATCAAGCCAGTTAAACTGACAAAATTAATTAATTAATACTTCATTGCCAATATAGTCTCACAAACTGCCTATGACCATGTTGAGGACAAAAAAGTAATTTACTGCGACTAATATACAATAAACTAATAAACACAGTACGTTTCCGTTCATGTTTTTTTCCTTAAGTTAAATTTTCTGGAAGCAAAGAAACATGACTTTGAGCGTATATTATTAACGTCGTCCACCTTCGCTGCTATCACTTCCCCTGCGCTTGAGTCATCGGCTGCACAGTGGTTGAAAATCGCAGAAAGGTGGACGTAGTGAGTAAAATGAAGTTTCTTAGTCAGGTTTTTACAATGATGGCTTGAATGTATTGGATACTTTGAAGGACTCAGTGAATCCACAGATATGTCACTATATGCTCTTTTGCTTGTAGTATAATACGAAGTTACAGAGCGCGCAATGCTTATTACAGCATTATACTGAAATGCAGTATGAACTTCAAATAGTGTAAAATCCATAATATGCATCAATTTCAATACTAAAATACAACAACAAAACATATGTTTTAGCACGGAAAGTAGAATCTTATAATTTATTGCAATTTTCATTTGAAATTTCTGTTCTCACTCATGGTTCGTTGAAAAAGGGTCATTTTTTCTTAATTTCCACATTCAATCATCAAAACATAATAACCGCGCTATGCCATGCGCTGAAACTGCTTTTGTATATCTTGACGTCCTAACTAATGTTTTACAGAAAATCAAAATCCACTCAGGTTCACTCTTGAAGTTAAACATGAAAAATATACGAACTTTGTTGTTTGACTATTGCTTTTGATTCATTTAGTTATACTAATGATGTAATGCGGATTTAATACACCATGTTTTGTCTAAATTTCCGTTTTGACGGGAAATGGGGAAGGCAGCTGACGATGAGAGTACGGAGAGTTGCAAGGAATCGGATGAATTTGACCGCCAGATTTTGCCGTGAAAAAAAAAAATGTTTGCAAAAACTTTTTCTTCTCTTGACATCAAATTCGATATTAGTGCACTCAGAAACACGAACACATATATTTTCAGACGAACCAATATATTATTTCACCACTTGTCCAGGTTTCTTGATGCTGAGGGTCCACATCTCCCCGTCAACTGAACCCCGTTCTGAAACTAGGTCTTAACTGTGCTGTCCATATGATTTGTTCTTATCACAATGCTAACAACTCCACAATTTTTTGAGAACCCCCTTGGAGTTCTCAAGTGACTCGAGAGAATCTTACATGAACAGTTTGTCGCTCGATTAGGATTCACTAAAAAACTATCCTCACACTGCCATATACTGAGGTACATTGCTTATTCGCTTTATTTGATATGTATCTCTGTTAAAGGTCCACTGATTATGGTTTTGACATTCAGTTATTTTGACTGTCTTTCAGCTATTTAAATTTGTGAATTTCTTTCGATATGGAGCATTGCTCGTCAAATCAGAACAAATGTTTTATATGGTGTTCTGATTAGACGTGGTATGTCCCATATGTAACGAAAGTTGTTCATATTTTTATTCCCTTGACGTAAAAAGTTGTCTGCTTCTTTTCTTTGCCAATGAAATGTTCTATATTCCCTGCATACTTAATTTGGCGTCACAGTGTGCCTTTAACCTCTGTGGATTGATTTATCGCAAAATGATGAACGATGGAGTCCCCTCTAATGTAACATTTTTGGTGCTTGGGGCTGTTCTTTTTCGGGTGTCTTTCTGGGAATTTTCAAACTCATCTGGAGTTGAAAGCAATTTCTCAATTTCTTGTCTTTTACTTCGTAGTAGTTTGGTATTTGAGTTTTACAATGATGTAATTACGTTTTTCACGTTTCAAAATTCATGGAGCGCGAAAAGTTTCTGCATTTTCGCATACTTTTTGTGTCTACACGTCCTGCAAAACACCATACGATACTTTTATTTATTTAATGTCTTATGGCGAGGTTTGGGCCATTTAGCCCGCTCTTCTACCTAACCGTGACTTGGGTGAGGGAATTGGGCAGAATTGAGTAGCCAGGGAATTTATTGTACCGTACCGACATTTGTCTGAAGTGGGAGTTTTAGGAAGTTATGATGAATAACAATTCTCCGTATTCCGGATCATCTGTGACGTGTAATTCCGGATCATCTGTTGCATTTCTTTTTGACTCCTCTGACGATGAGGAGTCAGTGTAACAGCCGCGTACGAGAACGTGAGTCCTCTTCGACCAGTCCAGCTGTAGAATAATTAGCGACTTCATTTCCATATAAGACAAGGTGTGTTTCATGCGGAGACCAAACACCCATTTCAAAAATGTCTCAAAAGTTACTCCAAGGAATTTCATTCAAGTTTGCAAGGTGAAAGCAGTTAATGCTTGGTCTTTTGGGAAATGTTTCATGTGAAATTTTTAGTATAAGCGAAGGTCATGAAATTATTAGTTTGAAACGCATTATGACTTCGATTTGCAATGATGAGTGTCAATGGAAAGAACTGTGACGAAAGTATATTGGGAGGAGTGTCAGTATGTCTTGCAAACCGAATACCAAAGAAAAAACATATGAAACAAAGATAATTAATTTTGTGTCGAGAGTATAATTTGTGTACGCTCCAAACTCTGGGCTTGTCTCGATTAATCTAGAAAATAATTCTAGTGATTAGTGCTGTCTAGAAGAAACCCTGACAACACTAATAATAAATCTATCGTTTAGTTATGTTTAACAAGATTTTTTTCTATAGCTCGTTGTGAGGACAGGAAAAGCTAGACTTCTATTAATTTCCTGTATTTATATAGACCATTAATTAACTGACTCCAAATATATAGCTTATATGAGGAAGAGGGAGTAATTTTATGTACATCTATTACAAGGGTTCGAAAGAATAGTCTAAACGTGATGTTGTAACACTCAAGCGAGATAAGACAACTGGCTGAAGGCCAGAGAGCCGTATAATCACGACAAACGGTCATGAAGCGAGGAGAAACGTCGTTGGAAAAAGGTGCTGCTTCACATCGATCGGTGACGATGCGAGATTTACGAACTACGGAACGGGAATCGGCGTCGTATTGACATGTTGACGAGACGTGCAGAGAGGCGAAGTTGCGAAGACTTATGTTGAAATCAGAATGCGATCGCAGAGTGCACTCGTTTCTGTGTGACGCTCTTTTTCACTAACTGCTAGAATGAATGATGGTCGCTTGACCCTTCTGGGGATAGCGAACGTAAGGATACTCATATGTTCGTGGATATATTTATTATACAAATATTTATAATCATGTACAAACAATGAAAATTTTCACCAATCGGACCATGTATGCATGTAAAAATCATTAAAAAGTAATCATTATTGATAATTAAAAAACGAAATGTAATATTTGTCAAATAAATTGCAATATCCTCTCGGGAATCACTTCCTCCAATATTTCTGAAAAATCTCTCACGGTGATAAGAAAACATCGGCGCAACAAATCCCAGCGAGAGATTTGATATAGTGACTGCTACACTTGCAATACAGTCATTCGAGACGCAATCGTATCGAAGTAAAGTTGAACTGCTAGCACATGGAAGTGAGGTAACCGTGAAATGATGTAATGTCAACACAGAGTAGAGGTTGAGGGAAACCGACCTGGTGGCTCAGTCAGTTTGAGGTGGAGGTCTCTCCTGAAGTCAAAAGTCCTGAATTCGAATCCAGGGTAAGGTATAGGTGTTTTCATCATGTGTTGTATTCATAAAGGCAACGGGAAACAACCACTAGATTCATCAAAGTTTTACAATCACCGCCATTACTTTTATTGTCTAGAATAACGATCTCACAGGTGCGTATGGAGTTTACCTATCACCTATTTCCGGACTGCAAACTTAAGAACACCAAAGGGTATTCCGAGGTAAAGCATCTGAGTGAATCCACAAAGACCAACGGAAAGAGACCCGGAGAGTCAACGCGATACGAACCCCGATTTCTCCGTGACAGTGGAGGTGACACGGCATCTCTAGATTCAGGACCGATTTTAAGAACCGTCTTCAGAATCCTTACCCAGCCCGCACCCACCCAGGACACTGCCACCAGCTCCGTCGGTGTACCTCCCCATATGCATTTTAAGAACGGCTTCTCGGGCTTCCAGGAAGCAATCACCCAGATGTATTGCCATTCGGTAACTCTGTCTAGGGAAGCGACGCTCAATCTAGGTTTTGTCAACATTATTTCTTTTGTTTTGAGTTTTTAAATAGTTTGTTCGAACAAATATTGGTAGATAATTCATATTATTCAGTTACAAATACATAGAAGTACAAATAAAACTGACAAATTCATTTTTTAATTTATTTTTCGTTTTGAATTTTAACTTTTATCACAGGGTATTAAGTTAGTAGAAGAGACGAATTTCGTACTTCTTTTGTCATAGCGTACGAGCATGGTGTCTTTTTTACGGCTTTGTATTTGGTGGAATTTAATTACATAACAAACTTTGCTTGATTTTGAATTATTCTCAAGGTTTTTTGCTAATATATTTATTTTCTTCATTAATGTATCTTTTCTGTTTAGATTTCTATTAATTTTTAATAATTAATCTTCTTATCTTGTACGTATAATTTTCTATTCCATGTCTTAAATCTATCAATTCAACAATTTATTTCTCACTTCTTTTTATATTTCTTTCTTTTACCCTAGCGATAAAGTGGTCAGTGGTGTTGCATGTGGTAAGGCAGCATTCTTTTACACGTGACGAAAACGATGCTGTGTGCATCCGCTAAGATGTGAAATTTAAAATAATCAAACGCATGAAACGACGTAGGAGGACACAGAAGAGCATGGAATGAAGTAACATGCAAATGCGGATATCTCGCCACAATATCAATTATTTCTGAATTTGGGCATTCCAGCACCTGCACAAGAATTTTTAAAAATTTCATTGTATTTGGAAATAAGAATAATAATTTTACACTTAATAAATCCTTCGAATAAAATCTATTTTCTGAGAGAGTCTTGTATTTCAAGAACCTCTTAAGACATTGCCTTCTCAGATCTTTATTTTTACTAAAAAAACGTAGTTTTATAATTTCTTAATGAGCATCAAGAATTGATAGTAATTCATAAAACACAATTTTTTCCAGTTCATTTTAATTGTAAAGCGGGAAAAGTTCAACGGTATCCCCCTTCATATTCGTTATTTACCTTGAAATAAATGCCAATTCCTCTTAGTAATATTTATCCTAGTTCCAACTGACAAAGTGAGGTCGGTAATAAGATAGAAAATCAATAGAACGAAGTGGAACACACACAAGAAGCACGGTGACGGAAGGAAAACTGAGAAAACCTAACCTAACATCATTGAATTGGCTAGCCTGCTCCTGGCGTTAGCTGCGGTTGTGAATGAGCTCTCTCTGTTTTTCAGTTTAATCTTTCTAATTATTTTATTTTTTCGAGTTTCTTGTGATTCAGTAGTTGTATTTAGATTCTAACTCTCATTGTAGTGTAAAATTCTTTGTTCTGTGTGAGTGTTAAGTGAAAAAACACTAAAAACATTTCCTAAGGTTTTCAAACCCAACGGACCATATATAAATTCATATTGTTTTCAAGTGCTTGATTCAAAGGTGTGANTGTGATAAGGTTTACGTAAGTACAAACGGAATCATAAATTTAACTTCTTGGTGCATTAAAATTAATTATTTTGCTGTATTTAGATTGTCTGGTGCATATACTATTACATCATTATTAACTTAAAAATAACGTACTCTATTGTTGCACTGCTCAAGTTTCGTCGTCGTAAATAGAATTATTCCAATACTCTACCATTTGTTTCGTGATCTTTTTGTAGTTACTCATTACAATCTAACATAATATTGCCTTAGTTATTGTCGAATTAATTTATCTGCAGTTGTCATCCTAAATTATTTCTGTGATTTTAGTTGTCGGTTTGTTTATTTACTTATTTAAACCCTGCCTCATTGTTGCACCCAAGTTTTCGTCGTCATAATTTCATAGAATTATTACATCATTTTACAATTCGATTTTCTTGATTCTTTCGTATTCATTTGCATTTTAACACAATATACGGTAGTTATTGTCGAATTAATTAATCTCCAGTGGTCGCCCTAAATAATTATTTCAATCATTTTTGTCGTCGGTTTGTTTGTATATTTAATTTATTTATTATCTCATTTGTAACTTCCGTAGTAATAAATATATTATTATACTAGCATCCTTCATTCAGTGTTAGTTGTCAGTTTTCGTGTATTCTCATTTGCTTTTGTCGTGAAGT
Source organism: Laupala kohalensis (assembly GCA_002313205.1). Lineage (NCBI taxonomy): Eukaryota > Metazoa > Arthropoda > Insecta > Orthoptera > Trigonidiidae > Laupala > Laupala kohalensis. The sequence goes on along the minus strand of NNCF01128181.1, from coordinate 281,814 downwards.
TGCTAACTTTCTCACAACAATGGACACTATCGCATTCCTCAACTCATTCAAAGCTGATCTTCAGAAGGCGTACAATAACTTGGTACATTATATTGACACACGAATCAGTGCGCTGGAAGAGATCAATAAGAAAACGATCGGCGGTTGGACTACAGTTAGGAATTCTCGCCGTCCTTCCAACTGCTATCACCCGGTTAAACCAACGACGCATGCACCACCCCAACTCTTCACTCAGAATAGGTTTAGTGTGTTAGATGACATGTCCCTGTTTCCTCCCTTACCTACTCGTTTCATCCCCTCCCGTCCAGTACCCAGACCTGTTCGCACACCACGCACTGGTAAGCACAGCCGCCCAAAACCACGTAAAGTAGTGCTATCCAGAGATGATACCAACACTTCCACGCAGAAATCAAACGTGCTCATACTAGCTGATTCGCACGGTCGTCAGATGTCCTCCGTATTGCGTGGATTTCTTCCTAGCCAGTTCTCAGTCTCCGGTTTCTTTAAGCCAAACGCTCGTTTGGCTGAAGTTATTCGAGAACTGGACACTTACACTAAAAAACTCACTGAGCGGGACACAGTAATCATCATAGGTGGGCAGAACGATATCAACTTGGGTGGTCATTTCAACGCGTCTGAACATCTACAGAAACTAAAAATAGCCTCCCTGCACTCAAACATAGTGCTCTCTAGCCTGCCTCCACGCTTCAACGTTCCACAAATAAACCACGAAATTAACCTGGCAAACATCTCCCTAAAACATCACCTGGCAGACACAAAAATCACATTTTTTGATTTGCAACCACACCTGACTGCCAAGGACTTTACCCAGCACGGTTTACACCTGAAACCGTCTGGGAAACAGCACTTCGGTTCTCTCCTAGCTTCACATCTGACCTCACATCATCCACCTCCTCCATTACCTCCTCCTGCACGTACCTCATCTCCTCCTCCACCTCCCTCTACTTGTACCTCATCTCCTCCACCTCCCTCTGCTCCTACCTCATCACCATTTCCTCTTCCTATCTCCACACCCATTTCTCTGTCCCCGTTCTTTCACCTACTGCTTCCTCTTCTCCTTCCCACGTCAACATCTATTCCTCCTGTCGCCCCCATACACCGTTACAACTTGCGCTCAGGAGTACGATGTGGTACTCGAAGGTGACAATCGCGTTCAGGTGCTGTGTGCGAGCTTCATCCGGAACTAGAAGCTGTACCAATTTCAAATTCCTCTCCACAATCTAACGTCGATTCCATTTCTCGTGAGTCACAAACTCTTTGCGAAAATAAAATAATTATATTTCATCATAATGTCCAATCCCTTTCAAACAAATTGACAGACATTGAAATTCTGGTACACGAAAATCGATTCGATTTGCTATGCCTCACAGAGCATTGGCTTTCAACTAACAACATCAACGATACTGCTATTTCTAATTATTATTTAGCAAGTTCTTACTGTCGGCAAAATTTTAAAGGCAAAAATCCCCACGGAGGTACGTGTATCTACGTTCGTAATGATATTTTATCTTCTCCACTGACAGGCTACGAGAACTTCTGCGTAGATAGTGTGTTCGAAATTTCTGCAGTTGAACTGACCGACACCGGTATTGTTGTTTTGTGTATTTATAGACCTCCTCAATCAGATCTTGACATATTTTTTCGGAACTTCGAAAATGTTTTAGAACATATCGCACATAAATCTACTAAATCTATCGTTATATGTGGTGATTTCAATATCGATTTCTTGAGTACATCCGACTCTGCACATTCACCAGTTAATCGATTCAAGAATCTTATCGACTCCTTCAACCTTATTACTACGATAAATGACCCCACTCGCCTCTCCGGCTCATCTCAAACATTGCTAGATCAAATTATAGTCAACAATGGAATCTCGTATCTCTCTGAAGTGTTTATCGCCGGATACAGTGATCACCTTGCTCAAGTATTGACTATTAATAATACACTAAAACCGCTTAAAATCCTTTACAAATTTACAAGAGAGTTTAATGACATAAATAAATCCATATTCGTAAATTATTTGCGTGAAGAAACATGGAAAGATGTTTACAATTGCCAAAACACCGACGACAAATTCAATGTATTTATCTCAACATTCCTAAAACATTACAACTCTAGTTTTCCCATAAAACGCAAGTTAATTAACACAAAAAAATACAATAGATGGATCACCCTAGGGATAAGAATTTCTTCAAAAAACAAACGCCGTTTATATTATCTTTCAAAACGCTATAACCAACCACCCGAATTCCATAATTATTTTGTAAATATAAGACTATTCTCCGAAAAGTAGTCTATGCAGCTTAAGTTATGGAAAACGACAGGCATATACTAAAATCGAACAACCGGATGAAATCCATGTGGAATTTTGTTAACAATTACACGTCAACTTCTGAAAATCGCGAAGAAAATGTTTCTTTACTAAACGATGGCAAAATCGTAACAAATCCTCAGGACATCGCAAGTTTGTTTAATTCTTACTTCTCAGAAGTTGGTAAAATAACGAACTCAATATATCCAAATCAATGTCCTCCAATTATATCCACCCACATACCCAATTCTATGTTCACTTCCGAAACTACCGCCAGTGAAGTCATGGGAATCATCAGCTCATTAAAAAACAAATTGTCACGAGGCATAGATGAT
>NNCF01128181.1:256026-277906 GCA_002313205.1 Laupala kohalensis | reverse complement strand
AATTACTGAAGTGCCACCCTTTCTTTATACGAAACAGTCTCGTTCACGAACACTATACACGCAATAGTAGTAATATTCATCGCCCTAGAGTGTCAACCACTCTTTGCCAAAAAGGACCTTATCATTCGGGAATCGTTTTATATAATTCCCTGCCCAAGTATATAAAAGATATTATGAAATTGAACATCATCAAATCCGCGGTTAAAAACTACCTCCTGCACCAGTGCTTCTACACTGTAAAAGAATTTATTGATTTTAACAAAAGTTAAATTCGTCTTGTGCTTTATCACGCCATTGCTGTAGTACTTTTTAAACAACTTATAACAATTTCAAAAACTATTTTCTTGCATGATTGTGTTGTCTTATGGCTCATATTAATTTAGTTTTATGTGTACTCAACATTGGCACGTTTGTGTACATAAATTCTGTAGCCCCATCCTGGCCCGGGTTTTTCTCCGGTTTTCCTTCGGGTAGAGGCGGATTTATCATACAGGTTCTCTAGGCTTTGTCTAGGGGCGGGTCTATTGTAACAATAAATCGTGAATTTAGTGTTATTTCAATTTTTAAGCACTATACTCAGAATAATCTATAGTTCGATAATAACTTGTATATGTAATTTTTTGCTTAAAATTACAAACATATTGACATTCTATTAGTATTATAACTCGCAGGTACTTTTTATCTCTTCTAGGAATTTTTGCTGAATTTTTTGAATCCGCCTCTGCCTTAGGGCCCTTGATCGGAATTGATGGGATGGTCCCTTGCTTGCTTCCGGAGAGTAAATTAGTTTTTTTCCTCCTCGTGGTCATACGCAGTTTGTACTGTTTTTTGACATAAAATTTATTTATTTATAACAAGTTTGATCAGGCATTCGCCTAGCGCAGATGCGCTCCTTGCAGCGGTTCTTAAATTCGGCCCCCAGTCGCGAGTGAATGGAAAGAAGCCATGGGTTTGGGTCTAATAAACCTATGTAAGTTACGATGGGTCGAAAAAGACGCTTTCAATTTTGAAACTCTGTAGTGAGAAGAAAAATTATACTGGATTTTGATCCATCTGTGAAGTTAACATCATCTCGCACTTGCGGCTATCTCAACAATCAGATACATGACATTGATATCAGTTCATACTGGACACTTGCAGATAAATGATTTTTTTATTGTTTATATTTCCTGAACAAAAGTTCGTCAGGAAAAATTCCGAAATACATATTCGCCTAAATTAGTCAATGTTTCCATTAGAGCAAAAGATTCTAATCACAACATTATCTGCCATTCTCCCCTGGTGAAGAAATATTTAATTTCCGTTCATATCGTTTAACTTTCAGTGGAGTCGAAAAAGTTCTTAAAATAATTTTTTCTACTTCCTTTGAAGGGATAGGTCATTTCATTGTTAAGCAAAATATTTTCTGGATATTGAATCATGTTCCAAAATGTTTGAGAGTAATGTATTGTAACCTGAAATGGGTCACATTTAGTCCTGCTAGACTTATTGTTTCACAATAAAACTCCATGACTAAATTACATGCACAAAACGACCAGAAAATTCGATGGTGGAACATATTAATTAAATATATTATTAATAATAGTAAATAACAATTTATTGAATATGAAATTCAAAAAGACGAAACATGATTTTACTTCTGAATCTCTCAAATTTTTATTCAATTTAATGCATACTTTTTCAAGAAGCTTTTGAACAATCGGTAAAATAAAAGTTTCATGAATCCTATAAACGCTAAAAGAAAATGCAAGAATTTATGTCCTGACTTCTTTCTTGCTGAAGAATTCTTGCAAATAATAAATGGTTCGTGTTGCTAATAACTGAAGGCAAGGCGCATTTACGTGAAAGAGCGTGTATTGTCCCAAAGCAATGCTGCCGACATGACCTTGCGCGAAAAACAGAATCGGCACACATACAGCTGATTTATCCTTAAAAGTACAATTGGATTAGTCGAATGCTATGGTATAGCACATTGACCTATTTTCTGTTCGTTCACCTTTCGAGAAGTTACGTAAGAATGTCTCTGCACAAAATATGTAATTTAGTGAGTCCAACAACATCAAATTTTACACAGAATTAAATACTCAATATTATACCATAGAAGACAATAATTAAATGAGCCAACAATACTTATGATACGTGTGTGAAATAATCACGTGTTCAAAATTTATATATAAATAAAAATTAAATGTTGTTCGATGGTAAGCGCATCACTTGAGAACGACTGGGTCGATTTGACTATTTTTTTAAAGAAATGTTCGTAATAGTCTGAATAAGGATTTAGGGAAAGAAAAATTGAAAAAAATTCCCGGAAAATTGGAAAATTCGTAAAAAACAAAATGTTATTTTCTATAGGATTTTTGAATGAAATCAAGACCATGACGCACGATTCGAGCGATGGATATGAGTAATTTTTCTTTTGTTCGGTAGGGTCCTGGAAAAAGTTTCAGGAAAAATATCGGGACAATTACAAAGGAAAGTCGGAAAATTCGGACAAACAGCAAAAATCATAATTTTTGTAATGACACCCGACTTGCGGTGAAGAAATTCATGAACAACGTTATCAACGCAACAATTCTTAAAGAAAATTACAAAAGAGAAGACGTACTATGCATCCCAATGCTTCCGACCGACATGGCTTTGGACTTCAATCGCTCACAGTTTCCGGTGCGGCTTGCATTCGCAATGACAATAAACAAATCACAAGGGCAGTCATTGTGTGTTTGCGACATTAACCTTGAAAATCCATGCTTCTCGCATGGTCAATTGTGTGTAGCCTGTTCGCTTATCGGAAAACCAACAGCTTCGTTTGTTTACGCGCCAGACAACAACAAAAAATGACATGTATCATAAAAGCATTGCAAAGCACAGAATGGTGATGTCACAGCAAACCAATCGAAACAAAGCATTTCCTTGTTTTTATTGTTTACTTGAACATCGATCTTGCAATCGAAATGTAAATAAAACACCTTGAGATTCGTTGTGATTTCAAATTTAATGGAAACGAAAAAATATGAGAAACCTATTGTTTTCTAACGAAAAAATATGAGAAACCTTTTTTAAAACAAGCTTTTATTTAAGCGACGTTCTAATGGGGATAAAATAATTTGAGGTTTTTATTAAGGTAATGCAAAACCAAATGCTAGTACTGCCATAAATATTTCTCATCAGTAGATCCTAATAAAAATAAACGTACGTACTATCTTTATAGCTGAATATGATTTATTATTTCATGTTGAATTATTTGTCTTCAAAAAACTTGTCGCGCGGTGTTCATAAAAGTAGATACCAATTAATTTAATAGAACAGTGATTGGTTGGTATTTGCCGCATAGTCGTTGGATTGGGTCCCTCCGTCAAGGTATCCTAATCCTCTTGCCACCCTTCCTCAAAAGGGTATAGTTGGATTGGGTCCCGCAGACATTGTTTTAATTACTTTGCATCTTGAAGGGGGTGACAAAACGTATCTGTGACAAAAACCGAAAGCGACATAACCCGAAACGATTAAATGTGTGACAAAACCCCAATTCCCTTTACCTGCGTCGGGGAAAAAACCCTTCGAAGGGACACTAACAGGTCCCTTCTTTCCTTATCTGTTGTGCTCATTTTTTTCATTTATTCCCAAGTCTAAGTCCTATTATAAATTGTTATTAAATGAACCATTAATCTTACATTATTAAGTGACGACTCGTTTTTCTCATGAGATAGGCGAATAAAACATTATTTGAATCACACTTCTAGGACGTCCCGTTCCCTAGATAGTATTCTCTCTTTTTGAAGGTTGAGTTACCATTCCAAACGCAAACGCAGCATAGAAATTAATTACTCTGGTATAGATACTCAGGTGGATAGTCCCACCTTTCCTTATCTGTTGTGGTCAGTTTTTTTCCTTTATTCCCAAGTCAAAGAAATTCTAGTTCATATTCCTGTTAAATTAACTAATAATCTTACATTATTAAGTGACCGCTCATTATACTCCTGTGAGATTGACGAACAACCAAAAATTTGAAATACATTCCTACGACGTCACGTTCCCGAAATGTTAAGCCTCCTATTAATGTAGAGTTACCATTCTTCAATAAACGAACGCTGGGAAGAAATCTATAAAAACACTGTTCAATTCTGGAACAAAACATCAGTCTTCAAAGTGTTACAGCGTTCGACGCCGAGTTAAAGTACCTCATTGAGTTTCTTTCAACTTAAGCCCTTAATTGACATGATACTAATGATTGTAGGAGGATTTGAATGGTCATACGAGAAATTAAACTATTAATTATTATAAATCTTAAAACAAAGGATGTTGTCATTATTTACGTTACGCTCGCAATGAAATCCCTTAGCAGGGATAATGTATTTTATTTTTGTATCTGGAGAAAAACTGTCGGAAAGTTATTGAGAGTATTCTGAATGTTAAAGTAGTTAATGAATTACACTTGTACTGCCGGCTACACTGTGGAGTTATATTACTTTCGATTATAATTAAGAGTGGACAGAAATTTAGAGTTCGTTATATTAGATTTTTCTGCAGAAAATCTGTCGGAAAACCCTTTAGTGTTAAGATTTTTGAAGGCAAATTTTCTTGAAAAATTTGCAAAAATTAATATTCAATAATAATAAAAATACTATCTATTTAATGTTTTCTCATAAGCTAATAAAACATGTGAAACACGAATGAAGAGTTAAAATTGTCGCGAGTACACAAGATAGTCCTTGTAACTTGGCGATTGTCTCAGCAACTAAGCATCGTAGAAATGTGATTCGAGTTTTATTTTACTCGTGTATTTTAGACGAGAGAAATGATACGTCACTTAGATATGTGAAACTATTGGTTATATTGTTAGAAACTTGTAGTGGGAGTTGTGAATAGGAAATGAATATAACTGAGGTCAGAGTAATTACTTCACCCCTCCCCCTCCTGACCGGAGATAAGCCGGAAGGGTCTTCTACCTGACTTTTGGGGTTTTGTCGCTTCTGGATTTTGTCGCTTCTTCTTCTTCTTCTTCTTCTTCTTCTTCTTCTTCAGTTGGCTCTACAGTCCCAAATGGACCTCCGCCTCCTCGACAAGCCTCCTCCATTTTTCCCTGTCTTTTGACGCCAACTTCTAGTTCATAATCCTGGCTTTCTTCAAATCTTCCTCCACACAATCCCACCATCTACTTCTTGGTCTTCCTCTTGTCCTCACTCCATCCAGTTGGCCATTTACCACCTTCTTTACAGTTCTGATCTCATTCATCCTATTAACATGACTNTCTGCTCTCATCCATCCTATTAACATGACCCAGCCATTTCAATCTACTTACTCTTATGTACGTGACAACGTCAGTATCTTGGTACAACTGCGCTATTTCGTTATTATACCGTACTCTCCACTGACCATTCTCCTTAATCCCTCCATAGATTCTCCTGAGAATTTTCCTTTCAAAGATTTTCAATCTTTCACATACTCCTTTTGTTAATGTCCATGTCTCAGCACCGTACATAATCACCGGTCTAATTAATGTTTTGTATATCCTAATTTTGGTTTGGCGCGGCACGATATGGTTTTTAATTAATGGAAGTAGAGCAAATTATGCTTTATTAGCATTTGTTATTCTTCTATCTATCTCCATATTTATTTCATTTCTAGCTGTAAGCAACGTTCCCTGATAAATAAATTCTTGTACTACATCAAATTTATGTTTACCAATGATAATTTTGGTATCTTTTATATTTTTCCTTCTGGAGACTGTCATAAATTTTGTTTTTGCTTCATTTACCTTCAGACCAAGCCTAGATGTATATTCTTTCAACTGGATGAATTTCTCCTTCACATCCTCCACTCTCCTCCCTGATATCACTATATCATCCGCATACGCTAGTATTTGGTGTGTTCTATACAGAATGTTCCCACGGTAGTCTATTCCAGCCTTACGAAACGCTATTTCCAATGCTACATTAAACAACATCGGGGCTACACTACCTGTTTCAAGGCTTATTTCTTCCGATCTGTTTACACCTGTTTTAACTTTAGCTTGGTTCTCTTCATTCATTAGCCTGCACATCCCTACCAACTTTTTAGGTATTCCCATCTCATGCATCTGATCCCACATTTCTTCTCTCCAAATACAGTCGTAGGCGGACGTAAAATCGAGAAATAGATGGTGTGTAGTAATATTTCTTTCCCAACATTTGTCCAATGTCTGTCTCATAATACATATCTGGTCTATTGTTGATCTATCCGACCGAAATCCACACTGATACTCTCGAATCAACTCATCTACATATGGTTTGAGTCTATAACACACTATTTTAGGCAACACTTTGTAGTCTGTGCAGAGCAAGGTGATGGCTCTATAATTGTCACACAACGTTTCATCCCCTTTTTTGTGTATTGGATTAATAATTCCACATTTCCATTCCCTCGGTATTACTTCCATTTCCCAAACTTTCGTAATCAGTTGGTGCATAATTTTCATCATCGCATCCCCACCACATTTATATAATTCACTCTGAATTCCATTGCATCCTGGCGCTTTACCACTATTCAAGCTTGCTACAACTTTTTTAATTTCTTGTACCGATGGTGGAGCTACGTATGGTTCCGCTGTTTGGTATTCCCATGTTTCTCATATCCCCTCTTACTTCCATCCTCTTTGTACTGAAAATGATTCGCGTTGTACTCTGCCCATCTACTCGAAATTTTGTTTCCGTCCGTTAGAATTGTTCCATTATGCGCTCTAATGATTACTGCTCTAGGTTTGAATCCATTCTTGATGTATTTGACTTCCCTGTACCATTCTCTAGCTTCTCCGCAATTGTACTTTTCCTTAATATTTTCCATCTTACTATCCCACATTTGTCTCTTTTTCTTCCTATACAGCTTGTTACACTCCTTTCTTTTTCCTTTATATGTTTGTTCGTTTTGTCTTGTCGGTCTTCTCCTGTACTTTTCACACGCCATATTCCTTTCATTCATGGAGAGCCTTTCCACATTCTTCATCAAACCACTCATTTCTTTTTGGTCTTCCTTCCCTAGCACCTTCCCCGATATCTCTACTATGCTTCCTCTTACATTTTTTCACCTCTTTTGTACATTTGAATCATTCTCATTGATTTTCAGGAGTGCATTTTCTAGCTCTTTACAATATTTCTCCTTGTATTCCTTATTTTCTAATTTTTTAACATCCCATTTCCCCATTTCACTTTTCTTTATTTTTGGTGTCTTACTAACTTTCAAATTAACTTTGGCCCTTACTAGAAAATGGTCCGTTTCTATCTTTGCTCCCCTCATACTTCTTACATCATTTATATTCTTACAGTGCCTCCTGTCTACCACTACATGATCTATCTGATTCAAATATCGGCCGTCAGGTGATCTCCAAGTACCCTTGTGACATCTTTTGTGTGGATACCATGTATCTGAGACCGCAAGGTTTTTACCATTGGCTAGATCCACTAACCTTCTTCCGTTATTGTTAGTATTTTCGTGTATGGTATACGGTCCACATGCTGGTAGCACATAACTTTCCTTGCCCACCTGGGCATTGAAATCCCCCAATATGACTCTCATGTCATATGATGGTATAGTGTCGATGACTCTCTCTAATTCAGCGTAGAAAATCTCCTTTACATCATCCTCCTTCTCCTCTGTAGGAGCATGTACAGATACAAATGTAACATTATAAAATTTCATCCTAAGTCTAATGAGTCAATTTCTTTCATTTATTAACCTATAATCTATCAAACTGTGTCGTACCCTACCACTTAAATAGAACCCTGTGCCAAATTCATATTTTCCTTCTTCTTTCCCACTATATACAATTGTGTATTTTCCTTTAGAGTCCACCCCTTTCCCGATCCACCTAATCTCTTGCACTGCACATATATCCATTTTAAACTCTGTGATTTGCTTTTCTAGTTCCTTTACCCCCCTTTCTGTATAATGTCTTAACGTTCCAAGTTCTAATGTTCTNATATTCATTACCTTATTCAATTGCCTATTTCCGTCATACTTGGGATTCCACTTCCGAGGCTTCTGAGTTTTCCTAACCTTAACATTTTTTACAGAGATAAGGTGTCAACCTAAACCTAACCCCCTGAGATCCGGAGGACCAATGATTTTTGGTCTAGGTTTACTCCCCTAGGGGGGTTGGTTCCACTACACCTACAGAGGGCCCCCCTCCCCCTTGGTTTTCTGTCAGGGTTTCCTTCCCTTAGCCTATGGCTCCCGTTTGAAGGCGCCGGAGACTCGCCTTTCGCCTGTTCTCGTTAGCCACAACGCAATTTGGCTTAGGCAACCGACTCGCATTCGCTGCCATCTCCGATGAGATGACGCAGAGTCGAGAAGGTACCCATGGCCACCAGCATCTCAGAATCTTGAGCTAAGGTTCGGAGAGCCACACGCTGTGTTGCCCAGGGGTCCCCACTAGGAGGTGAGAATCAGACTTGACTGACAGAGCCCTATTTAACGGGACAGTATGCAGGCACTTAACGGTATACACTTATAGGCATTGTGTATCCCAACTGCGCCATATCAGCCCATTGACCCCCGGATTTTGTACCTACACCGACAAAATCCCACTTCCCGGACAAACTGGTTTTGTCGATTCTCGCAAATTAAGACCATGTAGAGTCGAACAAGCTTGCGAAGAAAATTATTCTTCAAACCTCAAAGACAAGCATTCTTGAATAATATATTGATCAATATCTTTATTTGAATATTTGTCTTTTTCTCACCGACTGACTGTATTCATGTACATTTTAAAGACATGCTGTACAAGTGCAGACTGAACCATATTTTCTGACTATATTTTAATGCACGCTCCTAATATATTAATTGATTAAATGAATGATTAAATATTCTATTTGTTAAGCATAGGTCCCAGAATGTTTGAAATATTTATATAGTTTTCCATATCATTCTACTGCACAAAAATGAACATGCCATGCATGGAAATGTTCCTCCTCCCCATCTCCAGCGTGGGACGCAATTGAGCCATGCTCTTCTTACACGAAAGAAACAAAGGAGCGCTAGAGAAGGGAAGTTGACAGCGGGAACCAACTCAACTATACCCTTCTGGCCAGGAAAAACTGTTAAGGGATTAACTGGGACGCAAACGAAGGGAAAGTTGACCGCGGGACCCAACTCAACTATACCCTTCTGGCTAGGAAAAACTGTTAGGGGATTAACTGGGACGCAAACGAAGGGAAAGTTGACCGCGGGACCCAATCGACAGTCACCCATTTGCCGAAGTATGTATTTTCTTTACAATTCGCGCGACAAGCTTTTTAAAGACAAATAATTTAACATAAAATATTAAATAACATTCAGCAATAAAGATTGTAATTACATTTATTAGGATATACTAATATGTACTCGTATTAGTACATCGCTTAAATAAAAACCTTTTTTTAAAAAGATATTTTATTTATTATTGTAATTTATACATTTAGTATTCGAATTTGTTTATTTATTTGTCAAAATAATTAATCTTGCTTGTTCATATGTACGTAATACAAAAAATTTGTTTTTTAACAAATTTAATTAACAAACTTTTGTTAATATAAATATATAGCATAAATGTAATAGCGTCCGTGTAACACACCTTCCGATAGCATAAACATCTAATGAGAAGCCATAGTACGTATAAGATATGAAATTTCTTCGTCGTTTTAACGAAAAGGCGTAGATTGTGCATTTCTACTTATTTGAATGAAGGAACGGATCGCATTTCTGAGTACACTTCCCGAAAATAATCCGCCGCTAGTTATCTCGGAGTAAAATCACAAATCAAAAAGCTTTTTAAAGTATTTTGGGTTACACATAATATTGCATTGTCATAGGGTTCATGTGTGTACCAAATTTCAGCTCAGTCTACTGGGGGAAACTGGTTTAAAATTCAGTTGCAAGATTTGACCCAAATATACTAAGTAACGGATGAAGTTAAATAAAAGCTTGTAACAACTTACGACGTTCCCAAATACGATATTATACGCTGCGAGATATTAAATATTCTTAATAGAATTCTGCTGTTTCTTTGTAAAGGAAAGAAGCTGACACGGCCCGCCTTCGCGCGCGAGACTTAAGTGTTATGATGCGGTATACATTGTAACCTTGTTTCAACGAAGTGAATACCGTATCATTACACAAAACTAGCTCATGTTTGTGCAAAAACTGTGATGATATCTTAATTATTTCATGAGATATTACGGAAATTCACCCAAATTTACCACTTTCAATTCAGAATTTCAGAACGTCCGTTCTCAGTGAACCTCTTCAATATAAATGCAAGATCTCGTCAATTCATCGAGATCCTATCTCTAACATGTTTTTCTGCGTTGCTGAATGAGTGAGTGAGTCAGTTAAAACATTCAGGATTGATTATGAATACAAAAACCTTACACTGTACATTCCATTATTTTTTAAGCATGAATTGAAAGTTGTGAAGTGAACTTTCGTAATATAAGTTCTATCGACACTAACGTTGTTTACGTTATATATTTATTCCGTATTGAGTACCAGTTAGAAATAACGTGTAGAAGTTTATTGACTTATAGCTGTATGTGGATCAGCCAAGAATCAAAGAACAACGTTTAATTCCCAGAATATCAATTGTTGCGGAAAACGTCGGAAAAGTGTACTTAGTTTTTTGGATGGAAAATAAAAAAAGTTATCTTCACAACTTATTGGCAACGAATTAGCAACAAATTATTTTGCTGTTAGTTTTGTTTCTGTAGTAGTTGTTCTGCTATCTTCACAGGCGTGAGGCGATTCGTTCTCTTACATTGATGAGAGGTCTCTGCGAGAATGTGGAGCCAGCATTAGAATAAGACGAGTTGCTTAACGAAAATTTTAAAAATGGGAGGTTGCTGTGGAGTGAGGCTGGAGTGTCTTTTGTCGCTCCTATTGCACATCTAGATGTTCCCGAAAAGCGTCATAGTGACGGGGAAGGTCGGTGGTGTGAGGTAATTTATGGCATGCTCGAGAATCTTGAGTGCGAAACTCGTTACTACACTTGCCAAATGGAACGTGTGGGAGGAGGTTACGATATTTTCAAAACAAAACGACTAGGACGTGAGAAGACCGTCCTCATGATGCATACAATACAAGGGCAAGTTAGTATACAAGAAGAGACAGAGAGATACCGTAGTGCTCGCCAAAGTATGTTCGGAAGAGCTTAAAACGCTCCAAGGAAATGCCGCGAGTGGCTCCGAGCTTAAAACGATCCAAGGCCCATACGTGGCTCGGGTGGTAGTGTTGTCCATTACCTAGTCATCCCAGGTTCGATTCCNTGTCACTCATCACCAAGTCATCCCGGGTTCGATTCCCGATGGGACCAGAAAATTTGTAGCTTTTCATATTAATGTCCCAGTTCATATAGCTGTGACTACTGAAAAGCAAACCTTCCTTCCTCTATCCAGCTCCTCCTAGTGTCAATAATTCTAGGTATTACGAACTACTTCTCCTAACCCCTCCACGTGGACCAAGCTATTGGTAAACCCAGCTAACCGGTCCACTTACTAGCAATGGACTACCACCCAAATTCTAACTCCCATCGCTCCATGTAGATATGCTTTAATAGCTCGCTACATTTCCCATTCACAAATACAACAATAAAACAAATGTCACGAGGATTGGTTATTTCGCAGAAGAAGAAACCATAGCAGCCAATCACAACTCAATAGATCTACATTACTTAAAAAAACGATGATGAGTGATTGGACCAATTTGATCCGAAATTGAAAAAAAGGTCCAGTGTCAATCACGTGTGGCCACGGAAGAGGGAAAATATAAGGTTTTCTTTAGCAATCGAGCGAGAAAAAATTGAACTTCACAATACGATATTAATAACGCGACTAAGATACTATTATATTTTGTAAGAGGAAGATATGCACTTGTTGTCTCTGGCGTACTTTTAAATTCCTCTTACTTGCGATGTTTCCTAGTGTCATTTTCAAAGATTTATTTCAGACATGAAGTAAGCATTGAAACTTATGGTAAAAATATCTAGTTCACGATGAACTTCAAACTTAGGTTTTTATGCGAAAGAAATCTATTTAAATTCAAATATCGATCGTTATGATGAATTGCTGCCTCCAGGTAGTCTGAGAAGTTCAATAACTGCATAATTAAAGATCGAGAGTGAAACGTACCTCAGAATTTGTTTAAAGCAATCCTGACGTTTTGTGGTATGGAGCAGCGCTTTATAAACAATGCACCGAGAGCAAGGCGACTTCAATGTGAGGTAGATTGGATTGCCGCGCAGTGGACGGAGTCGATAGGGTCGCAGATGAAGCTAATGAGGGTCGAACAGTGTTGGCAATGATCCTAAAATCTTTGTAAACCTTACTTCGTTTATTTAGATCGCATTTTAAATTATCCAAAACTACATAGATAATATGTTCGAATAAATACTTTTTAACAGATATGTTACTGTTTCTTCGATTTCTTAACGATTTGTATTCATTTTTCAATAATAATTTAAGTTCTAGTTTCAACAGAGATTACGATTTTGCCTCTTCGTTCCTTCAAATGTAATGAGGGATTCACGAAATTTGCATACTCTAAACAGCTATATTGACGTTTTGAATATTGTACTAACACTATTCAACCGCGACAGTATGTTGTGGGAGTGAGGGTTAACGAGACTCGACCACATAATAAAAAATATAGAGAATTTATTGAACTACTTGTAAATACATACACACAACGCGATGCGCGCGGCGTGGCGCTCGAAACCAGACTGCCTGCGTCGGGGCGGACAAAAACTTTATCGTCCCTGTGGCTTGCCTGTCGTGAAGTAATGGGTGTATACGGGGGTGACTGGCTGCTTGCAGAACGCGAGGTTGCCACACCAGCCCCCTGCGAAATAAAGTGCTCCGGGCTACAAAATTGAACACGCCGGTCGGAACGCAGCATTAAGCAACGCGCGCACTGATACGTCAACAGACGGACGGTCGTTCTTGACATTTTACAAGTGCGGAAGACTGTGCGCACAGGTTCGTGAACTCCGGAACCCTTATTAATTACGTTACGTTGAATGAAAATGGGAGACGGGACCGGGGTTGGACCCCGGGACCTTGAGCTCAGCGCGCTCATGCGCTTACCGACTGCGCCATCCCGTTCATTTCCTGGGCCCGTCTACCATCCTCAACTTGTGAGACCCAAAGACCACCTCAGAGGCACTTCGGGATGGCGCAGTCGGTAAGCGCATGAGTGCGCTGAGCTCAAGGGTTCGAACCCTGGTTCCGTCTCCCATTTTCATTCAACGTAACAATTAATCTGTTACCTGGCGGTGAGGTTCACCGCAATCTAAGAGATTTCTATGTTTGTGATCCGGAACCCTGTTGGGTGAAGGGACCTTTCATTCTCCAAGGCGTAGAGGATTAGGATTCGCGTGTAACCTGCTTCCCATTCTACAACACAACCGAAGTGGCGAATACCTGGTCCTTGCCCACAGTCATAAACTGCTAATGAGCCTCCCGGAAAGTTTTACAACCCTCCAAAGGATCTACCTCTGGGGACTTTTAGCAAACGCGGGAAGTGCGTGCCTTCTCAGTAGGTTCATACCAATGCAAAGCAATGGAAAGAACGTTTGGGAAATCCGGGGCGGCGGTGCCGACCGTCCCAGTGCGCGCGTAGCTTAAGTGGTCGACGCAGTGTCTCGACGAGTGCGTTGGCGGCGGCGGTGGTGTCTGCGGCCTGACACACCGTGGACAGACCTGTCTTGCCATCAATGAGACGATGGTGGTGGCAGTCCGGAAGGAGGAAGGAAAAAGAAAGAAAGTCCACTCCGATGTTCGTGGACGTCGGCGACGACGAAACGCCAGCAGAATTTCGCGGCGCAGTCCCAGGTTCAGCGCAATGCTTATTTATCCATATGTGTTGTTTGCCGCCTGAAGATCGTAGTCGGTGTGTCGGCGGCGCTAGGCGAGATGGAAAGCAGCACAAGTCGACCGAGTGTCCATGAGCAATCTGAGGTCGGTTGTGCGATCCCTTACGAAGAGGCGGGTTCCTCCTGTGGGGCAACCGGACGCCGCGATCATTGGTTACCGGTGGGGTTTGTCTAATTGTTGAATGTGCAAGGTTGTCTGCACTGCCGAGCGTTGTTTCCGAACTTCCTGTGAAATCAACACTCCGTGGCTGGTTCGACAGAGGGTGTGCGTTGCTCGCGGTGGTCGGAGGGGTGGGTGCAGTAACCACTACGGCGGAGTGCGACAATCTCCGACTGCATGGGGGCGACCTAGCGGCGCAAGTCGTCAAGACGCTGTGTCATCACGTCAGAGGGAATGGGGACTGCCGCTGCGGCGTGCACCGCGGGTGTGGCGATGTAGGAGTGCGCGGCGGCAGCGGGCTGCACTTCAGTGTTTTTATTCGCCATCACTGCAAGCCTGACGAGGGCAGATCATCTTGTGTCTGCAGAATGACTTGTACGTGCGTTGGCAAGCGCTGGAGCCATAGCGTGCGCGGCAATGCGTCCTGCACGGGTTTCGAACCCGCCAGGGAACGCATATGGCGCAAAAACTGGGACGGCTGGCGGTCACCCAGTTCTTCTTCCTTAAGGAGTTGGCGCACACGCTTCTCTTATGACACGGTCAAGCGTCGTATTAACTCCGCTTTAACAGTTGAGTATGTGTTGTCTGCGGGTGGTGAGGTGATAATATCCTCGACGTTGTTCGCGTAGCGCTCCTGAAGCTGGGAAAGCACGTAAATGTACTTCATGCTTTCTTGCGCGAACCTCAGCGACGGCCTGTTTCTCAGAGTTTCACAGACACGCGGTGAACGTGGTTGCTTTCTGGAGGCGGCTGGAGCGGGCGCGCTTCGTGCGCGAGCTGTTGCTGCTGCTGCATGAGGAGCAGGTCAGCGTTCTGCTGCTGCTGCTGTTCGATCTGAGCCTGCAGTGCTCCCATGATGTCGTTCGCTAGTCAGGGGCGGGCACGCGGAAGCGAGCGATGANCGCGTACGCGGCTGATCGCGGGCACGGCGGTATCGCGGACGAACAGGAACACACTGCAGGGCACTGAACGGGGTCACCACTTGTGGGAGTGAGGGTTAACGAGACTCGACCACATAAAAAATATAGAGTATTTATTGAATCGGTTGTAAATACATACACAGAGCGCGATTCGCGCGGCGTGGCACTCGAAGCAAGACTGCCTGCGACGGGGCGGACAAAATCTTTACCGCCCCTGTGGCATCGTCGTCTGTTGTGAAGTAACGGTACTTCGCGAGGGTGGCTGGCTGCTTGCAGAACGCGAGATTGCCACAATATCATTCCAAAAACATAACATAAATGCTGATTCTACTGTGTCAATGTTATTCAGAATGCCATTGGCATCACATTACATGGTAGTGTTTTCAGATTCACCATTTTAAATTTCCGTCCGCGATTCTTTCGAACAGAATATAATTAGATAATGGCGTTGTATTCGGTTTTTACTTTCATGAAAAACAAAGTTGTGGTCAACCGAAAAAATTTATTTGTCAAAACTGAATTTCGACAGCTTGTGCTGTCATCTTCAGTGACCTACAATCAAGAATATATTTAGCTATTGGTAAAATGGTCTTAATAATAATTATATAGAGAATTAATTACAAAAATATGTATTAAAAGATTACTTACAAAAATATTACAAAAATTAATTACAAAAATATGTATTAAATACTAGTATGTTGTAGTTAATAATAATCAGAGAATTTAATACTAATTGTTTTCAGATATTTAAAAGATTATATAAATAGTTGAATGATAAATGTTTGTTTGCAAAATTATTACATGAAAAATTAAAATAAGTGAATATTTTTTGCAATAAGAAAAAGTTTTGTATGCCGAGCGTCTTACCTTCTCTGCCCTGGAGGGGTGTGTGTCGAATGCGAGGATCTGGTCGCCTCTGTGTCTTTAGAAGGAGTGACGGGACAAGGGTGTGTTTGGGTGGATGGGAGTGTTTCTTCCGGAAGAAGAATTCTAAATGGATTCTAGGATGAGGATTGCTATTAGCGAGAGAGAGAAGTTTGTTTGTTCATTTAAAATGTGAACGTGTTGGTTTATTGCTTTCTGAATGTGGATGGACTCTTGTAAAATTCTGTTATAATGTTTATTTTCTGTTTCTAGTATATATATATGTATCTGGGTTGAAGGGAATTGGAGTATAACGGGTGTGTAACAAAGTGAGATACGTCTGTCTAGTATTTTATTGCGTGTAAGTGTTCTTTAAGGCGGATAGCAAAATTCCTTCACTTTGGCCAATATATTGAGCCATACAGTTTTCGCATTTAAGATCTCTTATGCCACATTTTTTTAGGTTTGATATATTATTACAGGATATTTAGGATGATATTATTATGACCATTTTACCAATAGCTAAATATATTCCTGTATCTTGATTGTAGACCACTGAAGACGACAGCATAAGCTGTCGAAAGCCGGTTTTGGCAAATAAATATTTTTCGGTTGACTATAACTTTGTTTTTTATGAACTTAGAATAGCGACAGCTCGAGCTAACCATCTCATATTTGACTACTTTTGCAACGCATGTGAACTCCATTTCATAGAACTTAATAAAACATACAAACGATCATTTGTAATCGTGAATCGGGTATATACATTTTAAAAGAAATTAAACAGTAATAAAGCTTCGAAAAAACTTTCCGCAACTCATGTTTCTCCAATTTCAGAAAATGAGGAGAACGGGAAAAAATTCAGCTGATGAGTTTAGAGCTTTAGTTCTCGACTGTAAACTGATGTAACAGCCTATAATATTAGCTGCATTGCCGTACGATTGACCTCTACTGTCAGCGATGTCAACAAATAATAATGACTTTAATTTTTTTAAACTGCCTTGGCTGAACTCTCTAATTTGTTTCCACATTTTTCTACGTACCCGATAAATCAGGGGTGTCCACAGGGGGGGGGGGTCATGAAGCAAATTGCGTCATTCAAATTTTTTGGGGTTCGAAAAATTGAGGTTTTTAAGAAGTTTAGAATATTCAATAGTTAACTAATAAACATATTTTTTTAATAGCTATATTAAATTAAAAATCATAACAATGTCGTATTAATTTTTAAACTTTATAAACATGATAAATAATTAAAATTCATTTTCGAAAATGATGAATAAATCGTAAAAAGTCATGCCGAACAGAGATCTAGACCGTTAAATAAGCAGACACGAAATTTCTGCCTCTATCTTCCAATGGTAAGATTACACAACAGACGACCGATCTAGAAAAAAGGGTTGCACTGAAGATTCATTGCTTTCCCTTCAGTGTATTAGTTTACTGTTAGAAAACAGTGATCAAGGTCGGAGCACAATTTTGTATCTCGTCTTTTTTCTTATGTATCACCGTTCGGGAACCTGCGTGTTTTTGTTATAGTGCTTTACCCGATTTGTGAGGAATTAACCAATTTTCACTGTGGTGGCAATAGTTCTCATTTTCTTGCTTTATGTATCTTACAAGTGAAGAAGGGGACATATATCTGAAGTGCTTATCCAGTGAAATAATCCGATGAAACGTAAGAAACATCGAAATCTCAGTTTAGTGAATATGAATCAGAATATATGTATATTGTGGCGGAATGAAAATTTAATTGTTTATAATAATTAAAAGTAAGGCGCCTCGACTAGCTCTATCTCAGGGTTCCACTAGTAATTGGGTTCGTAATTATTTACCTAAGCGAAAGAACCATACTGGGGTTCCACATGTAGGAAAACGCTTTGTGACAAATTAACTCATTAACTTTAATAACATAATCATATACAATAATGAGAAAAACATTCATGCAATCCTCCAAAAAGCACACAAATCTTCCCGTCAACGTTAACATGAGAACGCACTGACGTGATCGCCGACTTCGGCTTCAACACAACTAACATTAATTTTAATCAGATTTAAATTCTAAAACAAACATTAAAAATTTCTCCTTCAACAAAAATAAAAGGACACTGAATTTACAAGAACTCGCTCTCCTTGAAAAGACTGTTACATTGATGACAAAATAAAAAGATAATTAGGTGGAGTTCTCTTGTGATAATTGGCCCCTCTTCACACTAATCAAGTCCACAGTTCTGGGCCCCTTTTTACAACAAGTTCCGCACTAGTCTTCTCGCATAAGCGCATTACGACGTGAGTTGGATGCCACCAGCGGTCGTGCAAATACCTCATCAGATGATCAATGAAACCAAACAGTGGTGAGAAAAGGGTACGTTGACCTCACAATGCCGGTCAAGCTCCTATCTCGGGCGATTCCTTGATGGCGTCACCAGCGACGGATCCACCGGTGGTGACTTACTTCCCTCAGCTGTGCGGCCCGGGTTCCCTCAGGTGTAGCTCAGCCCTGGACTCGGTTTCTCGGAAGAGCTCGCCGAAAATATTAGCAAAAACTAAAGGTTTCGATCCGGACAATAACGAACTCGGGAATCTCATCGGATATTCTGAACTCATCAGATAACTTTAAAATAACCGAGTAGTGGCTCTGCTAACGAACAATCTATCAGACTCGTTCGGTGCTCCCGAAAAAATCGACAAGTCTCGAGCCGCGCGAAGCATCTTCGAAAAAGTTAAATACTGGCGCGAAAATCTCGAAAATAATGCTCTGCGAAAAATCTTCGAAAAAGTCCTCATAAGTGGCTGGAGCATCCTTCTCCCTTCCTTAAATGGGTTTCCCCCCTTCCTACATATCTTTTTCCACTTCCAAAGTCCTCAAATTTTGAATTCCACGTGACGGAGGCTCCCAACGCAACTGTTCCCCCTCCCGTGCCTCGGTTCCGATTGGGGATTTTGAGTATTTTTGAACGATCTTCAACCGCTGTTTTGAAACGTTATTTTCTTAAACAAGTCGCAACTTTCTCCTGCTTGCGTGTCCCTTTAACGTCCCTCAGTTATACGACCGGGGTGGATCGTCTACCCACACCCTCGCTTGACTGCGATTTCTATACAGCAGTAAAATCTTTCTCCAACAGGTCCTAGCTTGTCGTGGGTCACTGCACCCTTGCCAGATGTGAGTGTTTTCTTTGTCGCACTGCTCAATGGTGGACTTTTAAATTTTATGGAGTGAGGAGGCTCTCCTCCCCCGCTCCGTCGCTCGTTCTCCGTATTTGAAATGCCCGAACAAGGCTGATTCCTGCTGTTTAATTGTTAAATTATTCAAATCTCACAGTATGGAATCTGAGTATGGTTTTTTGAAATTTAAAAAATTCAAATTCTGTTCTCCTATTTTTCTAATTTTTAGCTGCTGAAATGTAAATTAAAACCTTTGTTATAATGTATTGTAATCTCATTAAAATTTATTAGTAAAATCCTTTATCAGTAAAATGGATGTAGGTGATAAACATTCTTTTTACTTTCTTATATATGTGATCTAGAGACAGTCTAACCAAGCAAAAAATCCCGAAATTTTGACGGAACTATTCGTTTTTAGTGTCTCTGATACCTAATGTTTTTAAAATAAGACGTGTGTAATTCCGTATATCCTGTAAAATATCGAAAGGTGGCTGGCTACCTCCCTTTCTGACACCACTTCTTTGTTCCCAATTGCTCCCTGACACACAACCTTCCGCTCACAGAAACACCCTTACCCTTCGCGATCGGGATGATTTGCCTACTGGATATTTCTTAGCGCAAACTATTTTTTTGCCGCGCATGTAAAAGACAAACAATTAGTTTTATTTTGGATTCTGCGCAAAATTTCTAGAGAAATTGTAGCAAACAATTGCCATTTTCAAGCAAGCACTTTCCCTTTAATTTGTAAGCAGAAGATTAAACTGCTACTTTTAACGTCAATATAGGATGAAAAAGGTTGCGTTTTTCTTTGTAAAATTAGTTTGCGTACTATATAGATTAGAGTCTTAAAAGTGTATGAGAAAGCATGTGCAGTGGTTTTGCAATCAGGTTTTAATATGGAGTTAGAGTAAATAACAGGGATAAAGTTGTAAAATATTACTACATTTTTGGAATATGATTTGGAAGAGTCAAAGCTTAGGGGGGGGAATTTTTTTTTTTGGGTGGGGGTCTCCCAAATTTGGGAGGGGGTGCGTCATAGGGGTTAGGAGGAGTGGGCTCCTCTGGATAAATCGGTCTACCGGTTCACTATTTTCTTGAATCTATCGTATTATTATTGACAATTGGTTCACATGAGAGTAGAATCAGCCATAATGGAAAAGTATTTGAAAATTTTATTTGCCTTATTATCTCCTTTAGAACTTCAGAGGACATAATCTGTATCATATCTTCACAAAACATCTGTTTTCACTTCATTTACGATAGCAATTTCTGAAGTACCTGCTATAATTTAAAAGGTTTAAAGTATTATTATTATTAGATTTATTATAGAAATCGCTTTATAATAACATTTAAAATTATATTTTAACTTCACTGGTATAAGAATAAGAAGATCCGTTTACTGGGGTCGAATCATTGTTGAGGTCTTCTTTCTTTCTCGATTGTTGTGTCAATTTATTATAAATCCCTTTGTTTATTTTTGTATGTTTCTTTATGTTCATTACCAAGTATCGAAAGATCTCTTCCACTAAAATATATTTTAAACATTCTGAATATGTACGTTAAAATATAATTTTACACTTTAACATTACACAGAAATCTGTTTTATTGTTAAAGAATATTCTACCTTCTTTTCACTCTAAGAACGATTTGATTAATTCAAACTAATATAAGATTTGCCAGTGAAAAATTTAGAAATCAATTTAACCCGCATATGCTCGTTCACCGGACTTACGACCAACAAACAAAGACACCAGAGTGGAATTTTTGTTGATAAAGTGAGAAGGTGGAATAAAATGCGAGCATTTCAGAGTTAAACAATGATTCTGTGGAATTTATTGTAAAATTTAATTATCACTTACAAAACACATACAAAAATTACGTTGTGGAATCATTGTTTTAAAAAATCCCCATAAAAATATATTTTTTGAGATTGATTCCGATGAATTTATACACTTAATATTAAATCTGCACCTACCTGAGGATCCTTGTTAAAAAATTATTGTTACCTCTATTTTTTCAAGAGCTAATTGAGCTCCATGTCTTTTTTCTCGAGCATGTCTTCAATATAGAGCTCCTCTATTCTTGTTAATGGTGAAGCAAACTATGTAAATAATGTATTCAAGTTGTTTAGAAAATATTCGTGGGATGTTTAGAAAATATTCGTAGGACCCAGTTGAAATTTGTTCACCGTAAAACTGCTGGAATAATAACTGAAGTTTCCCAAATTTAAGTCAGATTAGTAAATATGGTATGCACCGAGAAAATGTTTAACGCCCAGGAACAATATCGACTATTAAATTGTAAATTCTTTCGAGGGATCAACACTATCACGACTGAGCTATCTAAACAATGACCGATAGAACAGTCATTGTTTTAAAAGAGTTCCGGGAAAAAATTTATTTAGGGTTAACGTATGGGAACAATAAGATCTATTATCGTTAATACTTTTGTCCAAGATTGGCCATAAATAATAGACCTACCTGAAAACACTTATAATTTAGATTGAAATTCGTGGGAAAGCTTTCAGTATTGGAGATTTTACTGTGTCTAAAGTCATTAAAAAAATTGTGTACTATTCAAATTATTTATGTGATTTTTCATTTAACTATTTTGTGTTGAAGTAAAATAAATATTGATAACTTCCATCTGTTTTGATAAAACTATTGGTTTCAAAGAACAGTTTGAAAACAGAAACTAAACCATAAATAAAACCAGGGGATTTAGTGGATCAATCCCCCCTGAAATCAAAAGAAATTTGTCCTTTTTTTATTTCTCCTGATATTTGTATACTCATACACACACAATCCTATGTATATATAGCCTACTTATATAATAAACACTCATATATACATGTATAATATATAAACACTCACTCACACACACGCACACGCACACTCACAC
>NNCF01128181.1:154589-255558 GCA_002313205.1 Laupala kohalensis | reverse complement strand
TATATATATATATATATATATATATATATATATATATATATATATATATATATATATATATATATATATATATATATATATATATATATTACATATAATACATGTGTACCCCTACCTCCCAAAACAATCCTGAATAAAACACCCCTGAATAATAAATATTGCTTATCTCATTCTCAGGTTTGCTAACAAGGATTATCTCTGTGTTGAGGATCTCCAGTTATTCCTAGAAGGTGAACAAGGGGTGAGAGAGAATTTTATATATTACCTTTCTAGCCTCTACGATTAAACATAATTTGTTCTGGAATCATTCTATCAAAAGTTCTATTTTTTTCTAGGGTAATTATTTGAGTAAATACTCACAAATAGTATTTCTTTTCTAGGAAGAAAGCTATAAAATTGAGTTAGTTCAAAGAAAAATTTCCACTAATTTCCTTTATTGCTGTCCACAGATAACATTCTTTTGATTCATTTTTAATAGCAACTTCTTGCAGGAGAATATATTTTATGGCCTCCTGCATGTAAGACAATATATCTACAGATTATAATTATTTTCAAATATTTAAATGTTGAATATTGTTCCAATTTAACTCTGCTTACTAATACACATTGTTAACTTATTAAAACTGGTGTATTCTCCCTTTATCTTAAACAGAGTTTTAGTAAATAGCATTTCTTTTGTGTTAATATTATCTCTCTTCATATCTTTACTTTATTTACTGTTGTATTTTTGGTTCAGGTTTTATTTTTCATGCCCCTTTCCAACTGGCCCTACATGCTGTCTTATTATTTCTGAAGTAGTCCTCAACATTTAATTTTGACAAAACTATATTTTAATTCCTTAATTGCTTATTAATAGCCCTCACTGATAATTTAATGATTTTCTCTGAATCATAACTAATAAAGGCATTTTTTGTTGTAAAACAAAAATAAATGTATTCACTGGTGGAATCTGTCTGTATCTTTCATATTTTCTGTTTTGTATGATATACTTGTCTTATTTTAGCTACATCTACAATTGAGCATTTTAGTAAATACCTGATCAATATGTTGAACACTGGGGTTTGCTGGTATGGGTCATGTTCAATACATGACATTTAAGAACAAAGGAAGAGCAGTGGCGCTCTTTTCTCTCATAGGTTTGGTTATATGTTGGTTTATTCCTTCATGCAACTTAATAAACCAAAACTCTTATACACGTGGACATAAAACACGCATTCCGTAATTTTTGAAAATGTGATTTAGTTCCATTTCCATATAATGTCTAACTGGATGACACAATGTTTGTAACCGAATATTAAAGTTGTTTTCTTTAAAGTTTTTAAAAATGTTTGTGTGCATGATTTGTACATCATCAGTGTAGTTGTTTTCTAATATTTCATGTTTTCTATTTGTGAGCATTACTTTTGTATATGAATTATATTGAATCACTCCTGTTGTCTCATAGATGGGAGAATTAACTCATGACAAGTGTTTGAGTATCATTCATCAGTATGAACTGACTCCAGAAGCCAGAGCAAATGGACAGCTATTAATTGATGGTATGTAAAACACAGTCCAGAGTTATTCAAATTGGTTTACTTTTGTTGTTATAATCTCTTATACCCAGTTATGGATTTTTTCATAAAATCCTGATATCTCTCATGCACGCTTTTATTGTTTTATGAATAACATGAGATAATAAAGTGACTTGTGTAAATTCATTTTTTAAAATTCTTTCTGAACATTATCTCTTTTATGTTTGAAATGGAAGATACTGATTATCAGTAAAGAATAGGGCAGGTTCTAAAGGGTGGGCAGAGGTGCATATGCCCCAGGCGCCAAGATATGGGAGCGCGAAATAAAGGTTATACTTTTCAAAATACATCACTTTCTTCAACTACCAAGAAATTGAAGTTAATGTGTCGCGGTGGGTAGAGTGCTGGTTATATGGGGAGGGTTCATTCCCCGTTGGGCTGTGGGATTGTTTATGTTACTTCAACATCCAGACCGACTCATAGATCTACTCAGCCTGCTGTAAAATGAATACGGGAATTTCATGTTCGAGGAGGCAGCGATCCAAGCCTCCACCATGATGGCGCTCAACGTGAATGGTCGTACGGTTATCTTGAAAACAAGGCCTCCTGGAACATATAATTCAAGCGCCGTCCGCCGGAAACCGGCGACTTAGGCACTCTTATATTATTTAAAAAGATATAGGGGGTATAAATGAAGAGAGGAAGTGAAATGAAGGTCGGAGATGTAGAGAAAAGAATGAAGGCGAGAATGTTGTGAGTAGAAGAGTTTGTTAGGGTTAAGAAGTGTGAGTGGGGAGTTTTCAGAGGGGCATTTTCAGCGTGCAGCAGAATTGACTCTGAATGATGACGTGAATACTTTTTGAAGACGTTGTCAGAGGTGGAGTCGTGTAACGCCTTCCGGAGGTGTTTTCGAATGATGGAAAATAAATTTTGTGATGGGTTCCAAATTAGATAGAAATCGGAGATAAGAATTGGAAGTGTGCAACGGCGGTCGTACAGCCATCCGCAGGATTCGGTTCTCGATGATGTGAAGGTGAGGATGGTAAGGCCTAGAAGCAGTTGCCCAGGTTTCGCAGGTGTAAAGCCCAAGACTGCGAACACAGGCTTTATAGATAAGGAGTTTCACATTGAGCCGGATACTGAGCTTGAAGACGGGAGAAAGGCGGGCAAGCGTGTTATTCATTTAGGAGTGGATAGATTTCGCATGATCTTGCCAGCAAAATTTCCTATCCATTGTGACCCCAAGGTACTTGACACTTGTGGACTAGGCCACAGTGGTGTCCTTGACCTTGAGCAACGGCAGGTTTTGGAAGACTTTGCTGGTCAGATGGCGGCAAGTGAAGATTATTGCCTGGCACTTGGAGGGGTTCAAGGTGAGCTCATTAGAGGAACTCCAAGTTTCTAGGCGAGAAGTAGTAGATTGAAGAAAAGAAATCTGAGTAACATTAATAAGAAATGGGAAATTCACAACAGATTTTCAAGAAAGAGGAGAATATATGGTAAGCACACTGTATAAACAAGATGAACCTGAAGACTGGGAATATGAAAACATATATCTCCAACAGAGAAAATAACAGAAGAGGACCTGATAGTTGCAGCAAAGAGATTACGACCACGTAAATCACCAAGTTATTATGCAATATCGCATGAGATGGTAAACCAAACATTAAAGATACTGTTAAAACCATTACTAGAAATATATAATGTTCATATGACCCGCAATGTTGGAAGATAAGTTTAGTTAAATTATGATAAATTAAAAGGCGTTTCTATGTTGCTCAATGAGCAACATAGAAACGCCTTTTAATTTATCATGCTTTGATAATGTTGCTAAAGCTCCACAATTACCAAGTTTAGTTAAATTGTTTCTAAAAGGGAGAAATAGACCAGCAAACATACCACAATCCTATAGACGTATATCGCTCCTCCCTACATACGGAGAAATATTAAACCGCATACTAACGCAAAGAATACTCCTGAATTTAATAACAAAAGGACACATGCATCCACATCAATATGGTTTTATGCCAGGGAAAAGCACAGGAAACGCGTTACGACATTTGATGACATTAGGAAGTCAACGAGAAGAGCACAACTGTGCTTGCGTAATTCTTGACATTGAGGATGCCTTTGATCAAGCACGTTGGCGCGACATAATAGGGACATTACAGGCAAAGAAACTACCAGGTTATTTATTGAATATGGTGAAATTATATTTCACATCGCGAACAATGATATTTCATATAGGTGAAGAGCAAGTAGAACGGAAAGCAACTATAGGATGTCCACAAGGGTCCGCAAGTGGACCTGTTTTCTGGAATGTAGTACTCGACACAATATTATGGAAACTAGAAACACAAGGAATAAACTTCATTGCTTATGCGGATGATGTGGTCTTGATAGCAAAGGGACGATCGCACCGAGAATAAGAGGGGAAAGCGCAAAGCTTGGTAGATATATGTATGAGGGTTTGTGCAGAGAGAAGACTAACAATATCAAAAAGCAAAACAAGAATAGCATGGTTTGGATACCCTAAAGCGAACAGTAGAGATGCAATGTCTCTTACAAATAGCGGGGGAATACATAACAGTGCCAACGGCAGCATTAAATACAATACTAGGAATATTGCCCATTGACTTATACGTGCAGAAAATTAAATATCGAGCCCTACTAAAACAGGACGGAATGATAGAGATAAATGGAACAAAGATAAACAAAATGGATAAGAAATCACGACAAACATCAACGAATCAATTATTAGACGCATGGCAGGTGAGGTGGAGTACTGAGAAAACTGGACGAAAAACATACAAATATATAAGGAATGTACGCATCGCAGAAAAGACAAGACGATGGTTCACATGACCAAAGAGACAGAACAGGGCACGGAGATTTCCAACAATATTCACGACGATTTGGAAAAACAGATGACGAAATTTGTGACTGCGGTCGTAACAGAGAGACACCAGACCACATATTATGGGATTGTCCATTTTATGGACCAGAAAGAGCGAACTAGACGAGACAAGACGTACTAGATATTAAAGATAAAGAAGATTAATAGACACGCAGGACAAGTACACATTATTCATGGAGTATATAAGGAAGGTAAATGGAATACGTACAGCACTACGTTAGACAAGAGAATAAATGAGCGCACGCCTCCCCGATGGTAGTAACGGGCAACGCAACACTGATGGCAAACTTTAAAATCAAAATAAAGAAGAGATTGAAAGCAATATAGAACCTTGTATTGCGTATGCAACACATACAAGGTGGTTGCGAGCAACCAAAGATAATGGAAAAAAAGAAAGAAGATTAGAGTTAGCGAGAGGAAGATTCAATGAACGTGCCGCATACGCAATGTCGTCAGCGTAGAGCAAGTCGGAAACATGCCGAGGGTCAGGAAGGTCGTTAAGAAAAAGAGAGAAAAGAGTGGGTGCCCAGACACTACCCTGGGGAACCCCAGATAAGATTGGGCGGATGGTGGAGAGGGAACGGTTGTAACGGACCTGAAAGTTTCGCCCAGAAAGGTAACTGCGCAGGAGGTGGTAAAAAACGGGAGGAACTAAGGAATTGGTTTTGTGGAGGAGTAGATCGTGATGTATAGTGTCAAAGGCGAATGAGAAGTCAAATATGAATGCAGGAATGGCAATTCTCCGAGAAAGGATGGGAGCTAATTCGTGACCCAGACGCAAGGTCTGCACTGCGGCAGACTTATTGCGCCGGAATCCGAATTGGATGAGTCGAATAGCCTGAGAGGATTCAAGGAGAGGAGTTAGCTTGGCGAGGACGAGGCGCTCGAAAAGTTTGCAAAGAAGAGAAAGAAGACTGATGGGACGATAGTTGTTAGGGTCCCGATAATTTTACCCGGCTTTGGGATAAGAATGATAGTGGCATGTTTCCATGGAAGAGGAAAGTAACCGAGAGAAAGACAAGAATTGAAGATATTAGTGAGGAGAAGGACAGCGATGTGAGGAAAATGGCGAAGATAGACACCACGGATCTTGTCGGATCCACCCAACGTCTTGGTGTTGGCTCGCTTCAGTGCTGCCTTCACTCCCCAGACACCCAAGGTCCACTCGTCGTCTGGGGTGGTAGGAGACAACTAGGGCTCAAGAGTGGTCAAAGGTGATGGATGGGACGCAATGACAGGAGGAGAGAAACGGGTTTCTAGGATATCACCGAAGATCTCAACTTTTCTGGCCGGGTTGTAGGTAGGAATGGGCGTGCCAGGAATGAGAAGAGGGGTGATTGCAGTGGAAGTGTGTCGAGTCCTCTGGATCTTCGACATGTCGTCAGAGGAGGAACCATTGGCTCGGGCAAGATAGGTCTGCCATTGCTGGGCATGGAAGTCACGGAGTGTGTCTCGTAATATCGTCTTCTGTGGAGGAAGTGGACCTTGTCAGAAGGATCCCTGGTGCGATAGAATCGCCGCTGTGCACGGCGTCGTTCCCGCACCAGAGCAAGAATGTCTCGGGGAGTGTCAGAGTGGAAGTTATAAGGGTAAAGGTGCTGTATTGTCGGAAGGTCGTCAGCATCTGATTTGTAACGTGGGAGATGACCCGGTCAATGTCGTCGGGTGAAGTGAGTGGGAGATGGGAGTCTACCTTCCGACTGAGTCGGGAGGTGTACCCTCTCCAGTCCGTCTTAATGTTCGGGGCAGGTTGAAAGTCGTGGAGGAAGGGACCGAGGTAGGAAGAGAAAATTATGGCCCGAGGTTAGCTCGAAACGGGGTTGAGGAGTGGTGATCTGTATGGTGGAGGAGTGAAGGACAATGTCAAGGATGTCGTGGGGAACGTTGTCAACTAGACGGGTGGGTCCAGAGGGAGGGGGGAGTATGAGATTGGGTTGTTGAGCAAGGTAGGTGGCCAGAACCCTATCGCCGGGGTTAGAAACGGTGCAACTCCAGTCGGTGTGCTTGCAGTTGAGATCGCCGGCAATGACGATGCAGTCACCTAGGCGTCGGAGAGAGTCAAGATCCGCACCGTCGAGAGTCTTGTGAGGCCTCCGATAGGCAGAAACCAGAATATATGGGCCCCTTAGAGTGCCGAATTCCAAGACCGTGGCTTCAAGAGAAGTAATGAGGGAATTGGAAGACGAGTGAGGGATAGATGTATCAAAACGCTGGAAAATGGACAGAGGTTCAGACATGGTCTGGATGTCCGCAGGGGAGATCCCTCAGAACAAGGAAGAAGCCGGTGGAGTACAAGAAGAGGCAGAAGGGGGAAATGGAAGAAGAGGATACCCTTGGACAATTGGCCTCGGGAGAGACGCTGCATCCACCGTGGGGCGTACGGTGGCATTGACCCTACGGGCTACTGAGGCAGCGTCACGCTACTCTCGTGCGCGAGTTAGGTGCTCCGCACGGCGTTGCTTCAACGGACATCCTGACCATGTGGTAACCTGCGCAGGTATTGCCGGTCAGCTTGGTAGGCCATGGTATGCAGATGACCAAGCTATGCGGACTCGCACAGAGTGGGAATACCACGTCCCGCCCGCAATGGTTACCTGTGTAGCCCAACGCCTGACATCTGGTGCAATGGGAAATCCACTCATGCCCGTGGCACTCCTCCACCACGACGCGAACATTGCCCTGGTACCAAATGTTTGTCTTAAAGGTCTGTACTGGTGCATGGGCTATCTCCATCACATACAAACGAAGGTGGACCCGACCATCAGTGCCATTCTTCTTTTGAATTTCACAGAGGTGAAACACCGTCATCCCCTGGCTCTCCAAGTTACCGCGAAGTGACTCGAGGTTCTCATTCGGCTGAAGGCCTCGAATCACCAACCGATGACGTCTCTCCTCGGTGAGTTGATGGAAAAAATGATGTGTTGGTGTCCTCACTCTGGAGAATCCCCAACTTGCTGACGACCGCATGGTCAGCGTAGTCGGGCACGTGCACTATGAAGTGCAGGCGTGTATTCCGGTCAGTCAGCCTTGACTTGGAGACTGACTGCACAACTCACATCAGCTCCCGACGACTTTCTCGACATATATGTCGCCTCCTCTGCGACCATTTTCAGCAATAGCTTTAGAGGTAGAGGGTGTGGTGGTTTGAGAGGAAGAAAGATGGGAGAGGGAGGCAGCGCTCCCTGCACTATTTGACGTCCCTGACGTATCTATGTTTCTGCCTACATTGTTCGCTGTCCCAACTCTAGTGTCGGGTGTCGACGCGGGGTGTATACCGGGATCAGGCCGAGATGCTGGCTACGTCTCCTTCTTGGGCTGAGGTCTAGTAATTGCGGAATTGTACCCTCCATGAACACCATGGGCACAACAAGGGTCTGTTGTGGAACAGTTTCACTTGACCAAAAAGAAATGAAAGAATGCCAACAAATGTGATTCTGGATCACGTTGAGATCGGTTCTATTTCTTGGCAGATGCTTGGAAAGATTACAACACGCAAATATTGGAAGCTTCTGCGACTGTGAATCACTCGCAAAGTTTCGTAAATGCTGTTGATCGCTAAATTCACCCGCAAAATTCCGGCTATTATTTTGTTTAGAAAAGTGGAAAGAAGAGATGTGGACTTGATGGCGAGATAAATGTTGATACTTTTAAATAATTTGACAAAATTTAAATTGTGACTTGATAATGTGTTAAATGAAAAAAACGTAGATTTTTCGCTGTGTAGTGCGAGCAGTACTACAATATTTCCCTTCGTTCTTACCAAACACTATAATTATCTTGAATATTCTTAATTTGTTAAAATATTTCCTGTTTTAGAGGTATTCTTATTCTCCATTGCTGATAAAATATTTTTCTACATTGCCTTCTGCNTATATATATATATATATATATATATATAATATAATGTGGTTGAGTTTGGACCCATTTACCCATTTTTCTTTAAATTTGAAGTATATCCCAATAGAGTAATCATAGAAATAATGAACATTATTGAATAATGTAATGACATCCTGATCATCTTGCAATGATTTCAAGTAAGGTCTTTCTTAAACGACTTGAGCATAATACGCTACGTATTATTACTCTTGCTTTGTAATAATTTGTGAAGTGTCAATCACGGGCATTTTCGCTCATTACATTATTATTACCGTCAGACCAGTTATTATTACTAGAACTGGTCTTTCTTTGCCTCTGAAGAAGGCGGTGTCCGCAGAGTTCCGGAGAGAAAATATTTTCCGAGTTTCGTCAGACTCCTCCCAGGTAGAAAAAAGGTTTGCGGTACGCAAAGGGCCGCAAACAATCCATGTTCGCAAAGGGCCGGCAACCTTTGATGTCTGGGAAGGCCTCTCTATTGTTCTCAGAGCAGGTACGTTTTCCTCCATCAGAATCGCTTTTAGTCCTTTTATTTTAACAAGCTTTTATTTAACTTTACCTTTTGGTTAGTTAGTATTCTTGGGCCAAATCTAACAACTGAATTTTAAACCAGTGGCCCTCCACCAATTGAGCTGAAATTTGGCCCACATATATAAACTCGATGACAATGATGTCTAACTCCAAAATAAAATCTTTTTCTAGTTTTTTAAATTACGATTTTATTCCGAATAACTCGCTGTGGATTATTTCTGGGAAGCGTCCCCTGAAATACTTATGTCTCTTCACACAAATAAGTATAACGAATTGCGTAAAGTGCACTGTAACTTCTTATCTTATCATTACGAACAGCGACGGAAATTCTTAACTTATCATGAAGAATAGCGGAGATCTTTCTTATCTTACCATTACGGTCGCTTCTCAAACAGATGTTGATGCTGACGGAAGATGTATCACTCGGACGCTGACAAATTAATGCTGTTTATTTATATCAAATAAAATTTTGTGGTTAAAAAGTTTTTTATTATTGTAATCATGTGATAAAACAAGATTACTACGACAAATGAATAAACAAATTCTAAATTTGTCTGAAAAGTAAAGTAATAAATAAAAAACCCTTTTTAAAACGAAGCTTTTTTAAAGCCATGTACTAAAACGAATAAAATAGGTTTTTATTCGTTTAGGTTTTTATGAAGGTAATGCAATGCCAAATGCTAATACCTCCGCACATATTCCACATTAATAGTTTCAAATAAAAATAAACGTACTTACTATCTTTATATGATTCGCTGAATATGATTTGATATTTTATAATGAATTATTTGTTTCCAAAAAGCTTGTAGCGCGAAATATCCATAAAGTACATGCCAATTATTATCACAGGACAGTGATGGTTGGTAAGTAAGAACTTCCCGAAGTATGTATTTTTTTTACAATTTGGGCGAAAACCTTTTTGGAGACAAACAATCCAACATAAAATATAAAATAAAATTCAGCGATAAAGGAAGAAAGTATGTTTATTTTTATTGGGATCTCCTGTTGTGAATTATGTATGAAGGTATTAGCATTTGGCATTGCATTACCTTATTAAAAATATAAATTTGTTTTATTCGTTTTAGTACGTGGCTCAAATAAAAGCTGTTTGAAAAGGTTTTTTAAAATTATTGTTCATTGTACCCCGTTCTATCCTGTACGCCACTTTTGAAATGGTGAGATTAAAAAGGAAAACGTTCCATTGGAGGTAGCTTGCGGTAAACTATAAAAAACCGTTTTCCTACAAAACTTTTGGTCGAATTGTCCAACAATTACATTGCGTGTTTGTTTGTGAGAATATTACTTACTGTAATAAATCTTACTAAGTTGCTATACACTACCTTTTTGTGACAAGGCTCTTTCTGATCCCACCCAAGTTTGAAGAAACTGATTTTGAAGTTAAAATTTGCCAGAACTTTTGCCATTACAAAAGAAAGTTTAACAAATATTTCTCCCTCATTTTCTTTACCTTGTACGTATTTTTTCTTATTGAATTTATCGGAAAATATTATATCATATTCCTTTTAAATATTTAAAAATGTAGTTGGAATGTCACTGACAAAATGTAAGGTAATAAAAATGACGAAGGTGTAATATAAAAGCAGATGAAACAAAAACTGGTCTTTTTTTTCCTACTTCAGCGATAAAACTTATTACTGTTGTCATAAAATGCAAAGGTTGATTTAGTGTTTAGGATGATTATAATTAAAGTCACACTTTTAAAAGTTTGTAGTAAAGAACCATTGTTCAGAAAGACGTGTAATTGGATTTGCGTATCTGTGGAGCAAAGGGAAATCGGTTGACGGAAGAAAAATTAAGTTCGAAATATCATCAATATATTGTCTAAATGCATTCCTGGTTTCGGCTGCAACTCCTTTTGCGTTCGAAGTCTGTCATTGTGAGAGATTCAGG
Source organism: Laupala kohalensis (assembly GCA_002313205.1). Lineage (NCBI taxonomy): Eukaryota > Metazoa > Arthropoda > Insecta > Orthoptera > Trigonidiidae > Laupala > Laupala kohalensis. The sequence goes on along the minus strand of NNCF01128181.1, from coordinate 244,812 downwards.
TTAAATTAACTGTCGTCCTCAATGAATATGACTCTTAGGTAGTTTTATTATTTGGATTTCCCAGTAAACAATCCTGTAAGACATTCAGTTGTTATGGCACTATGTTCAAAGTTAGTGAACCGGTCTCTTCAAATTTTGAATAATCCTTTGCAGATTTTTGACAATCAGAATATTTCCACGTGCCGTTTTATTTTCGGATTTTGTTTTCAATGATGAAGGAAAGTTATAATTTTAATGGCCGATGTACGTTATCACATTAAGTGCAAGAAACTCCTTTTTCAGAAGCGGTTTCTTACGTTCGCAAAACTTGACAAAAATTGAATCAAAGCTCCTAAAAAGGACAAAAATTTGAAATGGTCTGTTACTAGTATTTGCTCGTTTAATAAGAAATAAATTTTGCAAGAAAATGGGGGCTGAGTTGACTCGTTCAACCGTACTGGAGTAAAATCTGTTCACATCTTGGCGCTATATAGTTATTTAGCAACATCATTCAAAACAGACGCTTTTGTTATATTTCTTGGCGAGCTTATAACTACTGAAATTTTATTATAAGAACGACTCGTAAGTATAGATAAGAGGTTAAACAATAAGAAAAAATATTCATGGTAATTATATATTTGAGAACAGGGTTGGCAATATTCTTATTCTTATGAATAAAATATGATAAATTGAAAAAAATCATTCGTTATTATTCGTAGAAAAAATAAGGAATAAAAAGTTATTATTTTATTCGACAAACTTTAAATGACAAATAAAAAATTATTCTTTAATTCGGCCAAATTTGAATGACGAAACATCAGTTATTCTTTCATTCGACGTACATGAATGACGAATAAAAAGTTATTCTTTTTTTCGACAAATTTTGAATGACGAATAAAAAGTTATTATTTTATTTGTCCAATTTTGAATGACGAAAAGCGAGCTATTCTTTCATTCGACGTTCATAAACGACGAATAAAAAGTTATTCTTTTGTTCGAGAAACTTTAAATGTATTCGTCCAAATTTTAATGACAATGTATTTTGTATTCGTCCAAATTTTAATGACAAATGAGATATTATTTTATTGACGTAAATAAATGACGAATAAAATGCTATTCTTTTATTCGAGCAATACTGATTGACGAATAATAAGTTATTTTTTTGTTTGACCCATAAACAAATTATGATTTCTTCTTTCATTTTAAAAATATAAGAAGATAATTTAAATTACACTTTTTTGTTCTTGGTAGAATAAATGACAAATACGGTTATGCCTTTTTTTACTGTAACAAATAACTACGTCGACTGTGAACTGTGGTTGTACTGTTCATAATAAGAATATAATTTTTATCTTAAATATAATTAATAAATAATTATATTGTGCAGTAAATGTTGATATTCTTCAGGATTTATCTCAAAATAAAGTAAACTTGGAAATTGTTTATTGAATATTTTATGCCATGAAAATTTTATGAATATACGTATTAATTCTAATATGTACAGTTTCTTCAGATTTTCACTAACAGATACTGAATAAAAAATTATGAACAATTCGTAATAGAATTTGAATGATAGGAGTCAACATCTTAACTTCATATCATTTATCGTGGCACATGAAAGCAGGAACTTACTGAAGTTGTTTAAGTGATATAAAATGTTTACAAACAATTCAGAATGTATTATTGTACGTTCTACTTTTTAACGATCAAACCCTTATAAAGAACACCTTTTTAGAGTGTAATTTGAGTATTTTAGTAACATATTATACTCACAATACACATGAGCACGTAGAAAGTATTATCGCAATTCTATGAACCAATGTTCACGTAAAAATTGCTTGCGAGAGAGTACTCTGCGGCAACCAGTGGCAATGCCAGAGCAAACCCCATATATCATTACACACTTCCTCTTTACAAGTCACAATCGGAACTCTAAAGATTACAACTGTAACCAATCTTAGATACATTATTACACTACACTTTATTCTTATTCATTAGATCAAGATGCGATACCTTGGCTAGTTATTTCGTTATTATATTTCTGTGTTCCATTTTATGCCATCAGCTTCGCTCGACACAGCGCGTTTGGTACACACCACGCCTTCAGATTCTTTGTAAGAAACACTCTGCAAATTTCTTATTTACACACACACACATACATAAAAGAAGTTTTGAAAGAAAGTATTACAAATTAACAAAATTAAGAAGCAGCAAAGGAATGCAAAAGATCGTAACCGAATATGATGAGTGAAAAGTCTCGTAATGTCTACCAAGATAAAAACGGGACAATAAAAATAGACTCTGCAAATATAAATACATCAATAAATACTTTCCCATGACACAATATAATTTATATTATTACTTTTATTAATATCCACATATTGCTTGAAAAACATTCACAGTGTAACAGTGTTCTGTTCAAAACAAGTTATTCCTTGCAATATAAAAAAGTATAGCCTTTTGTGTTATCAGGTGAAACAAGAATAAAAATACAAAAAAAAAGAATATGTCGTAATTTTTTATTTATTGCCAAGAATCCTGTTCTTCCGCCTGACCGTGATGGGGGTGAGAAATTGGGATGGTCAGGTGGTGGGGTACTTGATTTAAAATCATTCATTATCTCGAGTGTGTGAGAGAAACATATCCGATCGATTAGAGTTTTAACCAACGTTCTAGAGTTCAGAAGTATTGTGGGAGATACGACGCTACTACTAGACCAATGATGTCAGTAATGTTACTTTCTCATATACGTAGTATATAAAAACATTCACGATTAAGATCGAAAACGAGATTTCGACGGAAATATCCATTTTGGCGATCCCTGATTCTGAAGTGTTTAAAGTGTTTTTTGGCACAACGTCCATCCGTCTATCCGTCTGTACGCAGCAATTCTGAGTAAATGAATGAATCAATTAATTTCGTATTTACGGTAGAATTTACTTGTTGCCGTTGCTTCGAGCTCTAATTTGTTTTATTTGAAAACAAAGGGTACTGTACACGAAGGTCAAAGTACTCTTTTGAATGTTTCTCAAAAACGCCTCCAACGATTTTGCTTAAATTTTCTGCACATAAAGTACAATTAGTATGCATTATATCCGCATTAGCGGTATTTCGCTTGGTATAGACGCAGTAAAATAATTTCTGTCTGCTACACTTCACATTATTTTACTGTTTCAAGAAGCTTGAATACTATTTTGCAGTGTAAATGAACCAAGCAGACGTAGAATACACTTTTGGTAAACTGAAACGAAAGGATTAAATACATAGAAGGACGGCAAACGCATTGCAGAAAGGAAAATACATAAATTTCTGTCTACAACGATATTACATTTACATAACACTTTTACGATATTTCTAAGACTGATATTTCGCTAAATGTTTTGAAATAAGATTCTGAATATTTATTTTACTTTCAAATAAAACACAGTAATAACTTCGTCTAGCGACTTTGAGCATGAATAGAGCACCGGAAGACGACCAAAGTATGGAGGACCACGCCAGAAATTACCTTTTCACAACATAATTTTTTCTTACTCAATACTGCAGACAGAGAAACGTATTTGAGAAAGTATGTGCGATGATTTTGCACCTCTAGTACAAAAATATAATAATAAAAGAAAAAACCACTGATGTCCTCCCTATCCTAGTTTTGCGCAGAAATGGATGGAAATGTGATTGGACTGGCAATAAAATTTGGGGGAGAGAAATTTAGAAAATGTTGGAAAAGAAACAATAAAATTTGCCTGGTAGGTTGTAAAATTATGCACAACGAATGTAAAATGATGGAAAATAAACATATTTTCCAACCTCGCCTTTTCAATATTTTTATTTCTCGATAAAAATGGTTCCATGGTTATTTCAGTTTATAAATAAAAAATATAAAATTTGGTTAAAGTTACCTCCCTCACCAAAAATTAGTAACAGTCGTTAAAAACGTGAACAAAACATTTTACTATACATAATATATAATGAATATGTATGATATATATGGAAGCGTATTAAAATTTTGCAAAACACTATCGTTTGCATCCATTGCCTTACGAAATCTCTTGAAATGACATAACACTCCGACTCATCCTTTACATATTTGAACAACAAGAAAATCTTTAAAAATGAGGTTCGAGAAGAAATTCACACATAGACTAAAAAAATTCACTTTTCAGAGATTTCTTCAAATTTCGCAAAACATTAAATATCGTATAAAGTGCATGCGCCAAAGGTGAACCATGCTCTTATGGGGACACTTTTTTCTATTCTCCTATGAGTTGACTTACCATTTTGTTACATGTCAGCATATCCTCGAACGTAGTTGCGTTCTATGCAATATATCGAATGCTCCTTTCATTTCCATAAATATTAGATTCTTTTTCGTGTTTTCAGATAATCTAACAGACGAAGAACAGCATCTTCTGTACCCGTCTCTTTCTGAATACATAATGTATATTATCCAACTTTCCTTACCGTTCCAAATAAACCATTAACCTTTTTGTGATTTACTTATCAAATATCTTCCCCTGGGAGGGCACCAGAGGTATTGGTCCATACGACTCTGGTTTGATTGGGTCTCTTGTTATATCTTTCATTCGTGATATAACTCTCAGAATTTCCATACACTTAGAAGATATCCCTTTTGTACAAACATTTCTTCTACCAGCAATCCCCATAAAATTGTATAGTAATCTTAAGAATGCTTAGATTATCCTATATTTGCTTGGTACCTTTTTTTTCTCTTAGTTCCTTTACCACTTTCCTCAATTCAGTCAGGATCATCCAGTTTTCTCTTCCTTCATCATCTCTTCCATAGCTCACTTCTACATTATTTCCAAGTATTTCCAAGATTCTCAGTATTCTATCTCCTATCTCTTCCATGTTCACGGATGTCTTCCCTTGCTCATATTTCTACTCCAAGTCTGCATCCTTCACACCATTCGCTGCTTATTTGAATCGAAATTTCCAACATGCTTTTCATTTTTAAATTTTCTTAACCCTTATTCTTCACCTCCTTCACATCTATCTTAAACTATATCTGCTTATCTATGTATCTCCTGAACACTTCTGCCTCATCATCCTCTTCTGCATCCTCTTCGATAATTCCCTCCGCAACTTATTACTCTTTTCCTTAAGAACCCTGTGCATCATATTAGTCCGCTTCCCCTCATTTTTTCCACCTCGCACTCTCTGCATTCCTTAAGTAAATTGAGTTGAATTTCAATTACAGATTCCTCCATATTCTTTCTCTCTACCATATTCATCACCTCATCTCTATTTCTTCTTTCCTCCCATATTAATTTAATCACATAACTCTTATTATTCTTCGCTCATCCATCTTGCCATCTTCGATTTTTCGGTTTTTCCCTTCTCCGTCACACTAACTGTATCCTCGAACGTTCTCTACTTACTTCATTCACAAACTTACACACTTCTATCTAAAAATCTCGCATTTTTTCGTTATTTTCAAGTCTATTACAGATTTATTAAGTGACTTTATAAGGTTTTTGTCCATTTATATTTGTTAGCAGCAAAACATTGTTCAATATTTGTTTCTCTAGTGCCCGTCTTCATTTATTCCTCACCCTGTCACACATTCATAGTCGATACATACCATACAAATCACCTCGTTCTCCTCATTTCTTTCACGATTTTCTACATTTAATCCATACATTCCTTTATATACGTAAAGTATTGGCAATACATATTCCCCAGAACTAAATTATATGACCCTATAATGGGAATATATTTATCAAAAGCCGGTACTCTCACTTCTGTGTAGTCTAGAATCACTGCCGCCCACGGACTCTCCTTGCACACTACCCTACTCTTTACCGATATGTATACTTAACTTCATAATTGCAATCGTTACAAATTAAACATAGTAGTGCATAATATAGGTTATTATCAATGTTCTGCTTATTATTTAACGTAAAATAAAACAATGGGAGATTCCCCCCTCCTCAAGTTTATATTAAAATGAGCCCAAAAAAGCAGACAAACCAACAATTTGTGAGGTAAAAGGTCATATAAGCAAGGTAGAGCAGGGTATGACGACACTGCAGTTGAAATCGAAAAATATTTTATGTAAATAAGGGAGATCCTTTTCTTAATTTTGAAATGCATTCTTTAAACAAATGTAAGAAATTTTCTTCATTACACAGTTAGGGAGCAAATGGACTTCTTTTAATTATTAGTCTATTTATGTGTAATGGAGGTAAAAACATTAACTTATTATAATGGTTACATTAAAACTTTTTTGAATTACCTTCTTAACCAAATACTTAATTTACAAATTACTTAACAGTTTCCTCTCTGCACTTTCTCGATCAATATCCTAGGTTTCAATTCGAAAATATAATTTATGTTCGATTAATGACTACCCAAGGAAAAACTAGTGATTGAAAAGAATTGACCACCATTCTCATACGATTAATGTATTCTTTGTAACACAAAAGGAGGTCAGATTCATTTGATACTTATTATACGTACCAAGAACTAAAATAAACCAGCAAAAGGAAACGTTTTGTATTGTATTACTAAAAATAATTCATTCTCGACGGCAGCACGATGAAAGAATAACATATTGTTAATTTACGTCAAGCAAGAGTATCTTTTTATTCGTTATTACAAGTAATTTTGTCAAATAAAATAACTTTTTATTCGTCATTCATTTTTAGTAGAATAAAAGAATAACTTTATATTCGTCATTCAATTTTAGTCGAATAAAAGAATAACTTTAAATTCGTCATTCAATTTTAGTCGAATAAAAGAAGAACGTTTTATTCGTAATTTATTTTCTTAAAATAAAAGAATAACTTGTCTTTCGTCAATCAATATTCATCAAATAAAAAATATATATTTTTATTTGTTGTTTTTGCTACGTGAAATAATGAATTATTTTAAAATGCTCTTATTCTTTTCTTCAAAAGAATGATTTATTCTGATTCTGAGCAACCCGGTTTGAGAATATTCGAGAACTGAAGAAGGATTCTCAAAATTGGAATTGTGTGGGTAAAGGGGAAGGTTTGTTGGTAGTTTTCTGCATGTTTTTTTATAATTTTGAGAGAGAGATTTCCTACAATAATTTTTGTAAGCGTTGTCTTACATAAATCAAAATTTATTCAAGTTTCATTTCTATAGTTCTTTCTGTTTTTTAAGTTTCTCAATGCACATTAATGGTTGATTTTGCGCGAGGATCTTTGAGAAACAAATGTTATTCCTTGAATGGGATGTATCTTTTCAGGTTTCACGAAATACCTACTGTCTGATGAATGTGATATCATGGACCCTGTTCACTTGCACGTATGCGAAGACATGAATCAACCATTGGCTCATTATTTTGTATCAACCTCTCACAATACATACCTCCTCGAAGATCAACTAAAGGGACCATCTAGTGTAGAAGGAATAATACGAGCTCTAAGTAATGGATGTCGGTGCATAAAAAGTGAGTACTTTCTCTTTTTTATTAATTTCCAAACTTAATAAATAGTTTCTTGAGATTTAGGTAAAATATCCTCAATACCCAATTTAATACTTATAAAATACATTGTAGATCATAAATAAATAAATAAATTCAAATGTTTAGTAGTGGAGAGTCTCAGACTGTCTGCTGTTTGCTCTTACACCCATCCACTTGAGTCTTAAGTTTAAATTACCCATTATTATATATTATGACAGGTAATGTAATCTTCGTTTCACTTTTCTGATGTGTGGTGTTTTTTTTTCAAAATTTGTATCATTTTTCATATTATGCGGTCCCAGTTACTTCAGTACTATACGGGGCAATTGGATCAGCCCATACTATATTTTATAAGAACCCTGCAGGAATTGTCTGGGGTGACTGGGCCACTTTCTAGACTTATAAGAAATTTGGTAAAACTGTCAATTTGTCAAATTCTTTAATATTAAGAAACCTAAAAACTGTTGCAACATAGTCGTTCTCGGAAAGCTCGAAATAAAAGGAAACGAAATAGTTTTAAATGAAAGAGAACGACTGTGAATTATGCAACAATTTCAAGAACATGTTTCGCACGAGGGACTAAATGATAGCAAATATTTGTTAAATTACTTAACTTGTGGCGAAACTTTTGAATAATCATATTTTTGAGACGTGTAGAACTACAGTCACTGTTTTTTGTAGATCGCGGATAATACCTTTCACTGTAACGTAAGATTCTATTTTGTCTCATGAAATTTCATGATTTGACTGTTTTTTCTTCCATAGCTGTGCTGTGTTTCCCCAAAAACCTTCTCCACTTATAATGGATTTTTCGCCCTACCAAAAATTTCACAGCACTGAAATCACCACGCCTTCTTCCTTTCAGAGAAACTTGCATGGAAACCTTCCCGACTTTCTTGTTTTGAATACTTGTCACAATCATTTTCATGATTTGAACAATCAATTTCCTCGTGGTTCTTCTTAGTCTTTTAACTCTTAGTTCTTTTCTTTCTTTATCTTCTCTTTCTTCCAGTTTCTGTTCTTTTTCCTCTTCAGCTTTTTCCATAGGGGAGCGAGGGGCTTGTTGCAACAGTTTTCAGAAAAAAAACTAATGTATCTTGACATCTTTAGGTTGAATTACCACTAATTGGACATTTCTCGATACTTTAGCTCTTCTTATATTCAACCGATTAGGAAACCATAACACCAAAACTATTAGTACTAATTTCACAGCTAACATTTTACCAAAAACGTGCGATGGTACAGCTTACCCCATACTAGGGATTAGTTGTAACATCTTTTGAGGTAGGTAGTAACAGTATAAAAATCAAATTTGCGACATATTTGAGTTTTTTGTTTTTCAACAATAAAACTGTATAAGATGTAATTTTTATTAAATAATAAACTGAAATATACTTCTATAAAATAACCAATGTAAAAGATTTAAGTTTTTCTCTGTTTTTTTAGTCTCTTTAGAGTATGCTTATAATCAACACAGCACTGAAAACCACAGTAGGGGAGGAGAGGGCATGATGGAAGGCCTAACTTTATGGTGTATAAAAATAAAAAACTACGAAATATAGATATATTATTTTAATCAGTCTTGAGAGATTACTCATAAGTTTACATAATGTTGTAATTAATAATAATTAATATTTGGTAAATCACCTGATATGCCTCATGAAGTAAAAGTATGAAAAAATCCATCTTTCCCTCACCCTCAAGGCAAAATGGAAAGCTTAATCGGGCAAGATGGAATGTAGAGGATAACCTTGTATTTTACAGTTAACACATAAGAAACAACCATCTTCCGAATCAGTACACAGTTCTTGTGTCACTACAAGATGGACATTTTATTCAGCCCTCTGTGGGTGGTTCCTCGTATTGTTCGCCACAAAATAGGCAAACACACTTTTTTCTCGTCCTATTCTGTTTTCTTTCCTTTTATTCCTTTTCTTTATTCTCATTTGTTTCTTTTTTATTATTTATTTTTCCTTTACGGTCTTCATGTAGATCTAATTTTGGTTTCTTTTTCATCTCATTCTTCTTTTCAATTGTGACTTTAAATGGTGAACTGGTTAGGATCTCTGATTTCTGACTCCTCAAATTTACGAATGTACAGATCTTTCCAAAATACAATAATAAAATTAACAAAAATCAGCTATTACGCCGTATATCGGTGTTTATTAATGATATAAAATTCTCTACTTTATACTTTACAGTTTCTGAGTACAGATGTTACGGAGTACAGTTGTTATGGAATAAGGAAGTTATGGAATACAGGTGTTCTTGAGTATAGTTGTTACGAAGTAAAGTTGTTATGGAATAAATAAGTTACCAGAATAGATTTTTGAGTACAGTTGTTACGGAGTACAGAAGTTTGGAATACACTTGTTACTCAGCCGAAGAAAGAAATCAAAATAATAATTCTCAGTCAAGATGGAAACTGTTCCATCTTACCCTAAAATACAAACCCATAGGCTCGTCGCCAATATAATATCAACACTTCTAAAAACCTTTCACTGATTTTTAAGTTTACATATCCTTGCCTAGTAGCTTCTGTAAAAACAAAATAGCAACATTTCTTTCTGTAGAAACAAAATAGCAACATACAATCCTTTCCTAGAAGGTAGCTTCTGTAGAAACAAAACAGCAACATTTCTTACCTTCTCCAAATAATAACTTTAACAAACTCCTATGTTTTCGTAAGAAATCACCGAAATATGAACAAAACGCGTGAACACTTTGCTACTTGGCGCGAGCCGGACTGAACTGCGTTCGTAAATGCAAGATGGTCGCGTGTGTCTGTGTGCGTCGCCATTCGCACGCACTGTCACGTGGTTCGGTCTTATACGTAGTTTCCATTTTGCCTGCTCCTTCCATCATGCCTTCTCCTCCCCTAAAGGAAATTAGGTATATCTTAAGGAAATCTCGTGATAATCACTTTCTCATACTTCTCATATTTCAAAGTATCTAATACAATAATCGATCATAGAATAAGTTTCTTTATGAATAAATTCAGTCTTCATCAGTTACATTTTTTTTTCATTTATTTTGCCGGACTTTACAGTTTCCCTGTCTGTTTAGCTGATCAATTCAGGGATCAATTCATCTCGTTGTTCTCAATTGTGTCTATCTGAGCCGGTACACATCTTTGCTACTCAAGTCGCTGCCCATCCCCGTCACGAGAAGGCATGTGCTGTTCTACAATCTGTGCGCAACGTTTCTCTAATGCCACCGATTTTTGTCACAAACTCTGCGAACATAGCATACTTCTCTTTAGTTTTTATCAAACTCCACTTTGTCGCTATAGTCAACGTATCCAACTTGCAGGATTCAGATATAAAGCTTCTCGTTCCGGCGCATATGTGGGACAGTCTCATAGTTTGTGCTCAAGTGTCTGCATCAGAATTCCATAAGCACCTTAGGCGGGTCGAACCATTTCCTTTTACCATGGAAAAATCTTACATTCGGAATGTAGCTATGTTACGCTCCCTTTAGAACTAAACTTCCATTCGAAATTCAGCTTAGTTCTAAAGGGTTTTTAGACTACTAAAGGCTTTCTTCCACTCATAAATTTAAAATCTAAAAGTAAGAAACAAATTGTCAAAGACGTCTATATACCTATAAAGAATTAAATTCAATGTTTTAAGATTATATTTTGCTCATTACTTCCTGCTAACTCCACGCAGCCTATTATTTATCTCAGATTAAAAGTTGCTGTGCTACAATTCACAGTATTCTTTACGTTCGGTGTGGATTTCCACAAGCTGTAATAATTTATAATTAATGATGCCTTGTTATTTTCTTATAATTTGTGTCTACTAACTTGAAATTTAATTTTATCTTCGATTAAAAGCTAACTTCAACAAATGGTTCTGAAAGAATCTCATTTGTATTTTAATGCAAAAATCACCAATAATCGTAATCTTAGGCAAACTAACACGATTTTCCAATTGAGCTTAAAATCTATTGTTTGACGTTTAGAATCCATTACAAATGACCAGTTGAAGTCTTCACCATTCTTTAAGAGAAAGTCCATGATCACGACTTTCTACTTAATTTTGTTTGTATTCTCGATTGTATGATTGTATCTTGTTTGTATTTCTCGGCCAACTTAGGACCACGGTTCAGTTTGTGAGTTTCTCCTAGCGACATAGCGATAGGAGGAACAGCGTCTAGACAGAATCCAGATTGCTGTATCCAAGTTACAACTACGGTTGTTAACCGCAGAGGGTGAACTTTTCATGCGCCACAGCTATTTAAGGAAATGAAAACTTTTCATCTTGCTACAAATTTTATCTTGTCCCGCCCGGGTATCGAACCCGGGATGACTGACACCGTGGTCACGACGGGGCCCTACTTCATTTTATTCATTGAACTCTTGTGAATCAACGCAGATTGCCAGCGTTTCAAACCATTTTAACGAAAACGTGTTACTATACTATTTTCTAACGAAAATGGCGTTTGAGAGCTCAGGACACTTCTCCAAACCCTGTTTTAACTAAGAAAAACCGAGATAATATCTCAAGTAGTTCGCGAGACGTAGAAAAAATAATATACCATGACGTTAGAGCTAACGACATAACAGGCAAACATTTCTACCCCTTGGCATCCATTAAATATAAAATATCGAAAAACCTAAAATCCCATTTCAAGACGTTTAAATTAGCAACGATTTGCAACAAAAAGAACCAGGGCATACCAGGGAAACCTACGTTTAAAACATGCGCCGAGTACTCTACCTCAAAGGTCGCGTGGGAAGGAATAAGATTATTGAATAATTTTAATGTATATTTCACACCAGAACCAACACTTACCAGACTCACAGGATGCAAATTACGTGACAGAACGAAACATTACCATACTACGTTTCATTGTAAAACTCGGGTAGTTTGCGTAATTTAAAAAGTTCTGATTTGCAGATATTTTATAAAAATATCTTTATTATTCTTTACATTTCGTCGTTTATTTTTAAGCTTATTTTGTTTTGAAATCGTTTGTTTGGTTAGGAAGTATTATAATAACAACCATCAACTACATTCCTTTTTTATTAAAATATATTTATCTATATACAAATTCGAAAAATTAATAATTAAATGAAAAACAAAGTCTTCTTGATATATAAAATACAAGTACTATAAGTATGCACCTAATTAAATAAATAATGAAAGACTTACGACCTTTTATGGACAAATAATATATATTTTTTGAAAAGAGCTTAGAGAATACTTTAACACATAAGAGAGCTATGTTTTATAACTTAACAGATAAAGCTATAGTACTTTTGGATGAACAACATCGGATAAAAAATTTATAAATAGTGCGTAACATACTTTTAGCTAATTACTATCCCATAGAATTTGTTATTAAAAAAGATTGTATTACCTTCATAATAGGCAACAACAAACGCAACCCCAACAAGATGATATGCTTTATGCAGTGTTTCGTTATAACAAGTTTATAACTCCTTCACTTCATAGATTACTGAAGTCTGAGAATATGAAATTGATTTCTGTATTTACAAATGGTTGCTTATGAAAGAGAAAGATAAGCAAGTTCACATGAATACTAACAACGTAGTATACAAAATAAAATGCAAAGATTGTAATGCTAGCTCAAACAAAGGTAGAGTGTAGGTCAAACATAGTGAGGGATAAAAGCTAGAATCCAGGAGTACCAACGAAATTTAAAATCAGTTGAACAAAGTGTAGTTGCCTCACATTCCATTAATAATCCATGGATTCCATGGATTGAGAAAATACATTAATTTTGGACAAAAAAAGTTAATTATTGCAATGGTTGTATATTAGAAATGACATTTATAAAAATACACACGGGAGTTTGAATTTACGCACAGACTCTGAAAAGCTATCAGGTGTATACAATACAATATTGTAACAAGCTTGTGTAGTTTCTGCTCTTTTTAAACATATTTCGTGTTTATATTTATATTTAATATCATGTTCAATTGTTTTGCTGATATGTTTCTTGTTATAACTTTTTATTATTTGATCACCTGACGACGAATTGAAACGAAGTCGAAACGTTGAGCTCTTTTCACAAAATATATATTATTCGTCCATGAAAGGTCGTAAGTCGTTCATTATTTATTTAATTAGATTATATAATGGATGTTACTTGTAGTGTATGCTCCTAAATTAGAAAAGAAAAGTGCGTATTATGTTTGCGGAGTGCGTGCATTCGCACTTGTGCGCATTGTGGGCTCATCGCAGTATTAATCGTTTTTTTTAAACTGCGATAACTCGCAAATGTTGCTTCGGAGGAAAAACATTTGAGAACCTTTTTTGTATGAAATTTTATAATCTATAAACATTATTGTATCTATTTTTACGATGAAATATGTAAAAATAAGGAAGATTTATTTTATTTCTTGTTTATTGTATTTCACGTAGCACGAAAATATATTCCTCATAAAAGATCATCTTGTGTTTCCCTTCATGAACATTAAAATATTAACATTTCCATCTGAGGGGGGATAACGTTTACCTAGAAAAGGAACTTTTCCGTTGCAGGCAATCAAACGTTACTATTTTGTTTCCTGTACACTACTGATAACATAAAAGGGCCCATTTATTTTTCTAAGACCCACGCTCTGACCAGTTTTGGATCTGTTAGGTTCGCAACACCTCCCTCCTCTTGCTTTCCCTTCGGCAGGGGAAGTTTCGTTCGACCAATCGTAAGTCTATTTGAAACGGCTCCCATATTTGGAAGACATCGTGCGGCGGGTAAATCGTAACGAGATAAAATGTTGCATTACACCGCTATTAAAGAAATATTTTTATTATACACAATTTGAACTTCTATAACAAAAATGACTTTGAAAGGCGAAACCTTCACAACATCTAGGGTTTTCTTTTCTCCTTTCTAATGTTTGAAAAAAAAAATTTATCTACAATAATGTAATGTTATTAGAAAAAATACAAAATAAGAATACAGGGACTCTGAAGATGATTCTAAACTAGCATCACAACATTGACCACGCACGATTAAATTGTAATAGACTGTTTAACAAAAAATAAAGTAATTGATTGTTTATAATAAAATTGGATAATTAATAGAGCATATACCTTTTTCTTTAGTAAATATTGATCTCCAAATGTATAATGTTGTAAATCTAGATGCTATATGAATAAATATTAATTGAAAATATGGTTTGTATATATATATTAGAACCGTTTCCTACTCAATATTTTTATTAAAATAAAGTTTTAATACTTGGGGTATAATTACGAACTCGTGAATTTCTTTTAGTACCATTGTTTTCTTTAAATACAAATTATTTGCTTTTAAATTCAATATAATTTTTTTTCGCACATGTTTATTGACATTTTGAAGAATTTTTCTAAATTCCTCGTAAAATATATCATTGAACACTTTCATTTACACATGAAGAAACTAAAATATCGAAACATAAAATAATTTCTATTCATTTTCTCTTTAAGTTTCGATAAAAAATTTTTTTTTTCAAACATTAGAAAGGAAAAAAGAAAACCCTAGATGTTGTGAAGGTTTCGCCTTTCAGAGTCATAATGCATATTACGCTAACATAAAACTAAAATGTATTCCTCTCCGCGAGTTTCATTAGTAATCTCTTCCTTGTTCCTGCTCTAACATTTGACAATCAAATATAAAAGTTTCTTCTATTTGTTAAACGAAATTACGTGTCATTAATAATAACTTAACATATAAAACTAAATACGACCTTGTTAACTGCCTCGCTCGATTTAAATTTACTGTAAATATTATACTGAATGTCTGACTAATACGTTTATCTTCACAAATGTAACATCCATGTTGCTTCGTAAAAAGTTATATACCCGCAAAGAATGTTTCTAAATGACAATGTTCGTTCCCTGCTCTGGAAATCAATAAATAATACTGAATATCGATACTAACATTATAAATGAGGAGTGAGTTAAGTATGTAGAATATATAAAGTATTTCAATTGTAAAAAAATTCGTCAACGAGGTTTTCATATTATTGATCTCTGATTATTTTTTTAGGTTGCACGATTACTACCAAATTGTTATATCGTGGATAAATATGTCACTAGAAGATGTAATTTATTTGTTCCTTAAGTAGTTTTATATTATTTATAACTCGAGAATTAAACTTTTGTGTTATTAGTTCATATTTTAGACAAACGTTTTCTATATTTATTTAATTCCTTTTCACATATATGAAAAACTTAAGAGAATCGCAAATTATGTGAAATTACTTCCGACAATACACATCAGTTGTAGGCAATGAGATTTGATTTCTTTACTTCACTGTATAAATATAAGAAATTATAGGAATATTTATAAGTAATTTGTGATTCGAATTATACCAATCCATACGATATCTTGCAATTATATTCAAATTCTGTTAAAAACTATATTTTATCACAGTATTACGCAAACGTTTTTTACAGAAACTCTAATATCTTTTACATTGTCTATGAAGACCTTGCGAGACAACGAATCTCGAGATGTCGTTTAAATATAGAGAATGGTAAAGTTTATTGAAGTCAAGAATATACAGGATATTTTTGTTATAGAAGTTCAAATTGTGTATAATAAAAATATTTCTTTAATAGCGGTGTAATGCAACATTTTATCTCGTTACGATTTACCCGCCGCACGATGTCTTCCAAATATGGGAGCCGTTTCAAATAGACTTACGATTGGTCGAACGAAACTTCCCCTGCCGAAGGGAAAGCAAGAGGAGGGAGGTGTTGCGAACCTAACAGATCCAAAACTGGTCAGAGCGTGGGTCTTAGAAAAATAAATGGACCCTTTTATGTTATCAGTAGTGTACGTAATATGGAGTTAAGTTATGTTGTAAAAAACAACAACGCCACTAAACGCAAATACATGAAGATCGTCAACTTAATATTAGTTATTCTTTTTTCTATTCCTTCACTTTGTATATTACTTCCTATCACATTATAAAATTGTATATTTTTTTCTCTTTCATTTATTTTACGTGTCTCGTGTCCCGTTCATGTTTTTGAACGATTTTAACACATTTTAGTACTATGTGCACACTGCATGCATTATGGATTTCTGATCAGAGTTCAACACACGGTCTAATATTATAATATTAGGCTATTCTAATATTACCATATAAGACTAGTTCAATATACTCGACAAAATTTGAATTTAAATATGTTCTGAGGCAAATAAAATTATGTCAAACTATTTACACAGGATAAAGACATGAGCTTTCCATAAGGCATCAGGATGAATGCTACCAGGCGGACAAGTTGATCACCGAGAACTAAACCAAAAAACTTTTTGACTGTTCGTGAAAATAATATTGGTATGTAACAATTTTTTGGAAACATACACAAGTTGTTGAAAGATTAGAAACTATAATCTTTCCGATCAGATGTGATACCTTGAGAGTTAAGAGGCTTCTGGGAACTCAACTCAGCCTCCCGAACCACTCGCCGGGCCGCCCACAGTACTGAAACTTATTTATTTCAAGTCCAAATTTCAAATTGTTAAGATTTTTGAAATCTTCATAAAGTTCTTATGAAAATGAATTTAAACGCAACTCAAATGTTTCATATACGAGGGTTAAAAAAAGCAACTAATTGAAATTACGTCATCAGCTTGGGCCGACTTTCAGACCTTGGCTATGATGCATTTGGGCCGCGTTTGGACTAATTTTCGCCAGAACTTTATGTAAATTTCAAAAAACTTAAAACTTGATAATTTGAAATTTGATTTTGAAATAAAAAGTTCCAATACTGTGGGACAGTACCTAGTAAATGAGTCATTGTCGGTCTCCTACCGGCCCGGCGAATGGTTCGGGAGGCTGAGTTGAGTTCCGAGACGCCTCTTGATCCTCTGGGTATCACGTCTGAACGGAAAGACTATAAAAATAACAAAGTTTTTGAACACTATTTTAAAAACCTAGGAAAATAAAAAATAAAAAGCGCTTCAAAGACAAAAAGAAGAAAATATTATTTTTAGAATAAACTAACCTAAATTTTAACAAGAATATGTTTAATTGAAACACCAACTTTACACATTAAAACATTACCATAAAATATGTTTAGCTCAAATGAATGTGTGAAGTATCTATTTCATAATATATTGATGCCTAGAAACAAAGGCTGTCCGTTTTAATTCAATATTTCCATCTATAAATTATTTAACTCAATTTTTATCATTCATAAAACCCTTATATAGGTTTAAGTGTACCTTCAATCAGAGCTTTTGCTTTCTTTTACTCCCCAATTTTTAGGCTAAAGTAGAGCGTTGAAAAACCCCATATATCTGCGAATACTTTTATATTAAAAGAAAGAAGGTCTAAATTACTTTGACTATGAGAAGTAGAGGATAATTTCTTTTAAATATGCATTTTAAAATGACATACACATATTTACAGGTATTCAGAAGTTACAATTGTATCCAGATCTTTTAAATTAATAAAATGGTCTTGAACGAAGTATTTTATTTTTTTAATAGTTGAAATTTCGTTTATTTCATAAATAAATTCGACTACAAAGTTATAGCAAAAAATGAAGACAATGAAAATGTTGAAAATTTGCTGAAAATACTCAATTTACTAATTTTTACCTTGTCATGTTTTCTTAATTTCTACATTAACGACCTACTTCGATTGCTTTCATTCTATTTAATTGCAACAAAGCTCCAACTTATATTTTACGCACATTACCTATCAAATATCATTCAACTGTGTCTAAAGGAATAGAGCAAGTATACGTACTTGAAAATAACATTTTAGAAGTGATTTGAAATAAATTTGAAGAATGAAAAAATACATGTTGAATCATGTTATCACGGGATCAAAGTGGATGAGTAAAGAAATTTATTTAAAAATAATAATAGTTCGGTCACACCTTGGACTCTTGAACTGCGCACAGAATGTTGAAAACAAACGTGTGCTGTAATAGTCATCTTGCAGTATTTTGGTGTACTTTAAACCTTAAACATGTGTTTCTTGCCGTAAACTTACACAAAAAACGGTTAATGTGTGAAAGTTGCATGGAGCGGGCGCGCAATGCAAAATTTTAGGACAAACGCATATTTTAGGACGGTATGCAGAAAGCACTAGCGGCGTTTTTATGCTTTTTAGCGAAAAATCGATAAGACACAGGGTTGTTAGGTATTTTCCATTTCCATTAAGTAAATGCTTTATTTTATTCTAAAACCAAAGAAAAATATAATATTTTGAAAAACAAACAAACTGAATGTTCGGATTTTGTTTTCAATATGGCTGGTTTAGTGACTACGCAAACCTGAAATTTAGAGTAATCGACCAAAAATATATAGGAATCAGTCAGAATAAAAACGTATTATTATCTTTCGAGGTGAACACTTTTGACCCGACTAATTGAGAAGTATGAAAATTCGACCCGATAATTTCAAACAAGAACGACACACGAAGTGTAAATAATACCAATTTTTTTATTTAATGTCTTTTGACGAGGTTCAGGCCATGAGACGTGCTCTTCCACCCGACCCGTTGGACTTAAGGAGAGGGAATAGGGAAGGCGAAATTGGGTTGCCAACCAATGAAAAATTATGTAAAAGAACTCGATGTAATTTAGTTAATGATGCGAATTC
This sequence comes from Laupala kohalensis, assembly GCA_002313205.1. NCBI lineage: Eukaryota > Metazoa > Arthropoda > Insecta > Orthoptera > Trigonidiidae > Laupala > Laupala kohalensis. The sequence continues at coordinate 225,794 of NNCF01128181.1, read as the reverse complement.
ACTTCGTAGTGAGTTTTCTTTTTCCGCGTAGCAAATGAGTCAATAGTTAGTGCTGTCCCCGGAGTTTTGCGTCTTGCTGCCTGGTCACTACTATCGGTGCAGAAATTATGTAGACACGAGTTTACACCATCACATCTCAACGGATGAACCGAATGTAATGAAACAGACATCACATTAAAGGAAATATTTTCAAATTTTACGTTATTGCATTATTTTTTTGTATCAACGATTATCAAAAGTGTCTATGTGTTTTACACAATTAAATTCGTTTCAACAATTGTGTGGCGATGCCAACGGTGCTTAGAACGGAATTTTTAGACAAAAGATAATAAAGTTAACGAAGGCTCACAAATTTAAAAAAAATTGAAATAAAATATTGAAACTTAACATACGTGTTTATCAAAATCATGTCTACCAACTACTGAACTTTTGAGTGAATTCAATTATTAGTTTTCACAAGGTAAAATTTAGTTGAGAATACGAGAAAAAATTGGCATTTTTTATGGATTTCCGCATTCACAAGATTTGTATTGACACAAAGAAACTTTTTATGAAACATCAAGAAATTTCTTTTCATTAGGTGCTGTCGGTCACATTCGACCAATCTGTTGAGGAGTTGTGATAGCGTAAACTCAAGACTACATAATTTCTGCGCCAACAGTAGTCGTAATACACTGTTCACTCACGCACTGAAACAATGTGGAGGGGTCGATGGTTTCGGTCCTGAAAAGCAGATCAAGTCAAAACCATACAATTCTTATCCATTCCAACACACACTTGATTGAATGAATCGTGTCAGAGTGCTTCTGTAAGCTTCTGTGTTAGGGAAGTTGTCTCACGAGGCTCACTGTTCAAGGAGCAACATATACTCCGAGTCACGTAAGGTTTACATAAAAAACATCAACATGACTCCCTCATGCATATTGCCAACTTTTACGAAATAAACGCTCGAAACGTACTCCCGCTCGGATAAGGACCTGTAATGTCATTCGCCTCAGCCGATGTTATGTGAGGTTAGAGTCCAGTAAATTCATTGATGTACTTCGTATGACGCTATATTCAATAGAATGCGAATCGCATTTAAGTATAAGTAACAATCGCTGCCCCTAAAGATCATGTAGAAAAACAATGAAATTGTAGTTTTCATGACAATTTCGTTAAACGACCTCAAGATCGACTGTACACAATACTAATTGAGATACTGAAACTAAGTGAGCCGAAAAATTTAACACAAATATTTTGTAGTATATCTTACGGCCACATAATACTTATAACAATGAAAACCTACTGAAATGACTCTCTAATCTTACTAGTAATTTGATAAAAATCTATATATGGCGATATGCCATTAACAAATACAAGATGCAAGTGCAATATTAAACAATACACCAGGAAGCAATAGCAAATTCGTCCCACGAACAAGTCATAGGAAGAACACGAACATACGATCTGAGCACACGTGCATGAAAAGTGATGTTGGGGCTCGCAATACATTTAACTTTCTCAAACATCTGGAATGACTACCAACGTAAACGCCAGGAACGCAAAATAATTATAGAATTCCCCTTATGGATCTATGGAGAATGATTGCGTTGGCTACACAGTGTACCAACCTCAAACCAGTTACACTGGAACTAAATAATTAAATAAATAAATAAATAATTTACTATTAAAAACGCAGTTACCAACCACATATGATCACAACTACTTACGCGGAGAACAATAAAGTGGTCAGTAGTTGCTACCTTACAGTAAACAAAGTCCGTGCCTTTCCGTTCATGTAAGTTTTTCTTAGGTTACATTCCTTCGATGCAGAGTTATCTAACCCCAAGTATACACTGTCCGAGGCAGGTGATGAGAGATGAGGTGAATGATGATGAAAAGGCAGGGAGTACACCGAGAAAACCTGCCGTGAACCCGCATTGTCCGCCCCTGCAAATTTTATTTGGATCAACCGGGATTTGAGCCAGCGTCACCAGAGATAGAAGGCGAATGCACCATACCACGGGTCACCCAAACACACGTGATGTGTGTGATGATACGTGAAGTATTTTGATTATCCAAACGCTCTTCTTTCTTCATGGGAAAAATATGGAAGCTGAATTTTCCAGAAACTGGTCTTCAGTGACGTTCATTTCTTAATTCATTTACATCATCACAAAATCAAGACAGTATCAGAGCATTAAAAAATTGAATTAAATTTGTTTTTTTCGCTTTGTGCATTAAATATGCATTTGCTTGTGAATTCATATTCAATATTTCTTTCGCAAATAATTTATTTAGTATTTAGAATGCTTGAACACTAAAAATATAAAACAACAAAATTTTAATTCATAATTTATATTCCTAGGCAACTATTTCAATTTTTGTGTGTTTCATAGATAGACGCTAACATTTGATTTGGTATATGTATTGGATTTTGTTGAAATAACTTGGATAATCGTCTGATGTGTGTTTTTGTGTATCGCTATTTTTCTTCTTTTAGTTGACTGCTGGGATGGAATCAATGAACCTTTCGTATACCATGGAAATACCCTCACTTCAAAGATTCCTTTCAGAGACTGTATTGAAGTCATCAGGGAATTCGCATTTGTATACTCACCGTAAGTTTTTCAAACTGGACATGAATGTTAGTGCATGAGAAAAAGGTGAAGTACGACGAGGCCATCTGCTTTATTGGAGTATTTATAAAAACATTGGACATTGTTTGTTGGTTAACACATTTCATGTTATTCGGAGATTATTTTCATTTTAGAGTCGTGATTGGAGATTGTCTTTTATATGCTTTAAATATTAATTTATATTTTATAAATATAACAGCCGTGATAGTTTTTTAGATTTTAAGTCCATTGTTTCTGAAATGTTGTTTGTAATATTTCAAAAATTTGAAATTATTTATTTGACTTTTATCGTGTAAAATCATAAGAATCTGAAGAAAAAATTCACTCTGTACACAGAAAATCAGTTAAGTACACATGTCCAGAAATGACTCCAGAAGAAGATATAATGGCATAAAGATAGAGTAAGAACCAGTTAAAAATGTGTGTAAAACGCTTTATTAGGGAAAGTAAGGATATAGGTGTTCAAAGTTGAACAACGACAAATTACAAGAGGAGTTCAAAGTTCCTTCCATTAACAGTGATACACGCCTCTCACCGACATTACATGAATTGGGAGGTATGTTCTGTCTGAATTTTCGTGAATCCCCGCGATGTCGGTGTGAGGTCTGTATCGGTGCAAATGGGTCGAAATTTTAACTTATGCTGTAATTTGTTGTTGAACTTTGAACACCTATATTGCTACCATACTTGCCCCAATAAAGCGCTTTACACACCTTTTCACTTTGTGTTCTTACTCTGTCTTTGTAATTTTATCTCCTTCAGAGACATTTCCAGACACGTCTAATTAAATAATTCTTTTTTCCTATTAATGTGCCCTATCATATTTCCAATTTTTATGTGGAGTTCTGGGACGTTCTGTATAATGTACTGGTACAATGTGCTGTGGAAATACTTCAGCATTATATCAGCATAAATTCTTCTTGAGTCAAAGTTATAAGTCAACAAATGTCTCGCGGTGTGTATTTTGGAAATGTTTACTTCCAATATTATTATGGTTTTCGGGCTATTAAGCCGTGGTTCACTGCTATTTCTTATAGACGTTTCGGCGGTTACAGCGATGCCATCTTCAGTAGGGGCGTCGTGGGCCTAGTGTCCTCCTCGGCGTCCCGGCTCCAACTATTAACCCGGCCGGAGATCCCCGCCTACTTATAGGACGCAGTGACGTAGGGGTCGTTACTGATTGGCTAGCTTCTCCGAAGCGCTGTAATTGGTTCGCTTCGCCAAACTGCTGCTGTGATTGGCTGGTGGAATTATTAGGGAAGGAAAAGGGTTTTATATAACGTCACTGCTCACAAGTACGTGAACCCCCGCAGGGGGCTCGCCTAACTCGACTGTCCACCTCTACAAAGTACTGATCGATCACTACAAACTACGGATACAGGAAGAGACGCAACACCCTATGGTTGTACTTCACAGAAGTTTGTCCCTTCCTGTATCCGTAGTTTGTAGTGATCGATCTGTACTTTGAAGAGGTGGTCAGTCGAGTAAGGCGAGCCCCCGCAGGGGGTTCATACGACCACCATCATGTCATCACAATACCGAATTGCTATTGGTCCGCCCTCACAAGTACNGATCGATCACTACAAACTACGGATACAGGAAGGGACAAACTTCTGTGAAGTACACCCATAGGGTGTTGCGTCCCTTCCTGTATCCGTAGTTTGTAGTGATCGATCAGTACTTTGTAGAGGTGGTCAGTCGAGTTCTTCAGACATAACGTCACTGTTCCGCCATGTTCTCACAACGACATATTTTCTATGGAACTCTGAATATTTTGAGCAAATAGATGGCGTTGCTATGGGAAGCCCACTTAACCCGGTAGTAGCTAATTTATATATGGAATTTTTAGAACCGGAAGCACTGTGTACTACGTCTCACACACCAAAATGCTAGCTCCGATATGGACGATACCTTTGCGGTGTGGAGCCATGGAGAATCTGCTCTTAACGAATTTCACAAACATTTAAACAGCATTCATAGCATCATTCAGTTCACCATGGAGAAGGAAAACAATAATAAACAGTTGGCTTTTCTCGATGTTTTGGTCACTAGGAAAGAAGATGGAACTCTCGGTCACACGGTCTACCGTAAGAAGACTCATACGGACCGATACTTAAACAAAACCTCAAATCACCACCCAGGACAAAAAAGAGCTATGATTAAGACTTTAGTGGACCGACCCCGACGTATTTGTGAGCCCTTATACTTAAAGAAAGAACTCCGACATCTGGAATCCGCCCTACAGACCAATGGGTATACATGTAGAGAAGTACGTAGAGCCCTTCAACCAAAAATAAGTAGCAATATTACAGATGAAGGAAAAGGAAAATCGGTGGTGGGTACAGCATTTCTGCCTTATATAAGTAACGTCACGGAGAGAATAGGAAAATTGCTGAAGAAACACAATGTTGCTACAGTCTTTAAACCTACAAGCCAAATTCAAAATCTCCTCAGACCTGTTAAAGATGTTCGGGATCCTCTGACTAGTGGTGGCGTAAATCGCATCCCATGCTCTTGCGGGGCAGTGTATATTGGCACAACCAAACGCAGTATAAATACTCGTATTTCAGAACATTTAAAGAATTGTAAGTTGGAACAGGTGGAAAAATCGGCGGTTGCAGAACATGACTGGCTAAAAAACCATGACACTCATTCAATCATACTGAAATTATTTCTTCCTTCACCCACTATTATTCCAGAATTCATCGGGAAGCCATTGAGATTTTCAAACATAAAAATAATTTTAACAAGAAGGAAGAAATCTTCAAAACCCAAAGGGCTTGGTACCCTGCTCTTCGAAATCCACATATAAAACCTTTTTCCTTCCCTAATAATTCCACCAGCCAATCACAGCAGCAGTTTGGTGAAGCGAACCAATCACAGCGCTTCGGAGAAGCGAGCCAATCAGAAACGACCCCTACGTCACTGCGTCCCATAAGTAGGCGGGGGTCTCGGGCCGGGTTAATAGTTGGAGCCGGGACGCCGAGGAGGACACTAGGCCCACGACGCCCCTACTGAATATGGCAGCCGCAGTAGCCGCCGAAACGTCTATAAGAAATAGCAGTGGACCACGGCTTAAAAGCCCGAAAAACAATAATAATATTTATGACACTGGCCGTGAAAGCTTACATTTATATTTACTTCCAATATTTACAATGTGTAATTATCTTTTGGGGTCACTCCGCTTAGAACATCCTAACATTCAGAATACAAAATATAGTTCGGATAATATGTGAATCTCGACCTCGAAATTCATGTGAACCTTTATTTAGGGAATTAATTATTCTACTTCCTGCTTGCATTTACATTTATCTAGCGGTCGTGTTTATTGAGATACAATTATTATAATCGCATCCCTGCTTTCGTAGTAAAAGTCTAGTTTACAAACAACACTCGTAATATAGCTAATATTCATCGTCCTAGCGTGTCAACCACTCTTTACCAAAATAGCCCATATCATTTAGGAATCATTTTGTTTCATTGCATTGGCAAAAAGATATTACAAAATTAATCCTCTCCGCGATTAAAAGCTTTCTAATGTGCAATTGCTTCTACAATGTAAAAGAATTGACTGATATAGAAGTTGACTGAATAAGAGAAGTTAATATGAGTTTCAATTTCCAAAAATATAGTTTTTATATGATTCTAGTTAATGTAGAGTGACGTTGATTTCTCTTATATTTTATCATCATTGCTATAGAACTCTAAATACTGATTAAATTACAATTTTGTTTCAGGAATTCTATTTTTGTTTCTTTTTATTCACAGCAGTTTATTTCTACCTGTACACAACCTTGGCACGGTTATACATTATCTCTGTAGCCCTATTTTGGCCAGAGTTTTCTCCGGTTTTCTTTCGGGGAGAGGAGGATTTACACATAGGTGTGAATGTCATTAATACTTTTGTTATTATTAAACTCGAATTCTTACTGCATTTAATGACTAGGATTTATTTTCGAAACAATAAATAGTAAACATCACATCTTTGTTAAATAACTTCTTTTGTAAATATTAAATCCACCACTGTCCTCGGGTCCTTGATCGGAATTGATAAGCTGGTCTCTTGCTTGTTTCCGGAGAGTAACCTCGATAATTGCCCTGCTCGTGGTCATACACAATTTGTAACAGCTTTTTTAATATTAAAGTTTATTTACTTATTGAAATAGATAGAATTGAAAGTAGAAGTACACTTATGTTTTAATATCATTTTATATGTCGTATTCTAGTTTGAGTGGATATCAGAAATAAGATAAAATTTAGCGGTTTTGGATTTTAACGGTAATAACAAAAGTAGCAATTTGTTTATTCCTCAACAAATTAGAGATAAATTGCCTCCCCCCTTTTTTTCTATTCATTGTTGGTTGGCTAACTTCATATTCCTGACTAGAGAAATAAAAGGCTAAATATGTTACCCAAGAAGGAAGTGCTTATTGTTATCATGTTGCTCTTTGTAAAATTGAAGTTAAACTTTTAGTTTATCACGGTGAGTAAAATTGAAACCTGCTAAAAATTTCAGAAAGAATGCAATAAACTTCACCTGTTAAAAAGTTGAGGTAGAAATCACATGGGACTGAGATCAAAACTCAACTAGAATTTTAGTTTCGAAGTACTCTCTGAGCATTTATACCTTACTTTATACTCCATAACTTACTGGTGAACCGTTACTATTTGTTGTTTGGGTGGAGAGAATATTTTCACTCGAATACTTTACATAAATTCGTTAGCATTTTTTTCACATTGTTTGAGTAAAAGCAATAAAAGCTAAAGAAAAACATTTTAAAATTGTAATTTTGTGCTATATTTTCTCCCCATTAACACATTCTTCTCAATGTGAGGAAAATATGCATTTTGTTCTCTTTTGCAGCTACCCTCTGATCATTCACCTGGAGAATCATTGCAGTATAGATCAACAAAAAGTCATCGCCAATATTTTGAAAGTAATTCTGAGGGGACATCTGTATATTCATCGAAAGGAGAGCCAAATTGAAGTAGGTCAAATGAGTCCCAATGAACTGAGAAACAAAATCCTCATTATGGTGAGTTGTTCTTTTTTCTCGTTTTCTTTCGACGATTCACTTCAATGAATTTTGACCAGAAAGGCGAAGAATAGTTAATATCCTTTCTTCACCTCTAATTATAATTACTGAACTCACCCAGTGTCACCCGGGGGTTTGAATTGGTCTCTAGCCTGCCGCTCCTCGCGATTTCACGTAGTTTGATAATTAGATATTTGCACTGAAACAGTCCCCCTGCCTATACCCTAATCTTTGCGTCTCCTACATTCAATCAAACGACTCTACCCGCGTAGTTTTCACGAAAATAAATAAATAAATAAATAGATCGTAAGTTACCATTCACGGGAGACGGGTAAAAATTTAAAAAGTCGTACAACGCATGTATTTTCTGACTACCTCTAAACATGAGAAAATAATATTTAAACTGATTTTAATTTTTAAGTTAAAGTACTTGCAAGTTCTGTAGGTATTTGTTTTGTGTGGTTGTTATCGCTATATGTCGATAAACAAGAGATACTAGGGATCTATAGAGATAGACATGCGCAGGCGTCATTTTCGGGTCATAGTAAATGAATTCAGTGAGCGGTAAACATAGCACTAAACGTAGCATTGAATGATTTATTTTAAATAATTTAAAAAATATTTATTTATAAGTGCCGAGAGATGACCGATTTTCATCACATAAGTGAATGTCATATCACATTAGTACTACAAAACCAATTCTAACACTGAAAAGGAATGCAATAATAATGAAATTATTAAAAGGTGTGTTCGGTTGACATTGTCACTTTCAATGTATACTGCAAAAAAGAATAAATGCATTGTGTTATATCTTTTGATGCCCAACTTCTGCACCATAAACCAGGATATTAAAATGAGTACATTTTTTTCATAGAAACTTTCAGGGTTCCAATGTTATGTGCTATCAATTTGCATCAATACACAAATGTTATGAAGCGTGACGTTAAAACGGTTGCACGTTACTAGTCAATCTGACAGTTTTCCCCAAATATGGCGTCGAACATGTGCATCCCTCTATGGAGTCTATAGAATGAAAAATTGTTCAAACTCTTAACGCTCAGAGCCCTGCAACCGCCCGAGATTTCGCATAGGTTGCATCTCGGCAGGCGTGTCTCTGTTCGCCAAAAACGTTAAATTATATATAATATAATCCAGTGAAACTTAATTTTCCACTTTATAATTAAACTAGTCATTCTATTCGGATATCAAAACTTTAAAAAATAACAATTGTATTGTATGGGAACGGTGCAGTGTGCAAACTTGGTTAGCAGTACTTTGTATTTAATTATGATTTATATGCTGATATTTGTTAAGTTAAATATATTTTTAATACGCATTGTATAATAATATTCGATTTTGTGTAGTTTACGGTGAGGATTAAAACCTGAAGATACCTTTTATCTACGCCACTTTAGAAAGAGTAAATTTTAATCAAGTAAATTTCAACTTTGAATGATTTATTTTGTGTAGGCTAAGAAACTTCCACTGGACTGGAAAGAGGACAAAGGTGAAGTGACTGATGAAGACGAAGGGGCAGAGACAATCAAACGGAAAGAGAAACTGAAAAAGATATTTCTTTGTAAGGAACTCTCGGACATAGTTAGTATTGTACAGTGCAGATTTATTGATTTTCAAACCTCCAAACACATCCGTAAGTTGAAGTGGAAAGAAACTATTGCGATTTAAGGCGATTTTCCGTTGTAAGCTACACTTTAATGCTTTAATTTTCAGAAACATCTCAAGAAATCTGTTCGTTAAGCGAGTCAACTGCTGTCAGGTTAAGTCATGCATATGCAGAAGACTTTGTGAATCACAATAAAGTGTTCTTAACTAGAGTGTATCCCAATAGTAGTAGAATGGATTCGACAAATTTCAACCCTCAAGACTTCTGGAACTGCGGCTGTCAATTTGGTAAATATCACTTGCATTCGTAAATATTTAAGGAGAAAAGAAATATTTATTTCCTTCATTTTCAGAAAACATCATGAACTGTTTATAAGTTTGCCATAAATATATTTAATGGATGGACTGATCTCAATTTTGAATAAAAATATTATAAATAGTTAGAGTAAATTTTAAATGATCTAGAAACTAAATACTATTTCTGAAAGTCGGGAGTAGAACTTGCTACAACCAAAGAAATAAACCAATAAATATAAATTTTTAAGTTTGGTCACAAACATCCAATCACCTATCAAGAAATTTTTCTTGATTGAATTACAACTCTTGTGATGAAACCTCTAGATGAACAATGGCGGCGGTAAGGATTCGCCCTCCACTGGCAAAATTTTTCATGCCCCCCCCCCGTCTTAAAAAAATTGATCACGTGACTTAAAAAATTATACCCAATTATCACATACACATTAAATGAACTACTAATACACAGTAAGTATAAAACATAATTTATATTATTACATATTGCAACTATTTATAATTTCACTCTAAAATCTTTAAGTCGTTATTGTCTATTTAGATATCTGCCACACTTAACATAAAGTAAAATGTTACATTATTGCACAAAATGTTAGTATAGCAACAATCACAGTTTCACTGTGTTTGGGATTTTCCTAAACCTAATCTGCGTTTTTTAAATAAGAAACTATTCCACTAACTGGTCCAAATCGATTTTCCGAGTTTCCTCCTGCTCTATACAAAGAATTGCCAAGTCACTCAGTGTTGATTGACTCATAGTATTTCTAAAGTATTTTTTTATTAATTTTAATTTAGAGAAGCTTCTCTCTGATGTTGCCGTTGTTACTGACAGGGTTAGGTATAATTGTAGTGCTGTGATAAGAAACGTAAAATGAAATATTCAATCAGCAGTTATGCAATTTCACTGACATTTTTCTTCACGGTAATCCCTTTAGATAATAAAGATCTGAATGATAATAATCCATCAATTAACTTTTCAGTGATGTCATCGGGGTAGTTGTTTATAAGAAAGATTGCCCTTTTATTTCTTTATCAGTCAGTGTTGAGGTTGGGCTCTAATGACCTTTGATGTTGACGAGCCCTAAAGCCCCACGAAAAAAAAAAAAAAAAAGTGTTGAGGTTTCAAAAATGAAATATTTTCTACTACAGTTTGTAAGCTAGTAAACATGTTTGTAAGCTAGTTTTATATATGATTGATTATAATGTCCAATGATGAATTAAATATTTTGATTTCAAACAAAGTTAGAGGATTGTCAATTCTATAGTCTGAGAATAAGTTCGTCAAAAAGTATTTCACAGTTCTCCCGCGTTTTTGTTTTAGTTCAGTTGGTATATTCCATGTATGTGCCAATTGTTCTGATTCAGTTAAGAATTGTGAGAAATTTGCTCAAGTCTTGTAATTTCTCAAATGCTTGGTTCATAAAGAAGCTGGCTTTGTCAAGATTCACAGACTTATTTTGTAATCTTTGTGAGACTGTACTTACGTTCTACTGAATTGTATTTTGGAGTGTTATCATTAGGATAAAATCAAAGGAATCAAGGTTTTTCCTAATGACTACAGCTTCATCCACCTCTTGTTTCTTGTGACTAAATTCTATGATTCTTGTAAGGCACTTCATCACAACCTGGAATTTGGTTTTATGGTGCCATAAGGCAATCATGTTGCGAAGCCCGCCTTGCAGGGCACACCTTTTTTAGGTTTATTTTTTTCTTTGACGATTCTCCTTCAAGGATTTTACCGAGAGCTTGCCAGCGAGGTAGACTTACGCTGAAGAAAACATGTTTCAAAGTATGAAGGATTTCACGGCCAATCTCATTAAATAAAATGTCTTTTGGGTTTGAAAGCCGTGTCGACATGTCTTCTTTCTTGTCAGACGTTTCGCCCGCATCTGCGGCGAGCATTAGTGCTTAGTCAGTAACTCAGAAGAAACTCAGTTGTAATTTAGAAGAAAGCTCAATGTCGACTAAATCTCTACACTGATCAAGCATACTCGTATTCGTATTTTCTACACGATAAGAGTCGATAGAGTCAGAAAAAAGTAAATGAGTCAATGTTAGAGACACGTTCTTTTTTAGTAGACCCACTTCCACACTACAATTAACCTTAATTAAGTTTTTTCTGTGTCTGTATCGACAATGCAGCACGGGTCTGATGGTCTTTTTTTAGTGTCAATTTTTGGTAGCTTACCAGTTTCTTTTCAGTTCTTTGTTGTTGCAGTTTGCTTTTCTGCGCACCACTCAAATGCTGTCTTTTATCAGACATTATTGACAAAATGCGATGAATTCAACACACTTTAAAAACTCAGTTTTTAAAACTCCAGAAACAAGCACTTATCACAATTACAAAGCACAACACATTAATAAAAATAGCGAACTCATCCGTATGGCGTACGCATAAAATATATCAACCGTTCCGGTCCGTTACTTAAAAATAACTTATTTATTCGTGTTCATACGTCAAATGGCCTCGAGAATTGTAAATACACTAACGAGAATTCTTAGAATTCCTACTTTGATATTTCCGATGCTTTTGTTGCGATGCGCTGAGCTGGAGTAGCGAACAACCCAATCTATGCGTACCCACTAAACTTCCTGTCTGATTTACAAAAATATTAGTAACAACTAATTTTATGAATATATACCTTATTTAAATTTAAACGTATGTCCAATATAAAGCTTGTTATGAAAATTCGTTTCTACTACGACAATAAATTTACGACAATAATTAAATTGTTTTTCACTTTATATCAAGTTGAAAACTTGTGATATTTTTATATTTTATTTTATTTTAATTTTCTTACCACGGTGGGACCCCCATACACCCCTACCCCGCGCAGCAGGCCCTTGTGGACCCGCTATCGCCGCCTCTGTAGATGAATCGCACAAATTATAAAAATTCTTCTTAATGAAGTACAATATTTTTTGATTATCTTTCAGTGGCATTGAATTTCCAAACCCCAGGACAAATGATGGATTTATATGACGGAAGATTCAAGGAAAATGGTGGTTGTGGATATGTTCTAAAACCTCGAATAATGAGGGATCAAATGTCATTTTTTAGTGCAAACACAAGAGACCTAGTGCCTGGGATATCTCCACAAACTTTGTACATTAAGGTATTGATTTATGCAAACTACGCAAAATATTTTTTTTAAATTTATTGAGAATTTCTCTGAAACACACAATATGGAATAATTAAATCCGTCAAATTAGTAAAATAGCTTGCTTTCCTTGGATCAGCAATCGAAAAAGTATTTCCGAAGTCCGAATTTCATGTACAATTTCAATATTATTTTCAACAAAATTTTTGTAACCTTAGTTTTACTTTGTTTTAGATGGAGTTATGATTAGGAGGACCAAAGATCTAAAAATGAGTATTATTAGGAATAAATAAATAAAACCTTGAATTACTAGAATGCGTATCGAAATTTATTGTTTTGTTATCAGTGTATCACTCCCCCAGCAGTGAAATAAACTTCACAAAATTCTTTCATTACCTTACATCTCCTGGTCCTTGTTCAGTTTTCAACATTTTTATCTCAATTCGTTATGATGAACCTATCAATATAGGAATACAGGATCAAAAGTTGGGGTGCTAACTTTTGCTCAATATAGCACCCCTAGCCCCACCACCCAAGAAAAACTCAGGTACTTCAACTTGAAATAAAAAATAATTTTGGACCCGAGGTGACTCCTGGCTAGTGGGCTTGGGGTTGCTATCATGATGCTACGCGTTAACCAAATAATTCAAGGTATCTGAATTCTATGTACAATTAATTACTAGAGTATACAGAATTTTTGAGTTAGGTATATCGTTATCCGAAGGATCTTGGTATGTTACATTTAATGTTATTTGGAAGATTGTCTTGCATGATGCTACTTTTCCAATCTATGCTCCTCAATGGGATACATACATCCCACCTTCTACTTTCTTTTCAAAAATATAACTAGTGTAGTCCTCTCAAAAGTCTTTTATTCTGAGTTCCAAGTAGGGAGAGTATCTCAAGCGGTTGTGTAGAAGTGCATTGTATTATATTATATGAAGATGACCATTGGTGTGTTTGAGTTGTGCTAGTGTTTGTTGCGTATATTGTATTTACCTACTTATATTTTTGTCATATTGTTTCATTTCATTCTATGTTTTAATGATCTTGGATTGAAATTTCCTTCTCACACCTTATGTGATAACATTTCAATTATAAGTGTGCTATCTCTAGCTGAATATGTTTGAAACCAGATCATAAGTGGACAGCAGCTTCCGAGGCCTCGTGGGTCAACTGCAAAAGGCGATGTCATTGATCCATATATTTTGATTCAAGTATATGGAATCCCCGCGGATTGTGCAGGTAAATTTTTTCCACTTTACAGCGTTGCTGTTTCACGGTCTCTAATCACATTTAATTTTTATTTTCCTATAGTTTATATCGTGAATAGCTTGTAAAAGGCATTTTAAGTTACCTTAGTACTCACCCTCTAAGTTTTAACTATTTCAACTTTTTATAGTTCTATTGTTCACTTCACAATACAATACACAATAGGTTAGTTATTACTAGCTCCTATTACGTAGAAAATTTTACACAAATTACGAATCCAAGTTGATTAAGTTTCCTTTTCGAAGTTATTCAATTATATTTATATGAAACTTCATCAGAACTCGCGTGGGAAGTCACAGAAAACACCACTTCTGTTTCAGTTATTTCCTATAAATCACAATACATTTCAAAATCCTTTTCTCTATGATTTTCGAGAGGAATATATGACCCTATGAACAGAACTGATTCTATATTCATAGATATTGGGAGAGTAAAACCCTTTTTATTTATCCGCTCGTCTCGCTCTACGAATGAGTAGCGTACCGACACCTAATGAGATGCGGGATCGGATCCATCTTGAAGACCCTCAATTTTAGTCGCAAACAAACGTGTTTGAACGCTGAGTTTGTATTACGTCAAAAAATTGAAATGTGAAGTGGAGTTTTATTTGTTAAGAAGTTCAACTATTAGTTATTTTACTGTTATAATAAAATTATAGTACATTAACATCAGACCCGGCGGGGATGGCCCCACGCCTTTGCCAAAGTACGTTACTGCTACGAATACTTCCTGCCAGTCCCAGTTCCGCCTGCCCCCACGCCCCAGCCTTCTCAAATGCTGTCCCACCGAACTGCTTGCATGCTGTTTCCACGATTCTGCCCGCCAGAAGACTCGCGCATGCGCACAGCAATCCTAGTATTGCAATCCTAGTACAATATCTTTCCTTTCCATCTCTTTCTTGTTTTGTGTCTCGTGGCATTTGTTGACACTGATTTTCCCGTCGCTGCTAGGTGGACTCCGGTCTACTATCAGGCTTATCAATTACATGCCATCTTTTCTTCCCAATCTCTTTCTATTTGTCCTCATGTCGTATATAGCTCTAATGACCTAGGTCAGAGCTGTCCAACATATTTTAGCCCCGCGGACAATTTTAACTCACGCTTTCGATCGATCGGGCCAGTACGGAATGGGGTTTGGCAAAATGTTGCCTGAAGTATAAAACTAATGGATCATATTTATTTATTGGTAACGTTATATTTTGATTCTCATCTACAATTTTATATTATTTCAAGCAGGAAAAACTAAACAGTAAATTTCTGTATTTTTAACCTTCCGATGGGCGCTTCGTCGCACTGAGTTCGGCAAACGTGTTCAACCTATGATTTTGGGATGTTTTTGGGATTTGGTGGGCTGCTTCTCCTAATTATGCTTTGTTGACTATATCACCGCGTTGCGCCAAATTAACGACTTTTTTCCTTCACTGTTAATTGTCTATTGCCCTTTGAAAAGTGAGTCGCGAATATTGCCACATTGAGTGTAGCAAGTGCCCACTCACGTTTGTGTTTTTCACATCACTTGTGACCATATAAGTATTATTTATATATTCTTTCTCGATGTATTCATCATTATCACTTTTTTATGAATTTTACTAATATTTTCCTGTTACATTTGTGATAAATGAGTCTACACGTTGATATTTTGTGGTATTTGTTTTTAGTTTCATTGATCAGTTTTTTACCTATAAAAGAGTTATTTTTTAAGTTTTGGGCTGTAAGACATTTTAAATTGATTTATAATATAATTGACAAAGTGAGGACTACATTGTTTCTTTTCAGCTCAATTACAAAATGATTTTTCATGCTAAATTGGGTTACTAAATCTCTAATCAATTTGAGTATGTTGTGAATAGAATGAACAGACCTTTGCATGTAACTGGATCATATTGTTTTGAGATCACAACTATTCATCATTCGCTGTACATTTGATAGTTTAATTTTTGTATGTTGTACTGTCAGTTTTCAAAATTATTTCCTAATTCTATGTCACCAGTTTTTTATCGTAAACAAAATTCGTTATGAAAGGTACTTGAACATAATGTACGTGATGTTAGTTTGAAATAGACAATAATTCATAATTATATAACCTTTTTAGCATTTAGGAAATCGAAATAAGATTGAATTCTACCTTGACTGCACTCTGTGCGGCAAGAGCCCACTCGCGAGACTAAAAGGCGCGCCCACCGTTGGGTTAAAAAGTATATAAAAAGAAAATGTTCACATATTGTAATGTATGATGGGGTAATTCCGGATACAATTTTCCATTTTCTCTCTCCGAACATGCCACGTGAAATATTAATTCTGACAACGTAGATGAAGCATAAAATTGGTAAAAATTTGATGTAAAATGAACGATAGTTCGCGGGCCATAAAAAAAGTTTTGTGAGCCGCCAGTGGGACAGCGTTTCCAGAACATTGAGTTATCCAGAACATTGAAATTCTGTTACTACGCACTAAAAATTCACGTGTTCTTCATCATATATACCTTGCACGCATTCACTGTTATCGCTGTACCTCATAGAGAATATATACGCATGTGTGAATTAAATTGTCCATGGCCAGTTAAATTTCGTCTTCAAGCAAAATCCGGATTGAATACCTTCTCTCCTCTGCTACATTCCATCGAATTGCCAACATTTTAATAGCTTCTCTTTTAGTTGTTTTTTCGACTCCTCTCTAAGTATACTCAATTTCTCTCCAACTATGATTTCTTCATTGTTCCTTTTGTTCCTGTAGTGACATCTGTGATAAACACCGCAGAAAGAACGCCTGAAATCCTAGGACCTTTTTGGAAGTAAAATGACCTCACCTATCTTGCTGGCAGATCAGAACACCACCTTCTTAATCTCCAGATGGAATCTCTGTAATAATATTAATATTGATACAGTCGAACTAGTAATATTCAAACTTGTTAAAAAATCGAATTATCAAAAAAGTTTAATTATACATTTTTACTTAATTGGTTAAAAATGTACTACATTATTGCAGTTTCAAATTTATTTCATTTAGGATATAATGTATTACGAAAAATTATAACTTAAACTAATCGCAAAACTAATGTTATAAAACAATGACTGAAATTCGGTACTGTACTTTACGCTTTTCGTACAAAACCTATTTAAAAATGTATACTGTAATGCACTACTAAGCTTATTAGTTTATAATACATATCAATGATCACCTGCTGTGTACTGTTCAGTAGCCATTTTAAAAAAGTGAAATAAATCTGAGGTTGTTGCTTGCTTTTGGCCAATTCACAAGAATCTCAAGTTTAGCTGCTTTGGTCGCGATCCCTAGTCGGAGGGCGGTAATGGAAAGAGTGATCCTTGCTCTCTACAAACTCCTCCAGTAGCACGAGACAACAAAATGTCTCGTTAATATAGCCAGTAACAGG
Source organism: Laupala kohalensis (assembly GCA_002313205.1). Classification (NCBI taxonomy): domain Eukaryota; kingdom Metazoa; phylum Arthropoda; class Insecta; order Orthoptera; family Trigonidiidae; genus Laupala; species Laupala kohalensis. The sequence goes on along the minus strand of NNCF01128181.1, from coordinate 208,442 downwards.
ATTTGCAGCCCAAACAACAAATTCGTCGCCATGAATACATGTTAAAAGTTCGAAGTACAAAAAAAATCGAATTATCCACGACTTTTTAATCTTGTTGTAATGGAAAATTCTAGGGACCGAACAAAAAATTCGAATTAAAGAGGAATTCGAATTCGTCCAGTTTGACTGTATCTGTAACTACTTGTGCAAAACCATTGCATATACTTTCTCATTTACGTTTCTCATTCTGCACTAGAGAGTGACATTAAAGAATTCTGTTAGGAAATGGTTACTTATTGCATGACACTATATTTTGGTCGTCTTCGTGTTACTCAATAGAGGGTTGTTTTTAACATGGTACGCTATATTTTGGTCGCCTTCATACTCTATTTAAAACGTTTATTATAGAAATACTTTTACTATCATTTACATGAAAGAATCTCTAATTCACAAATTCTGCCCTTTGGTTTTTGGGGGTGATTAGATCAGTAAGGTTTGTATTCTATTTCAAAAGATATATGTATAAATAAATATAATGATAATTACGATATTATTAACGCGAGAAAAAAAAGCAAGCAAACCAACAATATTCTTATATAATTTAGTTAACAACTAAGAATTAATTACTTTACAATACGAAATTGCATTCACTAAAAATTAATCGGATCTATGCTCTATTTCGGTTAAATGGGTGATACTGTCTGCTTTTATTTATTTTCTCCTATATTTCGTAACACTCCTTACCTATTTTGTCTTAGACGTCTGTGAGTGTTAAAGTATTTTATTTAAAATAATTTTACTTATAACGATTGAAACTATAATATGACATTGAATTACAGTAGATTCAGGAAAAATGAACAAAATAGGTTTTCCGTTACATGTAACCTACAAGACTAAAAAACACGTTGCCTAGTTAATACTTCAAACAATACTTGTATTCTTACAAAATAATCAATCACGCGGTTACAATAGCTAGTCACAATGTTATTTTAAAAACAACTTTTTCGGTACCTCAAAAATTAATATTTCCCTAGAAACCTCGCGATCGATTTTTTTTCTCATTTACAATTTTTTCTATACTAATAAGAAAAGACATGAAGAAAAACAGTTTCCTTGTCGAGCTCGGACGTTATTAAAAAAAATAGTTTTATTTGGAATCAGGAACCACTAAAACCGATATTTTCGACAAAATCTCATGATCGATTTTTTTTGTTCTTTATACGTATACGACAAAAGAAATGGAACTTACATTTTAGTCGCGCTCAAAAGTCAATAATTCGACTTATCACTGTTTCTTATTTGGGATTTGAAAGTAAAATAAATATTTAGAATATTAATTGAAGACATTTAGCGATTTCTCAGTCTTATAAATATCTTCAAAGTGTTACGTAAATGTAATTTCGTTGTAGGCAGAAGTTGGTATATTTTCATCTCTGGAGTGCGTTTTCGGTCCTGATATGTATTTTATGATCATCAAATCTTTCATTTCAGTTTACCAAAAGTTTACTGTACCTCTGCTTCATCCATGTTTACTGTTAAATAATATTCAAGCTTCTTGAAATAGTAAACAAATGTGTAAGTACAGCAGACATAAATTATTTCAGTGCGTCTATACCAAACTTTCAAGCGAAATACCGCTAATGCTGTTGTAATATATACTAATAACATTTTGCATACAGAATACTTAAGCAAATCGTTGGACCAGTTCTTGAAAAATATTCAAAACTGTACTTTGACCTTCATGTGAAGTGCCCTTTGTGTTAAAGTAAAAGGAAAATTTAAAGAGTGTGCATCGGTCAGAAGTAAATTCTACCGTAAATACGAAAAGTAATACAAATTCCAATCGGTCAGGAGTGCTGCAGACGGACGGACAGACCGGAGGACGTCCAGCCAAAAACCACTTTTTCGGAATCAGGGACCTTCAAAACGGATATTTCCGTAAAAATTTCGTTTTCGATTTTCACCATTACAATACTTTCTATATAGTACGTATACGAGAAAGTAAAATTTGTCGTTAGAACGAACCTCTATTTGTTTAATTCTCAGTTGAATTTAGTCATTTAATTATACCACCACAAATATTTTATACATTTTCCATAAAATAATTATTGAGTGGAAATGAAAACCGTCTGAATGCCAAAAAACTTAGTTCGCGGATAATGAGGATCGAGGAAAAGTGTTTAAAATGAATACAGATAATTTGGCCATGCACATTCTTGAGACTAAACTTTGGACCATTTCCAATAACATTTACAAATAGACCACTTTATAGCACAGTGAACTTGACACTTAAAACACATCTTGACCTAAAACTCAATTTTTTATTCTTTGGCACTTAGCCCAGGTTTTATTTCCTCTGTAAAATAAATGTTTATTTGTATTTAAGTTACTAAAGTGCTACTGCATGATTAATTTATTGGCAGACTAGAGATGTGTTTAAATCGTATTATATGTTATGTCCTTACTGCATTCAATGAGAATTCAAAGTGTCGAATGTTTTGATTTCATTTCTGTTACAGAATATAGTCACTATCAACTTATGTAATTTCTTTAATGAAATGTTTCACAACATCGGTAATCAATTTATACATTGTGTTTATTTTAGAGAGAAAAACGAGGACTGTCTCTAATGAAGGGGATTGCCCAATATTTGAAGAGAGTTTCGAATTTCATCTAATGCTTCCTGAACTGGTACTCCTCAGATTTGTTGTTCTTGATGACGAGTACATTGGAGATGACTTTATAGGTCAATATACAATACCATTTGAATGCATACGAACAGGTAAGAATATTATTGTTTGTTAATGTGATGTGCTGTGGAATATACAATAAAATATGCTGGTATCATTTAAACTGAGAGCACTGAACTGGACATAACTTAAGCTGCTTGACAAAAAATGCATGATTTACAACACTAACTCAATATTCTACGTTCTTCCCTAAAATACGGAGAAGATTCTTTTAAGTAATCATGCCAACGTAGTTTCTGGTAAAAATGAAACAGTTACTCGGTCAGCACCGGATCATATGGGGAGTTGAGCAATTTGTTGAAAAATGATTTTCCTTTGGTAAGTCAATACGAAAATACCGATAACTCGAAATAAAGAAAATTCTATTGAATTCAAAAGTTCTCGGCGGTACATGGGAGGTAAAAATTACCAGAGATGATAGAACGAATTATCTTTTTTTTCCTTCTGTACATTCCATCGCAAGGGATTACTTGTACTACTTTTATTGCTTTGTGAGAGAGTTTGCATCGATTGACATTTCTATTCGGTTTCAAGACAAGTTTTGAAGGTGACTCAAACTCAGAGAGAGAGAGAGAGAGTTTTTTGCCACAAAAAATTTCGGTAAATATCAGAAAATCATTATTTTTGTAGAATATATTGAAAATTTCCTCTGTCCAATGTTATATTACGACAAATAAATTACATCCTGTTTTGAGTTCAGTCTTGTTAAAAATTATTGGTAATGGTATATGAGGCGGCTGGAATTTGGCAAATAACTTCGAATGCATACTCAGCAGTTCTCCAATATTTTACTCTACGTCCTGAAAATATTGACCCGCTTTCGTTATGTTTCTTGCTGCAGTGACCCCATCTTCCTCTGTTGTTGGTCTCCACATTTTGGCTAAATTTTTTCACTACAGAAACAGCAAAAAACGTCAATAATTGGCTTACTTTACCTCATTGTGAGCTGGGGAAGCAGGGCCGGCGAAGACTTTGCGTCAGGTTTTACCCTTGTATGTATGAACTCAACTTAGTATATAAATAATTATTGAGCGCTTATTCTTTTTACCACGAATGTTTGGAAGTCATGGTTTCATAAAACATCATAAATGGACTCAGATGAAACTTATGCACTGTTTCAATCATTCGGTAATATGGTTATCAATACGATTATCAGTTAACGAAGTTCTTTATGGACTCATAAATCAGTTGGCGTCATACATCGGAAGTCAGTGCTTGGAAGTGTGTAAATAGGAATAGGTACTCTTAAGCGCTTTTCTTTCTCCGACTTATTGGCCAATATTTTCTCAAATACGCCCAAGACGGATTTTCCCAGAGGTAAGACTATATTATATAACTTTGCTTCCTTTATCTCTATATTGTACGGATTAGAAAACTTAAAGGGACGCGCTGCCTCTCGCGATTCGTGATTGGGAGCTGTGACTTTTACATAGCTATTACTGCTCGATGTGAACCCCTCACTCATGCTTGACCAATCGAACGCAAATTGAAGCTGCTTCCATTCTCTTTAAACCAATGAAAGAACCGCTTGACCAGTTTCACATGTGGTTTGTAATCATCGGCGTCAGTGGGTGTGATACTAAATGACCTATGTATGAAAGGGAAATATGCAAAAAACATTTGTAAGTACTCTTCCAAATTACATTGAGCGAAAATAAAAATGGTAAAATGGTAAATTTAGATTTTTTAAAATTATTTCAGACTACAAGTTTGAGTTGAAATTTATACTACAATTCATTTATAAAGAGATGCATAACTTATTTAAATTTCATATTTTTATCTGGTCCCTCACCGGAGATATCAACCCTCAAATTTGAAATTTTTGTAAACTTTCAGTTTCTGAAAAATTGTTGAAACTAATACCGGGTTACATACTTGCGGGATATGAACTCTGCAGGGTCATCTACCAACATAAAAAAAATTTGCTCCAATATCATGCCCCTCCCCAAACGTTACCACCCCAGAGGTGCTGATCGGGAAATTAAAAACTGAAAGATTAAGTGTAAATTTCGTAAGTTATTCTTCCCTGCAAGACGTTTTCATGTCAACTAATTAAGCCAAACCGTACAAGTAGAACAAATTTGATTTTGTTTCAAATGTCTAGGACTAACATATCTTGAGATAATAGATTTTCCTTCTACATCTGCAAATGTAAATACCTGCGTGACCCTAATAACAGAAATGACCGCCGTTAGAAAACTGCTAGGTAAAAGAATAAAACATCACCTGTTTTGAGCTCTTGGCACTTGAGGCAACAATGATTAAATAAATTAATTTAAAATGGGTGAGTACCTTCGTCGGACATTTGTATGTATTGACCCGTATAACTTATTAAGGTCCAAAAATTTGAAATTCAAACATAATAAATTTTTCAGAAGATTGTTTACATTACAGGTATATTCATAAAAAAATATTTCTGATATATCTCAAAAGGGCAGCGGTATATTGAAAAATAATGGTATGGGAGACCGAGGTTAGTTGACACAAAATGTACAGTTTTGACCACAACTATTTTCTTAGAGTTAGGCTAGGATAGTTGAATCATTAGAAAGCATATTTCATACTTTCGACAGTTTTCACGAAAAAACAATGTAAACTAGTTGAAAGTTGGTAAAAAACAATTTAAAGGGAACAAGTCCACCGGTTTCAACCCTCCCAGTGACGAACATGGAGGTATAGGAAGGAGATTAATCGGCGTTTCTAAAGTTGACCAGTTTTGATCGTCACCACCAGATCATGTGCATTTGCTTGAGCTTCACACACGGAATACCACTTGTCAATGCGGAAAATTTGCGAGTAAGCTGTAATTATCTTGAGAAAAAAGTATTTATACTTACAATTTCTGTTTTGAAAATGTTTATAGATAATTCCTTTTCGTTTCCCATTTTAGTAAAATATTTAGTTGCTTAAAGGAAAATTTAAAAATTTAGATTTTGGGAGTTTACAGTTTGTTTTTTTCTCACGTTTTGAAGAAAACTTCCTTAATTTGAAAATGAAATTTTTCATTGTTGAACTAATAGCACCTGAGAAGTAGAAGGTATATAAAAAATGTAAAGAACATTTTGAATTTAATTGTTTTGAATCCTCCACTCGTCAGAAAAGGGAATGTAGATCCATTGGTCACCCCAGCCAAAAATAAATGTTGTGAACCTCCGAATAAAAAAGTTCACTTAACAAAAAACTAATAACATTATCTAATGATGACAACACCTTTGACATAAATATTATTGGAAAACTAACAAATCTCACTTGATGAGCATCCATTTAATATTTTTCATTATATTATAATTAAAGTGAATAATATCTCAGCACATAAAGAGAATTAATAATGATTTCAATGATACTAGCTCACAACAAATTTATGCTGCTATATTAATAGCTTGTTAAACGAGAAAAATGTCTGTTTGAGGAAACAGACAACACACTCAATATTGTGAAGAATGCCTCGCAATATACTACTTGAAATCTATACACATAATGAATCACATCTCTACCCTAGATACCTATATTAATAGAGTAAATGTTTACGGAAATAATCATGGAAAAAAGTTTATACTATTTTTTTCGTGATTTTTTTCAAAGGTTTGAATTGAATAAACAAAGCTAACCTTAGGCTCCGGAAAAAAGCTTGGATTCTTCTGTCCTAACAACTTATTTCTTTTTATATCCTTTGGACAGTTGCTGTTGCAACCGGGTGCAAAACAGGAAGGCGTTTTGACTCGTGAATTTCTTTTAAAACGATCAAATGGGTAAAAATTGCCTTCATACACGATTACCACACACACTAATCCTCAGGCAAATGGAACGCCGGATCTATCTGCCGGCAGTGACGATTTTGGGTCCACCTTTTACTGGGAAAGTAGGTGGTTGATTCATCTCCTGCCTATACCGCCTAGGTAACGAGGTAAGTTGAGACAGGGACTAAGGTCAGTTGACACATTTATATAAACGGAGGTTATAAAGTTAATAAAAGGAGATTTAAAGAAAAGTCTTTGTATATTTTGTGAAAATATATAATCATAATGGTTTTAACTTTTTTGAGATCCATCGACAATAATTAACGTACAACCATCGTAAATTATTAATGCAAATTTTCTTAATTAAAGGAATTCTAACAATTCTTAATCATAACTTGTTTATTAAAAAGTCTCGTGTTAATCAGTCATGAAGTATTTCAAGTGTTTTAAATTATGTAGTTACATGAAAAATAAATTGGTGTACTTCAGAACAAAAATAGCTACCTCATCTTTCGTAGGCTTAAAATGAATAAGTCTTCTAATGTTTCACTCTCGTTCATAGTAAGTGTAGTTATAAAATACTAATGAATATAACAAAATAATAATTTGAACAGTCCATCTTCGTCTGCATTGTAATATATGAATAAATAAATAACGACCTTTTAAAGCAGACAATATATTATAGTATACTTAGTGGAAATATATAAGAACAATAGAAACACTTTAAAAACTTCTAAAATACACGTCGTTTCAGTACATATTTGTACAATTATCAAGTGAGATGAAATATTGCGAGGGAAAGCTCAAGTCAAACTAAAATGAATCACAGGCAAAAGACTCCACTGGACATTCAAGGTGTTCAAGGAGGGGGGTAAGCATCCAAGGAGCAAACAACTTAATGGGAGTCATAGAACACAAAATCACAAAATAATCAAATTCAAATAGAACATAATCAAAATATAATGTTGTAAATATTGGGAAACTTAGAGGTATCATTTTGCAAATTACGCAGGTCTGCAAATAAATAATTGCATAAGATTTTTATACATTTTCTTACAGGTTTCAACATGGTAGAAACGAAAAAAAATACCAAAAAAATTCCATTACGTCAATTTTTTTGTCACATTCAAGTTTTTGTTTGTATTTAGCGTAAAATTCCTAATTAACATAAAATTTAGGATATTTTTTTATTCAAATTATGACCTTAAAACTAAGACATCATGACCTTAAAACTTGAGCATGTTTCGACATGTTGTGTGGGGTACTTGGAATAAATATAAACAACTTGCTCTTGGATTAGATCATGTTTCAACAAGCTAAATAAGTTCGGTATCTCGCTGGCCATCAAATCACACACAGTTTACGTCCAGCATTCGAACCCTACTGTGCTTGTGTTTTTATTTCTGGAATATGGCTCACAGAGGTTGCGTAATTTCTCCCGACAGCTTCTGTTATGTTTGTGGTGAATTCACAGTGAAAAGTCTACAAAAAAACATAAGTGGGTTTGTAAAGAAAGTTTATTTCGCGTATTTCAAAATTAAACTTGGAGATCAAGACAAAGCATGTGCTCCACACAAGGTGTGCAGAAGATGCAAGGAAGATCAACGAACGTGGTTTATGGGCAAGAAAAACTCATTTCGTTTGACATTCCTAGGATATGGCGTGAACAGAAAAATCACACATATGACAGCTTCTTCTGGTCGGTAGATGTGGAAGGATTTAATACAAAAAATAAATGATCTTACCCTAATCTTGACTCAGCTATTCGTCCAGTGTCCCATGACTCTGAAATACCAGTTCCACAGCCACATTCTAATTTAGATGGCATCCTGAGTGAGTCAGAGGACTCGGACACATTAGCTTCCCAGGGCGAATCTAGCTCAGATTTTCCTGTTGACGAAGGACCTCAACTTTTTTCTCAGAGTCAGCTGAACGACAAAGGAAGAGATTTAGGTCTTTCGTAAAGTGAAACCGAATTGCTAGGGACAAGGCTGAAAAACAAAACCCTGCTATCATCTGGGACCTCGTTCTTGTGGTACAGGCATCAAGAGCGAGAATTTACTCAGTTTTTGTCCAAAGAGGGAAATCTGGTGTATTGTAATGATGATCATCGGCTCAAGAAGTGCCTTGAAATAGAATGTGAATCATCAGAATCAGCATATTCATTGATTCTAAGAAAACTAGCTTGAAAGCAATCTTACTGCATAATGGAAATGTGTTTGCATCTCTTCCAGTGGGACACTCGGTTCATATGGGAGGAAAGTATAATGATTTGGCTACGATTCTTGAGAAAATCAAATATCAAGAGCATCAATGGATGGGTTGTAGATATTTAAAAGTATCCATGTTGTTGGGTCAACAGGGAAGTTATACAAAATATTCTTGCATTCTTTGTTTATGGGATAGTAGAGCCAGACAGCTGCACGAACAAAAACTGCCCCGACAAAAGAAAACTTTTATCTGATCCCCCTTCTCTTTGGAACGAATGGGAGAAATGGAGAAAGAAGCGTGGGACTTTTTCAAGAATGTAGTGCACAAGTATTTGGGGAATACTAAGGACCCTGGCTTCAAAACAATTGTACAACGAATGCTGGCAGCGTGTGAAGCTCAAGGGTGAACAATGAGCTTAAAAGTTCATTTCTTATACTTCCATATTGACTATTTACCTGAAAACGTGGGAGCCTACAGTGAAGAACAGGGTGAAAGATGTTACCAGGATGTCCGTGATATCGAGAGACGTTACAAAGGAAGGTGGGATGTCAATATGTTAGCTGACTACTGTTGGATGCTCAATCGAGAAACTAGAGAAGGAAATTGGAAACGAGTTCGGAGAAGCATCAAAGAAAAGAATAAAAAGTTAAGAAAAAAGAGTAGACCTAAAATTGTGTATAAATATCAGAAACTATTTTTTGATTAGTTGTAAGAAAATATAATAGGTTCAAGTATGCACACAGCACACATGCTATGAATAGAATCCATACTAATATATAAATGCGTAGCGCGCAAGTGTGTCTGTCGGTTTGCTACCTGATTACAACTAAACCACAACCGATCCTGATGAAATTTGGCAAGGAGATAGTTTAAATTTTCAGGATGAACATAGTCTACTTTTATTTTTTAAATGTATGAAAAGAAAGAAAGAAAATGATTTTGACGACTAATGTCCATAAAATTGGGAAAAAAGGGTTGTATTTGCTTACGCTGCCTAAACGGTTACAGATAGGTGGCAACTATGAATAGCAATTTTGTTTGCAACAAAGAGTTCTACAAAAATGTCCGCGACAGCATATATCTATCTACAAAAATTAACCTAAATTATCGTAAAAACATTATTAAAAGTAGAAGTGTCAAAATATTTCAATTTAAGAAGGAAAAAATCAATCATCATCAAATTTAATGAATTATTTGTTTTGTGCGTTTAACAAAGGTAACAGATGTCTTTAAATCGTGAAGTTCCGACAGATAGTTAAGATTTTACAAGAATTTTAATGAAATGGTGCAGCCGCGTCATGCCTCGGAAGCGAAAATTCGACCAGCGCGGCTCCCGCGGAATGGTGTAGTGTCTACAGTCGTTTTGTATTAAATTTGTTTTATTATGAATTTGGAAAATTAGGATGGTGTACATGTTTTTTAAAACCAGTAAGCAAAAGTATTCTGATTTTACAATATAGATGGATTTTATTTTTTACTGAGTAAAAGAAGATTAGTCTAAGAAAAATCCCAGACAACGCCGGGTAATCAGCTAATATATATAAATGTGTGTGTGTGTTCTACCCATTAACGATAACACCATAAAATCTGGCAGTTAATGCGTTAGTCTTCTGAAGTTGTGGTTGTTACCATTTCACAAGTTTCATAAGTAAGTTCTGAAATGATTCATTTCTTTTAAAATAGAAAGAAAGTTATTGTCAACAGAAAGAATATTTATTTTGTCAAAGCGGCTTTCGACAATTTTTGTTGTCTTCAGTAGCCTACAATCAAGATACAGTGAAAGAACTTCTTTTACATATCTTAAGGTAAAAATGAACTTAATAATAATAAATACAGAAAATATATTAAAATAAGAGTATATATTGACATTATATATGTATTATAACTCGCAGCTAACTTTTTATCTTATCTAGGAACTTTTGCTGAAATTTTTGAATCCGCCTCTGCCTTAGGGCCCTTGATCGGATTTGATGGGATGGTCCCTTGCTTGCTTCCGGAGAGTAAATTAGTTTATTGTCCTCCACGTGGTCATACGCAGTCTGTACTGTTTTTTGACAATAAATTTATTATAAATTTATTATTATGTTGGAGTTAATAGTATTCAGAGAAGTTTTAATACTAATTGGTTTCAGATATTTAAAAGTTATGTGAATAGTTGAAAGATACTGTTTGTTTGGAAAAATTATTGATTTAAAAACTGAAAATTAGTGAACATTTCGCAATGAGAAAAGTTTTTGTAAGTCGAGCATCTTACCTTCTCTGCCCTGGAGGGGTGTGTATGTTGTGCAAGGATCTGGTCGCGTCTGTGTCTTAAGGAGGGAAGGGACAAGGGTATATATGGGTGGACTGCAGGATTTCTGCCGGAAGATGAAAGACTTTTTAAGACGAGACATAAACGGGTAAAATTAAAACCTGACCGAAGAAGCAATAGGTGTAGTTGGAGCATATTAAAAATGCCCCGATTTTAAGGTTAATACAAAGACAATATTGAAGACAAGCATTATTTGGTAAAACCTTACCTTTTATTGTTTCTAGCTCCTCTTCGAAAAGTTCGTGGTTCCAAGAGCTGAGACACGTTCATTTAATTGATGAACAGGCAATTTGTTTAGTTATTGATATTAATTTATGATGTTTACCATCTTAATCGAGAACAGGAAGTGAACGATACCAAACGATCAGAGTGAGTCTAGAAAGAGTGTCGCTGAGGCTACCGAGAGCCACCATGTTTCCGTCAAAGTGGCACGTCATTCAAATATACTAATAAAATTCAAGTTCTTTTTCAATGAAACCAAAGTGAATTTATTTTCGTTTAGATATTTTTTTCGTGTGTTTCTGTTATTTCATAGATTGTCAGTATGGAATTAGAAATATCTAACAGAACACAGAATGCTTATAATGTATTGATAAATAACTCGTGCTAGTGTAATGAGTATTTTGGTCCGATTCTTCGGCTCCGAATCGTGGACTCCAAATGGATCGATGAGCTGTAACTTAGGGATATAGACATTTTTGCCTGTCGTCTCGGATTGGAACATTCTTTGATACACAGTAGTCAGGCATATATTTTGTTTCACTGCTTATAGTGCATCAATTTTTTTAAACTAATTAAATTACTTTCAAAATGTCCAGCCGATATAAATCGACATTTTCTTCATGACTCAATATCGTCAAAAGACTGATGTAATTTTAAGGGTTTTTCATGTGCTTCGTGCAAGCACCGAGGAAGCAAATCTCTGGAGGGGATTGTTATCGAAAAAAGTTAATTAGTTAAATGAAGTTTAATGAGAAAAAGCATGCAAAAGTATTTTGCCTCAAATTTATTGTAATATATTCACGAATTCATATGGATTCAATGGCAATGTCTCTCGGAATTTCAAAAATAGCTCCCTTCTGTCGTAAAACTGGCGCAGCCAATCAGATGGCCTATTCTGTAACTTTCCTTTCTCTTTCCCGAGCGACGGCGACGGCACGATGACTCAATTTCACTTACAAGCTTGTAAAATCTAAGATACTCGTCCAAATTTTATGATTTAAAGACATTATTTATCTTTGTTAAACGCAAAAAAAAAACACACACATAAAAGTTGATGATTGATTTTTTCCTACTTTAATTACTCCCTTAATACGTCTATTTTTCATAACTTTCTTCGATAATTTAAGTTAACCTTTGTAGATAGACATGCTGTCGCGAACTTTTTTGTAGAACCCGTTGAGGTGAAGAATATTGTTGCGTATAGTTGATATCTATCTCTAACTGTTTAGGCAGCGTAAGCGTTTATCCGAAGATAGATTCCCCCCCCCCGACATCATGGATATTCATTGTTATTGGTTGAAAAGTTTACACAAAATTAATAATAATTCCATATAATTATCCCATAATAATAATAATAAATAATAATAATATAACTTTCAACGGGGAAAAAACTGAAAAATATTACTGTGTAAAGCGTTTACATGCTCACAATCTTGTCCAACGACTGATTAAGATGGTGTGGCCCGATCGGAAAACTGCTTTCCAATGCTGCTCCACCGTCGGCAGCTATTCCCGTTCAGACGGGAAAAACAAAACCTCTCGGGAGTTCTAGGAAAAGTACTGAATGCAGTGTTTTGCTTCCCGCACGAAAGGGGTAGGTCCTCAGGCTGGACTCGCATCTGCCACACTATTTCTAGACTGAAAACGTCGATACTCCAGCGCTAATAGTGACCATTACACAAACTACTAACCCACAAAGTTCTAATAGCATCGCTCGTCGAAGCCCCGCTATGTATTCTGTCATTTTAGTGTGGACGACAAATAACACCAAATTGCGCTACTGCTATACTTCCAGTGCCTTTCGTTCACGAGATGTTTACGTAGTGTCAACTTACCTTTGTGTCAACTTACCTTTGTGTCAACCACCTCGGTCTCCCCTACTATCCCTAATTTTCATTGTAAATTACAGTGCATTTTAAAGAAATTTAAGATGACTGTGAAAAGTTATATTGAATATTTTAACGACTGTTTTACTGCACGTTTTCTTTATTTTTTGATTATCTGTACTCAGGAGGAATGTATTTTAATTGAAATACAAAGTAAACCATAAGAGTATATTATATTGTGGATAATTATTTTATTACGCGTTTTTGTCGTATTATACCACTTAAATAGAACGCGCATCTTGCAAAAGGAATTAAGTATACAAATCCAGTACAGATCATAGCTGAAGAGAGTTTCTCTTAATAATTTCAGGACCGTCAAGAAGTCAGATTTCAACCAATAAGTATTATCTACAATATCATCGAAGTTTCTCTCTCATCTTAGGAACATCGACGTTTGTGATAGAATTACTAAAACATTATTTGCTGTCTATTAGATATCGTATATAAATTCAATTTTTTCCATATTCTTCGATTGAATGGTAAACTCATTCATAAATATTTCGGATGCTTAACATATGTTACTTCGAAAATGTTTTTGTCAAAATCTTTATACCGAACCCAGACTCTAAATGTCTTTCCTCGTACTTTTTGTTCAAATGCATCTTTCTCGGAAAACACCGAATGAGCAAGATTTTGTGATTCACTTTAGGTTGACTTCAATTGACAATTATTGAATGATAAATTAAATGTCGTTGGTTTGTTGCTCATAGTTTTATTTCTAGAAAGCTTTTTCAGCTGTATAGCATCCATCGTCAGTAGCATACACTGGAAAAAATATATAAAAACATATAAATATATAAAAACACATAAATACATAACAGTATACAATAATTGAAATGTAAAAACCGTATGGAAAGAAGTATAAAAAATTATTGAAATTATGAAAGAAAATAAAGAAAAAAGAATAATGAATGAAAGAAAACAAATACAGAGTGAGCAAGCCGACAAAATAACATACCTGATATGCAGGACAAAGTTTTGGTAAGTGCGCAGAGGACGCCGAACGGAGGTCATTATATTCTAAGTGACAGAGGGTTGGAGAAGGTGTGGGTGGTGGGGGAATGGGGGGGTGGTATCCACGAACTGACGGCAGAAGACTGAAAGAATTTCTGAAACGGGCTCAGGGTTTTAACTTCTTTTAAATAATTATTGTAATTCAGTTCATTTCGTCAACTTTTCTCTGGGAGCGGACTGAAAGGCTTAATCCAATTTTGCTTACATTGTTTATTCATATTAAGAGCGTTTACACACTAACCCCATCATTAACGCACACACACCATTATTAACTTACCTAAATCATCTTTCCACACAAACCCCATCCCCAAAGCCAAATCTGTGTCTTACTGCTAAGAACATTATGCAAATTATGGAAAGGTGCACTTCTGCTATGAATCTGTTGTGGAACGTCAATTTGAGACCACAGATTATATCATACGCACATATGAAGGCTATTAAGTAGTACAGACAGATTATGTATACTCGAGTGTATTGGATGTTCGCTACAGTTGTAACATAAGCAAATAACAATAACAGGATTTATGCTTTTAGATCTACCGATTGAAAAATATAAATTGAGAACAAATTAAATAAAACGCGTCAAAGTCAAATATACACTGGCACCGACTGAAAAAAAAAATATTGGGGGCAGAGGAAGTTGAGATCCTGGGTTTGAAGGGCCCAAATTCCCCCTTCCTTTTCCCAGTTCCATAACTGACTGCTTTATCAATTTTATAAGAACCGAATTATTTTCATTCGGTTGATGTGTAAAAATGTTTTCTTAATAATGTAATATTCTATAAAACAAAATTTCGTTCCACAAAATTGCCTCCTTGCTTTGACTTCGACCAAGTTGTTTTATTTTATTTGATTTGCTCATATTCTGGAACAACACTCAACATTACTTCAATTTTGTCTGTAATTTCAAAATGTAACATTTATGAAAGTTTCGAAGTATTTAGACAGCAAACGCGAGCAAGACTAGTCAAATTAACTGAGTAGTGTTTCTCTACCGTATAAGCAAACTCTCAGATGCAGAAGCGTACAGAAGTAATAATCAGATATCATAGATTTTATCTCGAGACCAGGGGGGCATTCCATCCGCTATCGCACATGTGACCTGCGGCTACAAAAGTTGACCAACACTTGAATAATGATTAATGAGGTATCTCAACGAGAGTGAAGTATGGTAGAAATGTAAAAATAAGAGCTACATAGCGACAAAACAGCACAATGTCAAATTCCTCATTATTGATCGGTAAAATAATGCAAATAGTAAAGCGCTATAACGTAATTCATCGAACTCCCATTAATTTAAAAAAAAATACTTTGAGATCCTAAGATTCGCGATGCTCGGACCTTTCTTTGTTGACATGTCGGGGAGGGGGGGAGGTGGAACTCCTCCAACCGGAATGATGTCAGTGCCAATGCAAATAGAGGATGAAACAGTATTACTAAAATGTATAATTTACTGACGGAAAATCGTAGAGATATTAATCGTTTGGCAAATGAATGGGGAAATGCTGATATGAATGCGTTACATATACTATATTCATAAAAAGAGGGAATTTTGAAGGAGAAAACAAAACTTCTCACCTACTAGAGCATGTAAAGAAATGTAGGGCGCAACAAATTTAATTCATGTCTAGTGAAAATAAGAAAATGGAATAATTAGTAATGCAAATGCAATGAGGATAAGGAAAGGATAATCACATATTAAGGAAGGATAGTATTTTATACGGCGAAGTACGAAACTAATTTACCGAGGAATTGTATGTTATGGTACGAACGTAACATAAAATGCTTTGAAGAACATAGAGAGAAATTTTTTTCAATTCGAGACGTAATTAAAGAGTCCAGTAGATTCAGCTCTCCTCGTAGTGAGGCTGATCACCGCAGAGGTGCCAAATTGCGCTGGCTAATCACCCGAGTTAACAGCAAGAGAGTGGAAAGAATAAAAGAGGCAATACAAAGGAAATACAATAAGAATTTCAGGGTCACCAGGCACGCCTCATTAACTGGTGACATTCGATGCGTGGTATTTGCTCCCAGGCTTGTATAAGAGTCCCACCAACGATGCGCTTGCATATCTGCTCATACCTGAATTAGGTAACTCTGCCGTGAGAGATCTTTTAGAATAAAGCTGTAGCTATACGTGGGTGCTTTGGTATTTTGATCTAGTTTTTTATCTTTTGCTACTGAACGGCAAGGATATTTTCCCCTGGTTCATACATTCCGAAGTTTACCTTAGTTTGCGAAACTGCTTATCTTTCATCTTGGTCTGAGTATTTTTCAAACTTAATGACTCTACTCTACCCCATTCTTAAATAGCTGTTGATAATGTATAAGTTGTGCAGAAAAAGATCCATTTTAATTCATATGTTCTGTGTGTGTTCATCTATACATGTTGGTATGAAATACTTAGTTCTGTTTTACTTGCTTGTCTTTGTAGAAAATTGAAATACTTTCATAAGAAGCCATTCTGAAAATCATTTATTGTTAAAATCTTCACTTCAGGTTACCGTCATATACGTTTGCTGTCCAACACTGGAGAACCCCTTGAAAATGCAACTCTCTTTGTTCATGTGGCTATAACTAACAAAAAAGGTGGCGGGGTGAGTAGTTTAGAGCTGTGCATCACGATATCAATTAATCTTGATTGCATGTGTCTTAGTTTATTTTCTTTATGAATTGCTACGTTAAATATAAGTGACTGAATAGGTTTTCTTTTCTTATGTTCTTTCAAACATGCTAAGAACACAACTCCTAAGGCAAAACGCTCTTCAGTTGATATGTGTTTACTTCCCTACGGTATTCACTCCACTATATGGCATGTGAGTAAAATACTATCATTATCTTGTCCTGGTTTAATATTGACAAAGTAGTTGTGAAGTAATAGAAATATAATTTCCATGAGAATTCATTAGATTTGAGCTGGAACTAACTCATTTACTGAACCAAACATATAAGCTGCGTTATCTGCATACGTTACATGCTTGTGTACTCAGTGGAAATGATCACAATTCCTCACAATTTCACTTTGTGAATCTTATCTTCACGAAACATGGTATTTGGAAACGTAAATGTTGAGATACATTTATTTGTGTTAAGAACGTTCTACTCCATCCGTTATAAAAGTATGAATACACGGACAGAGTTTCTGGTCAGTTATTCTGTCAATGTTGTCCGTAGACAGGTGTGTACACAGATATACAGGTGTGAGTGAGCACCGGTGAGCACTGCTATCTCGTTGTCAGATAACTGACGTACTCTGCCATCGAATTTTCTCGTTCCGTGTAAACACTATCTGTCAGCACGAACTAACCCTGACGTTCAATATAAACCTGGAAGAAGGAAACGCCAGTTGTTTCTTCACTGACCACGAATAGGCAGGTGAGAGCGGGATTTAGGTAGTTTATTCGCGATGGATAATGCACCAGAATGTTGTACTGAAGAGATTTTTGTTTTAGACTGTTACTCTAAGAATCGGAAAACTTCTTATCAATCAAAGACGATAGTCGTTAAATTACTGTGTGTGGAGAAAGTTTACATTTGTTTGTGGTATGAAAAACGATGCAATACTAAGATTCATTATTTGTCAAATATATTCATAATCATTTACTGTTGGCATGTCAAATCAATATTGGCATTCTGATTGGGGACGGGGTCACGAACACGATGAACAGACATAGCCACACTTGCAACCTCACAGGTTGCATCCTATTCCATGTCTACTACACTCTACGGACCCCACCCTTAAAGCTGCGACTCATAAACGCGAGTGACGTACAACTTTAAGATTCAACTTTATCTCAGGAAATAGTTAAAAGTAACTGAGAGTAAATAAAACTGAATAATTGGCAAGCCTAACATTCAAGAAAATGAAATAGAATATTGAATGCTGCCCAATTCACTTTTTTAGAATCATCGATCACTTCGCGGTTTTTCCCTCGCATCAAAAGAAAAAAATCTGTGGGCAACTGTTCGAACACGATGCGTATTTTTGAGGAGATATTTGAGTGGGGGAATAGGAAAGCACGAGAAAAAAAATGCTTGGAAGACTCGAGTCGATTGAGGTTGAATACGGTACCCGTCAATCAACTCTCCAGTACTGCGCATTTTTCCGCAGTCTTCCTTCCACTCAACCACTAGCGCATATCACTTCATGTGATGGTTGAAGAAACTACCGAGTAACCGATCAGCTTCGTTGTATTTTTCTAGTTCAAATATACGGAACGGATGGACGCTCAATTATATCAACTACAACAACGCAACTACCCGATAAAATGCAACTAGTGAATCCAACACAGGGACACGCGCATTTATGGTGTGGAGGCGTGACAATGTCTTGATCAGACATAATTTTCGTCTGCCTCCACTTTTGAGTTTTCGATAAATATAACTATACATAGTTTTCTAGTGATTTTGTACCACAAAAATAAAATGTTGTACCTCTCATAGAAAAAAGTTATAACCAATTACAATTTTAGAAGTGAGGGTAATTATCTCCAACCCGCTCTCTCATGATAAAACAGAAAAAGCCATCTGATAGAGGAAACATTTTGGTATTCTGTACAGAAATTATAAACAAAATTGTGGCCAGTTTCCCCGTTTCGAAAAATAGACAGACAAGTGAAATTAACCGAATCTAATCATTTTTTACTGCAAAATAAAATTTGGCATCGCTTATAGAAAATGTTATTAACAATTATACTTTAAGGGTTAGGGTAATTGTCTCTAACTACGATTTCATGCTTACATGCTTTCATCATTGATGAAACATCATCTACAACGTTGTGAAAGTTGGCAATTATCAACTTTTTAATAAAATAAATAATCTAATTATTAACATAACTGTTGCTAACCTTCTTCCTCTTTACGCGCACATTAGAGACAAAGTAAAGATATCTAATCGAAAAAGATTGTGCAATTTTGTTTGATATACAGTTTTGTGCAACTCAAGGAAAACGTTACTGACAAATCTTCTTTTTAAGCTGGGGTAACTTCCCAACCGAAATTCATGACAGATAAACGAAAATGGCACAGGATGTTATAGACTTATGTATTTCAAGAAACAAATGTTAAACCACTCATAGGGAAAATTATCATTTGAGATTCAAGAGTGGAAATGGCAAAGCCCCCAAAATTAGGTAATCGTACAATAAAATGAGCAATAAAATTGAATTTTGATTGGTTTGTGTGAGGAGATGAAATTTTGAGACTGATAATATTATAGGTATATTACAGTCCTCGCAACCAAAGAAAAGTAATGAGCGGGGAGCCTAAAGACCACGTGCAAGTTGAGGAGCCAATGCCAGCATTGCAAAACCGCCGACTCTTCCTCTCGCTGTAGACACGTGAGTGTTTTACTCGTGTCAGCAAAATCTTACGTTCGGACGCTGCTGCCAACACCAGCGGTTTCACACACATCCGGGGTAAGAGGGTGAAATGGGCTCAATGCTGAAATAAAATAAGTTACACGTGTTCATTTTCCATTGAGAATTGAAAGGAAAGGTTGGACTACAGCCATAATCTTTGGACGTTTGGTTTTTATATTTGTTTATAATAAGGTAACAGTTGAATTTTCTCTTTGAATCCTATACTGAATTTCAGTTTTGAATTGAATAGCTCTAGGAACACATTTTAGCCTTGAAGAACTACAAGTAACGAAGTAAAAAATGTTACGTGGAATTTTTTTAAGAAATGTTAATATATTATGTATTGGACTTCTGTTTGTAAAGTACTGTTTTATTTTTCTTCTTCTGAGTTTTATTTGATATTTCTTGAAAGTGAATACACTAACATTGCCTACTGCGAAGAGGTAATGAACAATACTAATGTAATATGAAATAAGTGGTACCAAACAATGTTATTTAATTAAGTACGTAGCTTCTATATCGAGAACAAAACCTTTATCCAAGTGTTCTTATTTAAAAGCTAAAAGAGATGGATAAGCGTTTGTGGGAATAGACTTCATATTCAACGTACATTTTCGTATATTTCATTAGGACGAAGTCAAATGGTTATAGTGTAACCTATAATTTCTGAAATAGTTGTCCGATTCATAAGTGACAAACACTGAAACATTTATAAAACTACAACAATGAACATGGAAATTATTTTGTTTGTTTAAAATATTTTACATTAATGAAGTAGGCCCACCACTGAACCGGCAGTAATAGATGTGCCAGCTGTGACGGTCGGGGAACTTTTCTGACCTTTGGCCGATAGGACTCACGATGTGTTTGAAATTTGCTTTTCCATGGGTTATAGCAGTCTATTCGTCCACTGCATGCTGTCTGAAATGGATGGAGCTTCGCTAGATCACTCGCCGCTGAAGACATTTGACAACACCACGCTTTCGCTCCTTTGGTTACATCTCATTACTTTTCTTTGGTAGCTAGGAATGTAGTTATCAATTGCTGTTTAAATACGTTTACAAGAACCCGGAAAGGCATTAGGGTAAGAAGAAGACGCTTACTAGATTGTTTGAAATTATTTATATAAAACACGTTATCTTAATGTATATTGTTTTATTTACACGTTATTTTAATTTATTGATCTATGTATGCAATGTAATTTCAAATAATATATTTTGTTTAATATTAATAATGATTTATATTCTACACCTTTTAAAAATGACTTTCATTCTATGTATAACAACGAGTTGTCTATTTGATAGTAGCAAAGAAGAATAAAATAAATAATAATTTAAAGTTCTTTTATACCTTAAATACTACGAACACAAAAGAATATAATTTGGATATTATTAGAAAAACTAATGGCTATATGACTTTGTGAGAAAAAGTAATCCCAATAGGCTTCTTTTGAACCTTGCAAATAGTTAAAGGAATAATATAAATAAATAAATAATCCCGGTGACTTGTTCAATTTTGTTGCGTAAACCTGTTTATGTTTAAAATTGAATATTTTTTCTATTTTGCATGCTTTGTTGGTTCGTCTTTTCATACAGCCACTGCAATTTTTATGCTATTTTTAAAAATTCAGCGCAGATTTTTTTGTTCTTACAAATATGTAAAAATATTGACCTTGAAAACTACCTCGTGATTGGAGAGCTTTTGGCACGCAAACTACTGTACATATTTGCAAATATGACAATGATCTTTTTTATTGGAAATTATATTGGGTAGTTTTTTCATGCAGATATATTTCGCTAGAATCTGACTGTTCCACTTCAAAATGGTAAAACAGCAAGCGTGCACCGAAAGAGTGGCATGTACGGGTGCCTAGTTCTGAAAAAAATTTGAGGGAGAGTTTATAATTGTGTATATTACTACTTCTTTAATTAATTCCAGAATTTTGAAACTTAATGAACTGTTTCCCCTAAGGGTTTGTTTTTCGTCTAATTTTGATGTACTAATGGGTAGTACCAATTGACAGATGTCTTCGTCAGAACGGGGATGGTACATGGAAGCCTCAAACTTGCACGAAACTACAGATTATGCAAAAGCTGAATTTTTTTATCTTTGTGATTTCAATCCCCGAACAGTAAAATGTCATTTGGCAAACAATCCGGAAACTCGAATTTACACATCAAAGATTTAAACGATGATAATTTGGAAGCATTATAATCCTGACCTTAAAATCTACATAGTTTCTTTTATGCTTTCTATGTCTTGGTGAACATTTGACACCTTGCTGCTCTAAAACAGAAGAACTCATCAAAATTTTCGGAGAATCGTATTAAAACCTTCCTTTGAACCGCACATGTCTAACTCACCAAGATATATGAAGGCACTTTGATCCATTCCTGATACCGTAATAAAAACAGAAAGACTGTGGGTAACATTACTAAAAAACAAAATGATGCCGACTAGTGTTTAAAAATTCAAATTTACGTTTTTGGTGTTGTCTGGGTGGGTATTATTCTAGTAATTTTTGTCTGTCGTGTAAATAATAATGCTGTGAGTAATGTAAACAGCATATGAAGTAAATTCTCTTCGGCATTGTAAAAGAAAGTTTAGTTTTGTGCCAGTTTGAGTCTCTCAGAAAATGCAGATTTCAATTCTTTCTCGAATGTGTCCTGAAATTGATTGTACCTCATCCGAGCTTCTTACATTTTGAGTCAATTGAAATACATCTCTGTAGCTCGAACACACATTACGGAACACCGTTGAAAGTATGTCTATCATTGGTTGTTACTGGTACAATAACCGGATAATTCCATGTCGAATCAACACATGATCTAAACCTCACCATCACAGAATTTGATAAAATTTCGTAGGGAGCTAGACATCATATAAACTAAGAAGAACACTAAGTATTGTTTCAATGTTAATTCCGTTTGGAATTTAAGACAAAATGCCCTCAAAACGGTTCTAGACTAAACTTTTGAATTGCTCTGGAAGCTCTCCTAATTGAGATAGCAGGGAGAGGTTTCATTTTCCATTAAATTTCAGAATGATTCATTGGATTAACATGACAAGATTGTAGATTTTTACTTTTCAGCTCTTTTTGTCCGTTTTTCACCATTAAGAGCGAAGAAAATTTTCTCACTTAAAAGTTGTTTTTTCAGTATTCATTTAAAATGATTACACATCTTCTATCTAAACACGCCAGCAATGAGCCATCCATAGGTTTGAAATAACGCGAGATGCTGCTCCTCCGGCGGATTTTTTCCAAAAGGTCGTGGGAAATGTAAGCGGGTCATGGAAGACAGATAGAGGGTAGGACACATACGATTAAATTTTCACATTTCTTGGAGCAACAATTACTAACATACACAACCACACAATGTTAATTTTGGTATGGCGTCGTTTCGCCACGCTAGCGAATGCATGAGTCGAGAAGTGTTGCAATGGAATCGGAGAGGTCCCGAATAGCGTCCTGCGACAGTACATCCCATGCAGCTTGCACCTGGGTGTTCGGTTTCTTCAGATTGTTAGAGGTGGGGTACTAATCGTACGCTCCGTAGCGTCCTCCACATTCTCGATCGGGAAGAGGTCAGAAAATACGGCTGATCATGGCAGTCTCTGCGACTTGAAAGCACGCTCAGGAGATGTCAGTAGTATGGGGACGTGCGTTGTTCTTCTGAAATAGAGTTTTGGCGTGGGCATTCACGAACGCTGGCATCGACGCTTGAAGGATTTCCTTAGCGTATCGGGACGTGTGGTGAAGGCAAAAAATCGCTGGTCCCGGCTCTGTCCCTATTGTCTCCAGACATGGATCTGGGGGACATTACCAAACCAGACTCTTCTGTAATAAGAACAACCAAGGAAGTAGAGTATTGATGACATTTGAGATTAACCAATTGTCGATAACATAGTTAAAATTTTTGTCAAAAAATTTAATTAGTAAGGAGACACACACTACACTTCCACAAACGAGACGCAATAAACCCAAGTTTGGCAATATGAACTCTTTTTCCTGCATGGCCATTGTTCTGAAGTGGCAACGTGCACTCGTTACTGCTAAAATTAAGTAGCTAGAGAAGAAATGAAAGGACTCGTTAGAGCTGAGTGGTAGGCTATGACCTTATACTATTCCAATCTGTAGTTCTCAAGTAGAAAAGCACTAGTTAAACTTATCTATGACATCTGTTGTATCAATTTCCTGTATTTTACTCACATCCACTGGGGTGAAAACTAAAAATGCAAGTATAAAGTCTACAACATAAAGAAGAGGTAATTACGTACTCTTTCTCGTGGATGGCTACAAGTTTTCCTAGCTACTTACACAGAAGGCACAGAGCTACGTTGAGCGTTGGCACAGGACTCACTCAGAGAAACAATTTTCTTAATATCCTTTATTTCAGGCCAAAACATTTAACTTCATCCTTGTCATATCTGGATGTACTTACTGAAGGAATAGTAATACATAACTTTGTAAACTACAAGGGATATCTGCTTTGTCTGCAACCGTTCCATATTCACCCACAATTGACGAAGCTAAACGGACTTAAAACACTTTACATCACTTTCTACCCTTTCATAATGTTCTTCTTCGTTTAGTTGAGGATGTAATTCCGTATCAATCACAACTGTTGTATCCTTATAGATAATGTCCCTGGCGTACACTTCTAGGGGAAGTTCAGAGCGTATTCGGACCATTCTATTGGACTTCTTGCACTTGCTATTATGAATGTGTATTAATGAATGCTATAACTCGCTATTACCATGTATGTCAGCCCATCTCTGGACTTTCAATTCAGACACATTCCAGGGTACAGCATATTTAATCATTACATTCACTTGCCTAGGGGAAGGCTTTACTTCATAATAACCTACTGGGTCATTCCATGTCAAATAAACACATAGTCGTAACATCACTATCTCAGATTTTAATAACATTTTATAGAGAAATAGCCATTACATAGACAAAGAAAATTACCGGGTATTATTTTAAATTTTCACCTATTTGGATGTTCCAACAACGTTTTGTTTAAACAAAACACAAAAAAACCTGCTCTTCACAAAACTTATGAATGATTCTGGAGATAGAGAGTGGTTGGAGGTGTCATTTTACTGCTTATTTAATGATCTTTACAGTGATATAATGCGTGACATATGTTAAGGAGGAAAATCTGAGATGGCCATGTTTTATTTTATCAAAATATGATGTAGTCGTGTAATCTATGAAAACTGTGTTGATTTTGATGTGGAATGGCTCTATGACATATCCAAGAAATTCTACATGAGGTATATGCAACCCCATTTTGTCTTTAATTCTCGCTTCGAACATATCCAGTTTTACAGTTCAGTTGTACACCCAATAACATATGCACCTCTAATCACCATATCATCTCCTAACATTTTCGTACTAGGGAAAAAGTATTTGGAAATCACAGACTGAAATGAAGTATTGGCACTAGCTATTCTGTTGAAAAAAAAAGGTTTTCACAATCCCACACAAGTATGTGAAACGAAACATTATTCTTATCCTTACCAAGTTACAGCTGCGTAAAACATAAACTACCATTGATCAATACTTACAACATCACCTTGCACTGCTTTCATTTAAACTACTACATCACTAAATCCAAGTTTAATCCTCCACACAGGCACTATACAGTCTAATCACTGCCTACCAATTAAAAGGAGTCAACATGCCCTTGCAGTTATATAATACTAATCTCAACAAATATGACTTCCCTTTTGACTTCACCAATAGAACTAAAGCTCTGACTACAGGAAAGGATTTTATATTGTTCACTTTTTTCTTGTATGCTTTGAGCCAGTGTTTTTTTCCATGACCAGTAATTACTTTTTATTTTAGTCTGCATTTACAATAGTCTAGAGTTACTTGTATTTATAACACATTTTACAATATCAAAATTAGCCTTTCCTTTTGACTTATATCTTCTCCACTTGTGTTTTCACTGTCACTCCTTGCTCCCTCAGTATCTATTCCCTTAACGATATTGTTGATAAATGTATTGCCATACTTATTTAACTGAAAAATCTTATTACATTCGGCAAACTGTACGTCCTGTCTCTTCCTTGATTATCATATTTTAAGTTTTTATTTCTGCATCATTTAAATCATATGCACATGCATCANATATATATATATATATTTGGTCCCACATTTCACGGGTCTTCAACTTGACAGGAACTCGCATATACTGCATGCCTATTCAAATATACTGTATCTCCTTTTCATTCTTATCTGTCTCACATACTTAGCGTCATTTAAACAAGCTGCACCTATGTAGCCCCCTCTCTAACAAGCATTAAACTGGTAACCTTTGAATCTGCGCCTATTTAGTAGATGTCCTCCTTTTGTTCACTTCACACACTATTGGTTGTCTTTGTGATGACGATATAGCTTCTCTATTCTTCATACTCCGAATAAGGTCACCTCGACCTGGGCCACCTCTGAACGTGCTGCAGACTGGGATAGAGATTCCTTAGACACCCCCTCGACTAGTCTTAGTTCCTTTATCCGAGTTTTTCTCTCCAATGGATTGAACACGACATATTGTGTTGGAATTCCGCTTTTCTTCGACTAATTCCATCTGAATTACATTTTATAGAACAGCATCCAGGGAATTCATATTATATTCCTTGTCAAGTTTTTCTTTCAACGTGTCACTTGTGACACCTCGATAATGCTTCTCAAGGAACACTCTCTAGATATAAAGACTGGTAACTGCTTTGGCAAGCGAGATGACTCAGAGCGTTTACGAGGTACATTCATATTGTACCACGAAACTATTCTCAGTGGTTTCTGATGGGGTTTGTTATCCCACAACATTTATAAATAAACTTTAACACAATCCATTTTTCATAATAGTATGTACACAAAAAAAACCTTTACAAAAGTATAATACCCATCAGCTTTGAAAATTACTAGTTACAGAAAAAACATAATTTCCTAATGCATAGTTTTCACCCTTTCAAAAGTCTGTTGACTATCAATGATAGTTAAAGTATTTTACCAGTTTCAAAAACCTATGAAACCTACACAATTAATCTCTTCATTTACAAAGTCTGGCATATTCACGAATTTTTCATTACTCACAGTCTCTCAGAATTCAAGTAACTGAACTAGCAGACGCTTGGAACTGCCACTCAAGGTTGCTTGTGCAGGCAGTAGGCAGTAGATGATATGCAGTCCCTTTCAGCTCATTCTCTTCTGTTGTAGGACAATCACCTCGCCAAAGGAAAATGCTTGTTCCTCCGCTCTCACAATGACACTTCATAAATGTCAATACGATTTCAACATAGTGAACATAATACGAGTTATAAGATAACGGATTCACTCTTCCTCGTTTCTTTACCCGTTAAGTCAAAAGAAAACTTCACACCTTGTCTGTCAATCAACTTGGGAACCACACAGGTCCCGATATTGTCACTTCCCTACTCCACTCTCCTTCCCTCACCTTAACATTCTACCACTCATCTCTCTCCTCGTCGCATCTCCGCGCATGTGCAGGGCAAGACGACGGGCTCTATGGTGAAAACCATTTACCCAGTCGATATCATCGATATTAGTACAATATGCACCTCCTTATTGGCTTCATGCATGCTAGTTGTTTTTTTATTTCGATACGAGCTTACAGGTACTTAGTAACCACTTTCCAGGCGCCCAGTTCGAAAATGTTTAAGAACAGATTCCCTTCGTCATTATCTATTATTTGAGTCGTCATAACTGTAAAATCACTCTTGCCAGTCAGAAGTAGATTGCGTTAAGGGATTGAACACTCCTTTATCCCAGTCATGAATGCCACTGAACCGAAAACGTGATTGTCTTTTTGAATGCCACTTCTGCTCGTGCATTATTCCTTAAAACACGCACTTGAACATAATGGCACGAAAATATCATTGAACACTAAAAAATCTACTTTAACGGAATTGCGCTGCAATGAAACCTTGTCACCACTTTGTCACGTCAACTCATCTCATTCGTCGCCTTGCAAATTAGGGAGCTCAGATTATACAATATAACACATTGGTAAGCACCAACTCACTAACGTCATACTTCACAGACCACTCTAAAATTCACCAGAACAGTATCTTGCTCCTCCCTCTGAACGCGTAATTTCTAGTAAAACCCTTATTCAATTCAATTAAGATCACCGTGTATTTATGAGTGACATACATACTACTCCAGTCTTTTGGATACAATACAATACTAGCCTGATGACGATGCCCGAAAATTAAAAGAAAAGTCTCATGGAATTGACTCTCGACAGAAGAAAACTTTTTTTACTTTGAGAGTTCAGAGCCACTGTCTTCTGCTTCCCCTCTAGAGAATACCTTTGAGGTCAGTTTTTTTAATTTCCCTCGTCCACTATTCACAGAGTGACAAGAAATTTTCTTTATAGGTGTGTAACAAAATAAAGGTTGTGCTATTTTTTTCTTTTAACTTTTATTTTTTTTACTAATGCAATGTTTTCTTCCTTCCGCTGCATGTTTGCGTAAATCATAAAACCTTGCGTAAACCTCAACCCTCTCCCAAGTACTCAGCATTAGCAATTACGTTTTCAGTGAAGTAATTTGCAAGTAACTTAAAGTTAATATGTACATCATTGTCAGTCAATGGGAATGTTTTA
This sequence comes from Laupala kohalensis, assembly GCA_002313205.1. NCBI lineage: Eukaryota > Metazoa > Arthropoda > Insecta > Orthoptera > Trigonidiidae > Laupala > Laupala kohalensis. Next base: position 180,333 of record NNCF01128181.1, on the reverse strand, counting down.
TAAATTCATTTATTTTATTTCAGAAATTTTTCAAGAAAAAGTCGAAAGCTGAAAAGGCTTCAGTTGACATCAGGATGATTGGTCTAAAACAAATTGATGACACACTAAAGGTACGAAACGCTATAACATTTTTAAGAGAAGCAAATAATTTGATATGATACTATGGTATAATTACAATTTCCGTTCTTAAAACGCCCGTGACACGTCTTAGATATTGGCATTGGCACTAACAACAAGAATTTATCGTGCTTGAGAATACTTGTTGCGCGGATCATTTGTGTTCCCAATGCCAGGAAAATATTTTCTCAAAGAATTATATAATATAAATAAATAAAATAAATAAATATAAATAAATTTATTGTCAAAAAACAGTACAAACTGCGTATGACCACGTGGAGGGAAAAAAACTAATTTACTCTCCGGAAGCAAGCAAGGGACCATCCCATCAATTCCGATCAAGGGCCCTAAGGCAGAGGCGGATTCAAAAAATTCAGCAAAAATTCCTAGATAAGATAAAAAGTTAGCTGCGAGTTATAATACTAATAGAATGTCAATATGTTTGTAATTTTAAGCAAAAAATTACATGTAAGTTATTATCGAACTATAGATTATTCTGAGTATAGTGCTTAAAAATTGAAATAACACTAAATTCACGATTTATTGTTACAATAGACCCGCCCCTAGACAAAGCCTAGAGAACCTGTATGATAAATCCGCCTCTACCCGAAGGAAAACCGGAGAAAAACCCGGGCCAGGATGGGGCTACAGAATTTATGTACACAAACGTGCCAATGTTGAGTACACATAAAACTAAATTAATATGAGCCATAAGACAACACAATCATGCAAGAAAATAGTTTTTGAAATTGTTATAAGTTGTTTAAAAAGTACTACAGCAATGGCGTGATAAAGCACAAGACGAATTTAACTTTTGTTAAAATCAATAAATTCTTTTACAGTGTAGAAGCACTGGTGCAGGAGGTAGTTTTTAACCGCGGATTTGAAGATATTCAATTTCATAATATCTTTTATATTCTTGGGCAGGGAATTATATAGAACGATTCCCGAATGGTATGGTCCCTTTTGGCAAAGAGTGGTTGACACTCTAGGGCGATGAATATTACTACTATTGCGTGTATAGTGTTCGTGAACGAGACTGTTTCGTATAAAGCAAGGGTGGTGCTTCAGTAATTCGGTCTTAACAAACACGACCGTTTCATAAATATAAATGCAGGGATATATTTTATGGTTAGAAGTGTAGTATGATCTAAGTGCAAGAAACAAAAACAAAAATAGATTCTCACACTGTGAAAGACGGTATAGCTTTTTAGACATTTTGAGTGGTTTTATTCTCTAAAACAATTTGAAAAATCCAATAACTTCAAAAAAAAATTCTGTTCTTACAAAGAAATTTGTATACAAACTCATTCCCCCCCACCCCAATATGAATTTTCCATCGGAGTTTTAAAGTGCAATCTCTGCTAGTGGTATTTAAGGTAAGTATATCATGATGATAGTTCTCTAGTCATTCAGGTATGACTACAGATATGTTTTTGAGAGTGTTGAGATGATCACTGGGCTTCAGCCCGGGATTCCCTTTTTGACCCCCGATCCTAATTCCTTCCTAATAGTACCGTATTCAAGTACTCAAGCTCCTTGCGATCTAGTTTCACTCATGCTCCACATTTAGATGGTATCTACCTATTATTTGGTGTGTCGTCCCAGCTGTCAGGTAAGGTTTCTATGGGGAAGACAACTCTATCCACTTAATAGTTCATAGAGAAACGAATAATCTAATTACGAGTATTTTAGGAAAAAAACACTAATGATAAATCGAGGATCATTCAATTTTCACCAAAATTCTGATTCCAGGCTGAAATCTCAGCCACTAGAGCTCTCTGGTTGTAATCGCGAGCTCAGTTATTTCCGAGAGTACGAAAATACTGCCTTAGATGTATTCGACACTGTACGTTTCGCTGAGCTCATTTGCTGTCAGTAGTTTTAATACTTCGCCATTGCGAGTATGTTATTCCTGACTCTATACATTCTGAATTTTTCATTGCAATGTATTTAGGGATTCAGATATGAAATTAAGTTACTATTAACTGCTATTAAGATGATGCTGGGCTATCCGATTGTTGCCGCGTCTGGTTTTTGTGACTTGACGTTTCGACTGCCTTCCTCCGAAGTGATTAGTCCGGTGTTTGCGAGCATAGTCCAGGATGTAAAATATATCATATAATGTGTAAAATATGTAAATATAGTGTACAGGATATAATATATACAAAGACGTAGTAAGAGAAATTTAGAGGAAGGTGTAAGAGAAAAGAATGTATACATAGTGATTTCAATGATGGCATCAAAATAACTAAAAACTAAGAATCGTAGAAAAAGAGTTTCAAATAAAAAGTTAATGTTTTACATAGGCTCATTCACTCGAGATAAAACTGGACCACCTGCACCCTTTTAAGGAAGGAGAAGGGATAACCTGGAATTCTTAAATAGGAACTAACTTTTTATTGCAGACTCAGATTCTACGGAGAAAACATTTTGTGTGAAACAATTTTCCGATAGCGCTGTAGTCGCTGAGAAACGCTTTACTGAACACACATTGTCGTATTTTTCGTTGTGATGTGAATTTCTCGAGATTTGTTGAAAATGTTATTTCTTTCCTATGCTTCGTAAAATCAATTGATAAATCTACAAATTTACCCATTCTCTTTTTTTAATTTCCTATAAGTTAAGTACGGGAAGTGTAGCTGTGGTGTTAATCCTGTGAAATAATCCGATGAAGATTTCACTATATTCTCGAAATCTGAATATGGTCTTCCAAATTTTAAAAATTTAAACGCTTTATTCTATCACATTCCTTATTTATAAAAAATATTTTAGAATTAAAAAATAACTACAATTTTATCATTAAACGAACGAATTAAATATTTATTTTGGTACCTCCTCGCTTACGGTAACCAATACCTAGTGTCCTGAAATTAAACTTGATACAAACAGCTTCTAACATTTTCAAATCAGTCTATTAACCATGCATTGCTACGAACAATTATTTATATCAATTTGAACCCATTCTTATCTCATCTCCAAATTTGGTACATATATTTTAAAAAGTTCCTTTAATATATCTTTTTCAAAGCAATTAAACATTCCGATTTTGAGGTCTAAAAAAGAATATTTTTGAAATATTATTAAAATCATTATGTTTTAATACAATTAAGTTGAACATTATATTAAAGCTTGTAGAAATCTAGAGAAAATGTTACGAATTTCAACTCTACGTCAAATAATTTTGGTCTTAGAGACATTTAAAGATTTCAAGACGCGTCGGAATGGCGAAAATATCCAAATTTTGAAGATTAATAACAGAAAAGGACGGTAACAGAAATATAAAATTTTCATACAAATCTATAGTACTACCAATATTTAAAAAAAAATATAATAATGAGATATGAAGATCCAACTTTGGCCGATTTCGCATGGAATGTCTCTTTCACGTTTTTCTCATTAAACTCCATGTCTCATGCCTTTCTGTATCTTAACTGTATTTCTGCTGTTGAAACATGGAAACCATTTTTATTACTTCTGTATCTTACAGGGAATTTCTCAAGAAATCGAAGAAGCTATGAAAGTGAGACAAGTTGCCGAGAATTCTATGGACGATCTTCGAACTGAATGTGGCCTTGGTGATGCTGCAAATATGAAACAGTGTTTGAGGGTTCTCTTTCAAAGACTAAATGCTTGTCAACAAGTTCATAACATATCTATACAAGAAAAGGGTGGCGTGAGTATTTATTCTACGAATCTTACTTTCACTGAAATGCTAATAGTAGTATGAGAAATGAAAAATATTTGTTTTTGCGTTCTTCTTTCTTGTGCTCATTTTTATTTTTTCCACAAATACATTAAATTTCTACTTCAAAGTCGTTCAGGGAATGCATCTTGGGCGTGCAATTTTTCCCCGCAACCTCTCGGGTTGGGAAGGGTGAACACTACCTCTGTGGGAATGGGAAGGAGATGGGACCGAAATATTTGAATTAAATGTGTTGTTTCCGCCTATTGACTTCAAATGAATTGCTTTGTTACATTATTCAAACGATTTTAAGGTAGAAATCCAAATTACGAAGAAAGGTAGAAAACTACCTGATCATTTTCAGAACATGTTAAAAAATCACCTCTAAATAGGGATGGAGTTTTCGAGGTTGGAGGAGCATTTCAAAAATGAGTACTTTTTCATCTCGGCTTTTCGATAAATAAATATTACAAACGTAATTTCTGTATATGGATACAATAATACATTCTTACAACAATTCTAGCTTATAAACACACACACACACACACACACATATATATATATATATACATACTTTTTTTTAATATACGGAGGAAATACAGTCTCTTATGAGAAAACAAATTGATATCGAAAATAAATTACTTTCCAAATATTTCAAAAAGCTGAACTTTTTAATTGAAGCCGAAAGTCCAAATTAATTTTTAAAATATTTTTTCATGTAAATCACCGGACATTCAGAAGAGAGATTTGACATTTTTCAGGGTCTTGTTCGTGGGTTTCTGACTCGTAGAGCCATCCGCCATTGTCTGTGCCGTCAGGAGATTGCGTTGGTAACACTGCTCTCGCTACTCAAGGAACTCGACGTTCCATTGCGAGCAATGAGCAGTGCTGTGTGCCATCGATGCATCTCAATAATTACTATGAGTTTGGTAAACTTTCATGCCAAGTTAGATTATTAAAATTTACTAATTTTTATTCAGGAGATAATATATTTTTTAATTCGCAAGACAAAAATGTATTGAATATACATATAAACATATCACATCAGCCACTCTCGTCTGTAATGGAACGAAGAGATATAAAGCACCCTATGTTAGCTTATCTACATGGGGTGGGTCACATTAGCCAGTCATCAATTTACTCTCTTCAATTCAAAATAATGCCACAAATCCCATATTTTAGCGTTGTATAAAGATATTCATTTTTCTAAATCGGTAATTATTTATTACTAATAATGATGCTCAATGTGCTAGTGATACAATTTTTTTTTCAAACTAGACAGCGTGTGATAACCCCATTGCTCTCATACATATTATACTTATTGGGTAATAGACTATCAATTCAATTCATTATTCGCAAAATACTTTAAGGAATATTATAATTTGAAACTCTCGCTTGCTGGAGGGTAACCCCTCCCCCAGATCCACCCCTTTGTGGACTGCACCCATGCCAAGCCATCTAGAGCAAAAATCCTTATTGCTAGATTAAAATGGTTCACCGCGTAGACCTCGTGCGTGGAGTTTATCCGGTGACAATTATTCTAAAAGCAGAAGAAAAAAATTTTGGCTTTGACACTTCCAAATTTTCTGATAATATTAATGATGCATAATGAGTGGGAGTCATGATTTGAGGTGCTGACTTCGTTTTATGATACATGGTACGTATGAATAGATTGGCGTGCGATTGTTATCATTATCTTATATTCTCTAAGGAAGGCAGATGTTTCCAGCGTTAAGGGAGGCAGCTGTTTCCAGGGATGAACGTAGTGCGATGTTTCTATGACCTGAACATCCCAATAGGTGTCGTTCTTATGGTCCCAGTTACCTGTCTCGTTCGGTGGAATAGGATGCATTTTCGAGGTGTATGTAATGTGCAGGATATGTATGACAGCTATGAAACTCAGTCAACGCCAAGATTTGATGTCGAGTTGGTAAACGGTCAAGAGTAGATCGTAATCACCATAAGTTGAATAAAAACATAATTACTCTTTAACCTATGAGTACTTACTCGTGGAGATGGCCAGAAATCCTCCTCCTACGGGGAACCACGGAGCAACTGTAGGGCAGCGTAGAAGGAGATGGGGAATGGACTCGAGCGTCACCACTCTCCCCACTGCTTGGGTACAAAGCAGGAGTTCAAACTAGAAACAGAACTACTCATTAAGTGGAGCAAATGAGTCAAACAATAAAAACCTCTAATTATCGTATAAACTCTATGAATCAATATACTGCACACACTTTGATTAACAACATACTGGGCAGTCGAAGTGAGTCGGTCCACGTCCTGACGGTGGGATACAGAGAAGGCTCTCAAGTATTTCTTTCCTTTTACTTTTATTTTCTCATAATTACCTAGTTTTTTTACTTTTATCGCTTTTTTCTTCTTTACTGGCCTCTGTGTGCTGAACGCTCACTCATGTATTTGCCCTGCATGGCAACCCGTGCCGGAGGGAATGGGTGTACTGGCGAGTTGAGGGGCCACGCAACCCTAGAAGTATTTACTTGTATGCGTCATCCAATACGCTTACTTTGGCCTCACCCTCTTCCAGACGGGCGATCAGGGGCTCACCCACCCCCAACCAATTAGCTCGGACTAGGTCTTCGACTGAACTCCCTGGTGAGGGGGGTGCGCAGGGGGTCCTTCCCGCTGGTCGGCGGTGATGGAACAACCCTGCTTAAAGAACCCTGCGTGCCCCCGCTATATCTCCGTGTCAGCCCTGGCACCCCAGAGGGGCGTCCCCTTGTTGGACTCCATGGTGGGTGGGAACACGGGGATGAAATTAAATCCATACGCATGGAAAATAAGCCCGCACCCTTTTGTCGGTGAAACGGTGTATTTACACAGCTTCTTTTGTAAAGATAGCGACAGGCTCACAAAACCTCGCTTCCTTTTGATGAAATGTGTCGAGGAAAGTAAGACTTTTAAGTCAGTTAGCGCGGTTCGTCTTGCAACGGCAATCGACGAAACAATCGGAAAGCTTCAGTCTGTCGTGCACCAGGTGAAATTCTGCTGGAGGTACGTACGGACAAGCAGATAAGTAGTATTATGGCGCTGAAAGAAATCTCACTCAATTGTACTCACCCCAGCCCTAACTTGTGCAAAGGAGTCGTCAACCACCACGACTTTGCACAAGAGTCCGATGAAGATTTTAAGGTTTTTTTGAACCTGAAGGCGTGGATAACATCCACAGAATAAAGAGGAAGGTGCAGGGAAAGTCCATCCCCACCTCCACATTGATTCTGACGTTCGATCGTCCGTCACTTCCGGAATTCATATCTTGTGGGTATTATGCCTTTTTCGTGTGCGCCAATACACGCCGAACCCTCTGCGGTGCTTCAAGTGCCACAGGTTTGGTCACACTTTCGATCGATGCAAATGTTCCTGCGATGTTTGCGTGACTTGCGGTCAGCCTGCACACGAGTCGTCACCTTACTCGTCGTCCCCGTGCTGTTTGAATTGTAAGAAGAGTCACACCTCCAATTCAAACGCATGCACGAAGTATCAGATGGAGAAAGAGATCCAAAGGATCCGAGTTACGGATAGGATCTCTTTCCCTGAGGCTAGACGTCGCTACTTGATTAAACACACAGTCATTATAGTTAAAACGTTTGCATCAGCGACTAACTCGTCAAAACCACCTACAGCTTCCTTTGCCTATCAGTTGGATTTGGAAAAAGTAAAAAAACCAAAGATGTGTGACAATTGAGTACAGGCGTCTATTGCCGATTCTATCCCCTTCAAAGAGGCAATTATAAAGTGTAAAACAATTACACCAACTAAATTTAAATTTAAAAAAAAGTCAACATCTACCTTAACGTCTACCTCTAAGTCGACCTCAGCATAAATGTCGACACTTCCACGACCTACAAGGAACCGAAACCTGCCGATAAACGGTCCTCCCGACGTCCATTTCGGGGTCGTCCTCGGCAGAGTAATCACTCCACAAATTCCCGCAGTTTAAAGTCAGACTCTAATATTGCATCAACTTCCTGTAGTCGCCGACGCAATTCCCGCTGAAGGAGCAGAAATAGTGGACTTATATTCGAAAGTGATCATTCTAGCAGTGATCACGGCGACTCTCCCGGGAGGGAACCATTGTAGGGTCTGATTTTATAGTCGACAACAAAAAAAACCTAGTCGTCGTAAAAAGAGCGAATAAACACTAAAACATGGCTCTTCTTTCTTGGAATTTGAATGGTGTTCGTGTCCGTTCAGATGACCTTTAACTCTTGTTGTCCCGTCGTGCCCCTCAAATAGTTTGTCTTCAGGAAACGCGTCTCTTACCAAAACATTCCTTTTTCTCTCGTGGCTATACTTGTTATAGAATAGACTTAGAAGTCAGTATGCGTGAACACGGCGGCGTCGCTGTGCCTGTGGACGTTTTAGTCTATGCAAAAGAAGTCTCTATAACCAGCCCCGTTCAGACCGATGTATGAGGGTGAGCCTACCATCCCTTACATTTACGGTACATAATATTTATATATCCCCTAGATAGTCTTTCGCGAAGAGGGATCTCGCTGATCTGATGGACCAGATGCCTTCACCATTTCTTATTGTCGGATATTTTAATGCCCATAACCCGATCTGGGGTTCTTCATACAATGCCCAAAGGGTGATATAATACAAAAAACTGTTAGATAGCCGAAATATAGTGCTCCTTAACACAGGCCAATCCACACACTTCTGTACAGCCTCCCGATCTTTCTCGGTACTTGATTTGGTCATCTGCAGTTCCTCACTTTCCCCAATCTTGGACTGAGCAGTTCTTGACGAACTGTATGGGAGTGATCACTACCCGATTTTTGTAGATTTAAACGTTTTTTACACCTCGGTCTCTCGCCCCTCTCAGTGGATATTGAAAAAAGCAGACTGGGATGTGTTTATACGCAAAATCACGTTTTGCGATGAGTCTTTCGCCGACGTAGATGCTATGGCATCGCATTTCACCAACGCGGTTCTCCAAGCCGCCGATGTTGCCATCCTAAAATCATCATGTAATCCAAGGCATTGCCCAGTTCCTTGGTGGAATTCGGATTGCGCAACGGTGGTCAGTGCTAGAAAGAAAGCTTTAGTGCGGCGTCACATATATCCCACTGTTGAAAATCTCATTGAGTTTAAAAGCCGCAGAGTCAGAGCAAAACGAACTCTTCGAGAAAGTAAATCGTCCTCTTGGAAGATTTACATTACATCTCTTACAAACCGTACTCCATCAGTCATATGACAGAAAGTTCGCAAGATTCAAGGTTCGTGGTCCTCTTTTTTCATCCTTGGTCTTAATGTAAATTCACCCGAAGTCATTGCTGAGGAACTTGCATTGCACTACGAAAGAGTCTCTAACTTCTGCAGTTTTTTCCATAGTTTCTCCAACAGAAAGCTGGCGCGGAAAAGTGTTGCTTGGATTTATCCAGTTGCAGAGAAGAGGTATATAACATTCCTTTCTCAATGACGAAGCTGACAACTGACCTTCGGAATTCAAAAGATACAGCCCCTTATCGAAAACATAACGCAATGCTAAAACATCTTCCAGAGATATGCATGAAATTCCTTCTTAATCTATTTAACTGTATTTGGAATGAGTATACCGTCCCCGCTTAATGGCGCGAAGCCCTAATTATTCCACTTCCAAAGGAGGGAAAAGTTTATTCTAATCCGTCGCAATTTCGACCGATTTCTCTGGCAAGCTGCGTTTGTAAATTGTTGGAAAGAATGATCAATCGTCGCCTGGTCTGGTCTCTGGAATCGCAAAACCTTCTGACCAATATCCAATGTGGTTTCAGAAAACAGCGGTCAACGCTGGACCACCTTGTTGCGTTATCTCATAAGCGTTTGTATCGAGGGAACACTTTTGTGGCCACCTTCTTTGACGTAGATAAAGCTTACGACACAACATGGAGGTACGGAATCCTACGCACATTGCACTCGTGGGAATTCCGAGGTCGTCATCCTCTGTTCCTGGAGAGCTTCCTATCTCAACGCTCTTTCCGCGTTCGCCTCGGAACTCATTTATCATCTAATCATCCTTTGGAAAACGGTGTCCCACGGGGCTAAGTTTTAAGCGTCACTCTCTTTGCCATAGCCATAAATAGTATTGAGTCAGTGGTTTGAAAACCGGCGCATGCGTCTCTCTTCGTTGACGACTTAGCCATCTATTGTTCGTCTATCAGCATCTCTGTTATCGAGAGGCAACTGCAATTGGTTTTAAACTTTTTGCACGAGTGGAGCATGTCTACCGGCTTTAGTTTCTCTGTATCCAAGTCATACTGTATGCATTTCTGTAGGATACACAATCTTCATAATAATCCACATCTTTTTCTTGGGAGCCAACGTCTTCTTTTCGTTGACTCCGCAAAATTCCTGGGTCTAACATTCGACCGCACACTAACTTGACGTAATCACGCCCGAAAACTACAATTCCGTTGTAATTCATCTCTGAACCTCCTTCGCTGCCTAAGAGCATTATCATGGGGCGCAGACCGCCCTTGCCTTCTTCGCCTGTATAGAAGTCTTGTTCGGTCTTTTTTAGATTATGGCATTATTGTGTACGCCTCAGCTTCACCATCGACACTGAGACCCCTCAGGCGACCGACAGTATCCATCATGCAAGATTTCGCATTGCAACTGGTGCCTTCCGCACTAGTCGCATAGAATGCTTACTAGTAGACGCTGGCGAACCATCTCTTAACAGAAGACGTGATATTTTACTTGGATTGTACGGAGTAAATCCGATGGGGGTCTCAGATCACTCTACTCGCCATCATATCCATTTCCCACAAATTTTGTTCATCTTACACTGCAAGATCTTTGTCGGTGTTCGCTTTAAACATCTACTGGTGGAAAACGGCATTATACTACCTCCTCCAGTGAAATACCCACACTCTCTTACACCACCTTGGTCCTTCATGAAACCATCCATCGACTTTCGGCTGTCTCAACTTTCAAAGCAGGACACTCCTGGTGCTGTGTACCGGCAGCACTTCTGAGAACTGAAAACATTCTATTTGGATCATGTGTTCATATACACTGATGGCTCAGCAATGAATGATTCCGTTGGCGCTGCATTCCACTGCCATAATGCCACTCGTTCTCTTCGCCTCCATTCCTTTTTCGGCGAGTATACTGCGAAAAAACATGCAATCCTTGAGGCGCTGACGTTCATTCAGCTATCTTCAATATGGCATGTGGTTCTACGCAGTTACTCCATTAGTGCTCTGTGGTCAGTATCTTCACTGTACATTTCTGACATCCTTACATTGACTATTCAAAATCATCTAATAGTTTAGAATTTTCAAATAGTCCTTTGTTGGGTTCCTGGGCACGTGGGTATTATGAGTAACGAAGAAGCTGATGAGGCAGCGAAGCGAGCTACACAGAGTGCAGTCCTTGACCTTTCAACTCTTCCTACGTCAGTTTCAAAGGTTGGCATAAGATCGTTTATTCTGAAGACATGGACAAAATGAACTGATTTTGATTCGCCTTTTTAAATTCTTCAAGGGATGTGGTCTTTGGCACCTTATTTGATCTTTATTTGTATGTCATTACTTAAATCCATAAACGAATCGGTGCTCCTCCAACAAGTTCTCGTGAGGGTTTGGATTAAAATCCTTCTTTCTTTTTCCTTTTCTGTAACTTCACATTTTCTCTGTCTCTAAATTTACATCTTTCTTTATTTTGAGTTTTTATAATTTTTTAATCAACTGTTGTCTCTTTTTTCCTGTATTTTTGTTTTGACTTAAGGTATTTCAGGAGGGTTTTTAGTGGGTATTGTCGAGTCACTCGACGAGTCCCACTCGCGGGGAGAGTCATGTTGGCTCCCCTCAGTGCCTAACAGCATTTTCCCTACCTGTACAAAAATGTTAGGGCTCTAATGACCTCGATGTCGGCGAACCGTAAAGCTCCAATTAAAAAAACATATTGGGAAAATTAATTAGGAACTCTATTGCGCTCTTAAGAACTTGGTGACCTTTGGACGTTTCTTTTCTTAAGCTAGCGTTCGCAGACAACTAATTGCACACTATTAACATTTAACCGAGCACTGGGATTTGCTTCTCTTCTTGTCCGTTTTCAATAAGTAGCTTAATATCTGGAAGGCGATTCGCAAGTTTTTGAAAAAAAAAGTTGATGGAAATTGAGAAAACTATTCACACTGCCTCTTCAGCTACAACGTCTTCGATACATGCCTAGCGAGGCAAACTTCTCGATATACTACTCCGCTTCTCTGACATAATCGAACACGAAACAATCTGCGCGATTGTTATTTCTATAAGATAGCGATAAGCGGCACCGTCTCTGCGTGTCCTGTCATCTCCTCCTCAGCGAGATGGCTGATAGGTGTGGCCCTTCATATGCCTACCATAATCATATGCCTTCATATGCCATACAAAGCACCCGCGACGGGCAGCAGTGGTCATTTCTGCTTTATAACCTAAACTGCTTGAAAGCTTAAACTTACATTCTTGTAACATCAATATGCTTTTTTCTTCTTAGTATTTGATAACCTTGCTCTTTAGCGTTTTCTTTACCATACACTGTTAATTTCTTCAAATGTAATAAATGAATACAGAGTCATTTCACTCATATTCAAATAGAGAGCATTCCCTACTGCTTGGCTGCACAGTTGAAACGTAGACAACGAAAATAACAACGAAAATTTTATGTTTTGGCCAAGTTTTGTACTTAACAATCAAATAATATTTATTTTCTTTCAAATTTGTTAAAATGGAATAAAACATCGTTTTGATGAAGATTTACAAATCATCTGCGTCACGTTACACAACATCACAGTGCATCACGGCCTACATTAAGTCCAATTGAGTGTTAACCATTATCCATGCGATTATCTATCTAGCTAAAGTTTCTTGGAATCTTAATGAAATCTCTTCCATATTTCAATTCGACTGCAAAAAAATAAAAGTTAAATTTCAAGAGCAATCGAGGATAAGCTAAGCTACAAACACCATGACTGAAATGGTTACCGCACCGCACTAGTGGGACCAAATGGCAAGTAACGAGACCCTCTGAAATCAGAATGTTTAACAGTCAAGTTTTTGTCAGAAAATGTAACTCGAAGGCTGGAGTCAACAGTTTTACGACACGGTAACGTGCATTTTCACTCTGGGTTGATATTTCAGTGCTCGTACGAGTACGAGTATCCACTCCCATTGAGTTGATTATCACTCGAACGACTTAAGGGTGCAGGTATAGTTGATGCAGAAGATAGTTGCTCCATCAGAAACCAAAATCTTTTACCCATAAAAAAGGGGATTCCAATCTTCGAATCCAACACACATCATCAATCGCAGTAACTGCTACACAGTTATCTGCTTCTTCAGTTGAGATAGCCACCAAACGTTTCTGAGCGTACAAGTCGATTGGTGTGTCATTCCCTGTAGTGTGTCAATTTTCGAATTTCCTTGCAGTGTTCCCCTTATCAAATTTTAGAAGGTTTCCTTGTTTGAAATATCTCTTTCTTCTGCAGTTCCATAACTCCAAAACATTATTATCCTGTATTCTGGACATAATGATTTCTTTCTGAAATGTAATTCTGTCCCTGAATAGAGTAAGTAGTTGCTTTTTCTGCATAGAATTCCCTCTCCCTAAATATAAGTCTCATTATCACCTTCCACCTCTGAAGGAAGGAACAGTTTTCTCTACGTGTTTTTCCTTTCTCCTGCTGATTCTATCCGGTTTCAATTATTCTTAACTGTTCAATTTTATGCCCGAACGTCTCACTACTAAGATGCGTTAAATTTCCCTTCTGAAAGAGGGGTAACACACGCCATCATCCGATTTTATCCTGATCCGGGAACGTTCATCATGCTGAATTTCGGTCTGAATTTCCTACAGATCATGTGAATACTGATTCCAATCTTCAGTATGATTGCCTGATTCGTAAAAATCCTGCCACTTTAGGATCTACAAACTTGCCCCGGAAAACATTTTCTCCTTCCTCGGTGTTGGAGAGATCCCGCTCAGGTCTCGATGAGGTGACGGTAGTATTTAAGAATTATACTAGCCATCGAGTTTTTAGCATCCATTCCCGCTGGATCCGTCTGTATTATTTTGTCTGTGGTATGATCTAAGGTTCTTCGTTTCTTACATCTTACAGTAAAATTACTAATAAATCGACTGTAATACAAATATATCTTCCTTCGTTAACTCTTTAAAATGCTTTATACCATGATTGTCTCTTAGGACTCACCATCATTAAGGATGTTATTTATTGACAGTCTGTCCCTTAGATTCAACTTGAATCTCATCTCATGATTCCTTGACGCACGCCAAGTGGGATTTTTTATACGAGTGATATGATTTTGCACATTTTCTCCCGTGTTTTTGTTTCAATAGAAGAAAAATACGAAACCTTGACTTCTTGGACTATGATTTTCGAATCAATAAAATATTTATGAGCAAATAAGTCAAAGGATTCGTACTAAATAAATGATGTGGTTCATATTGATCAACAGTATTTTATTTCTTGAATTGTTTTGTTTAAATGTATTATCATTGGGAATGTTTTATATTTCGAGAACAAATGCAATGCGCTACTCACGTTTCTTTTAATTACAGATTCCGATATTGAAAGCGGACGCAGCAAATATGCCTACACATCTGCACCGAACAATCGCAATGCTAGATAAAACTATCATAGAATTCCAGTATATGATAGATAACAGTGATCGTCTCATTCAAAAATTAAATGCAAATTTAACTATTCTTCTGGAATATTATGAAGATTTGCCTAATTTGGCTAATAATGCTACAATAAAAGGAAAGAAATATAATAAACTTCAAGAAAATTACAGTTGGAACGTAAGGATGTTAAGAGGACAAATTGATTTGCTTGATTCGTGTAAGAAAGGCTGCAGACAAGCCCTAGCTCAGGTAAGATTACCTTAACGTTTCAAAATTTTACTTGTATTTACCATTTTTTTGTAAGACAGTTGGATAAAGGAGTTGAGCAAAACATTAACCGTGTACTTATCGAGCAGGCACTACTCACATCGCCTTTGCAATGTACAGAATATTAACTCAATTTTTTATAAGGTTTTGGGTGTGAACGGGATTATTATAGTTTTAATTCTTAAAAGAAAGATGATGAGTCTCAAAATATTTTCCTAGCTGCGTTCTTAGCGAATACCAAAACCTAAGAATTCTATGTTCGAGATTCAAATGTACTACGCATCATCTGAGAGATTCAACGAAGAACATTCCCTCCGAAGGTCGAGGATGATTCGTGGAATTGTTTGTGTTGTTGATGATCTGTATAGTGTTACATTTCCATGAAAAGAGCGTTCTAGTTTAAAATCATATTTCCACTATACTTTTTTGTAAAAATTTATTCTTTCAAACCTTTTTTTTTTCAAATTTATATGCTGTATATCATTGTAATCTCATATTCTTTTGCGTTTTACTGGAAGTAGAACTGGATTACAAGAGATTCCGAAGATTCGCCTCTTTAATATGTTCGTAAGAAGTAATTACTTTGGAAATTTTCTGACTTTGAAAATTCCTAGAATAAACAACATAATTGCAAAAAGAAACAAACCGTGAATAATTAGCTTAAATCCGGCAACAAATTCATGCTTTTCTGAAAACGTCATTGTTGTTTGGCACCGCCGCCAGGTCCGTCAACCTCGACTCAGTCAGTCAACGTAAAAATAAAGCAATGGGAAAAATAAATGAAGTGCATTATTGCGCATTTAATAGATGGCTGTGCGCGTAGTAAACCTATTTTCAAAAATGATAAGTAAGCGAGCAATAATTTCTGGAGTACATGACATGTATATGTCCAAGAGGGATGTGAGTAAGATTCAATTTTTCTAAATAATTTTGTATTGTCGTTCAAAATGCAATGGAGAGCGCATGTTCGATAACTGGATGAAGACAAATGACCCTAATATGAATAATATTTTATGGTTGGAATGTAACATATTGGAACTTGTAGTGTGAACAATTTTATGAAGATTTATGCCCCACGAACTTCTGACTAGATAAGATCTCTCCAATAAATATAAAAATAATAGCCAACTACCCGACGTTGCCCGGGATTTTTCCTAGAACGATTTTCTTTTATTCAGGAAAAAATTAAATCTTTCTACATTGTGAGATAAAAATAATTTTACTCGCTGGTTTTTGAAAACATGCGTAAGCATCCTAATTTTACAAATTTATAATAATACAAATTTAATGCATAACTTGATTGTAGATTTCATTTTGAGTTTTAGCCAATAAATCCTTGGAGGAAACCACCCTTGATGGAAACAAATCGAAACGTCACCAATAAGCCTAGCCACACCACTTCACCCTCAGGAGAGTTAGGGGTATTAAAGCCCCATACGTGCTGAACTTACATTTAGACGACATCATCTCACTGTTTATCTGAAAGGCCTCAAAATCTATGGAGTAAACCCATCTTTTCCGATTGAACAATGTTTACATACCCCTCCCCACTCAATTCATGGGTGTTCTAGGGGTGTTTACCCCCCTAACACCAATGGTGGTCCAACTCTGACAAAACATCGGAAGTGTCTCTCAGCATATCAGATAAAACGAACTCACTCGCCAGAAGTCGCGCCGAGTCGAATTTCCGAGTCGATGCCGCGTTTCCGAGACAGGACACAACGGTGACAGTGTGGCTGCACCATTCGTTAAAATTGTTGTAAAATCTAAACTATTCGTCGAAATTTTACGATTTAAAGACTTTTTAATCTTTGTTAAACACACAAAACAAGGAATCCATTAAATTTTATGATGATTGATTTCTCTTCTTAAATTGAAGTATTTTAACACTCCTATTTTTAATAACTCTTTTTCGAAAATCCAGGTCAACCTTTGTAGATAGACATATGTTGTCGCGGACGTTTTTTGCAGAACTCTTTGAGGTTAACAATATTACCACGCATAGTTATCAACTACCTCTAACCGTTTAGACGGCGTAAACGAACTTTACGTATTTTCCCCCTTTATCGACATTTATCGTCAAATCATTTTCTATTTTTCTTCGATTTAATCACGATCGGTTCTGTGGTTAGTCGTGAAAAAATACCAATCAAACACACTTTCGCATTTATATATTAAGGTACGAATACACGGGCAATCATGGAACTCTGGCCGTGTTATGAGAAATCGGCTGTCAGCGCACTCTCCACTAGCAACACAGTTGCTACATGTCAGTGTTTGCACTGGCGAAAGCTATGGCAGTGCTCGTAAAACGTCACTTTCGTCAGTGAACGCTGGCTGGTGGTACACACACAGCGATCGCTAGTGAACACTGCCCGCTTCAGACGAACACGGAGACGTTTTCTCCAATTGAGGTTATGTCTGTGCATCTTGTTCGTGACCTCTACCCCAATCGTTATACAGTAAATGAATATGTAAACTTTCTTCTGACACTATAATTTAACAACTATTTACTATGTTTGATCAACAATTATTTATTGACTACTCCTAGAGGAACAGTCTCAAACAAAAATCTCTTCAGTAAAAGATCAAAGTTTTGATAAATGAATTAGTATTGACATTTCAGTGAGTGTGTAAAAAATTTGGCGCTCATTTGAGAGCTCTTGATGAGACAGCACTTTCAAAATTACCAGTTGAAAACTTAGTTTTTAAACCAATCTTTAAACTCTATCAAATTAATCCATGTATTTTTTTTCGGTTTATTACCTAAGCCACAAGATACTTAGTCAGGGTACAGACTACATTTATTAAATATTAATGTCCTGATAGCAATTAGAGTTCTATCCTTTTTCTAATTGCTATCGTACTAAAACTATTGTGGGTTTCTAAAACTATCCTCTTGTACAAAATATAAAAAAATTGAGTTATTTTATTTGTATCCTCAAAAACAGGACTTTTACAGGACATTGCTGTAAAAATATTGCCCTTTCCACATATTAAAGGATTCTAGAGAAAACTTTGTATAATTTTGGTTTCCAAATCTGAAAACTTCATATACTGATAAAAAATAAGGAATTGAGCAATAAATTGTGAATTATGATACACTGAAAGACATGAACACATTACACAAAATTATTCATAAAAGTAAACAAAGCAGATAAGAATATGGGTACAATTGTGAGGGTATAGATTTGTGGGGAAACGAAATAGCCTGAAGCCATTTCGGTGTGTATTACTACCTCCGACTTCATAACAGCACGGCATAGTGAAGTGTCACAAGCTGACCACAAGTAATTAAAACAATCACGAACACTAACTAGTCAGCACGAAATACTGCCTAATAAAGGGGGTAGATCGGACCGATGAGCATCAACATGGCGGGTCAGAACCATAGAAATATACTATCTACTCTAACGCTGACTCGGTAATGGTTCTGCGAGCCGGCTGACAGGCACAGTTCCCTCACCATACTCGGGGGTTCGGCCGGCTGAACCTCCATTTATCCCTATGCAGGCGGCGTCATTTTCTTTGAAGTTTTTCACTTATACATAATAGTTTTATGTTTTACTACAGTGGAGTTGTTTTAGTGGGACAATGGGACTATTAAAGTTACATCAATTTATCAAAATCCATGTATTTGAGTGTTAAAACCATGTGCATAATATTATAAAATATGTTAGTCTTTTATGAGTATTTATGATTAATACTATAATATCTTTAAAAAAGTAATATAAATAGAATTCACTAATATATTTACATGTATTTACAATAAGTATTTGATGACAGAACTGACAAAAACTATGATAAAACCAACCCAGCAATCTTAACGTACATCTTTTGAAATAAACCAAGCTTCTTAAGCTTCTGGCGCACACCAAGTTAAGATTTATATAACTGAACGATAATTTCTTAAATGAAAGACATAAATAATTTAAGAAAATACAAAAATTAAAAATATAATTCATTGCTCTAACTATCTGATGTTAACCAAATATTAAAACAGTTTCCACACACACGCAAGATGTTCATTAGTGTTATGTTAAATATAATAATAGTTAAAAATGATAAATTCATTTAAAATGAAAATATCAATTGGATATTATTAACTATATTATATGACTCTATTAGACTGTTCACAACATTTATTGCGCTAGTTCTTCAGCTCACAAAGTAAGACGACGGAATATTTAGATATGAACGTAAATAGTAGGCTACAATTACCAAATTGATGAGTGAGAATTTTTAGAGAATTTTTTTATGGATTCGTTCTATGTAATCTTACCGGAAATCTTTCAATTTTCCTCCACCGTTTAGGTTGTGATGTCTGAAGATGAGGTGAAAAATAAAATATTGTAGGGATGGCTTCGTAATTTTTTTTATGATTCCTCCTTCATCAAAAGTGCTTTTTCAAAATCAGCACTGCAGATGGTTGAATATTTGGAAGGGATGAAACCTTTCCTTTACGTAGCTATTACCCATTTCTTTTTAAGGTCAGGATCTCGAGGAAACCTTATAGTAAACCTGAATATTAATTACTATATTTATTGCTAATCTTTGTTTAAAGAACAAATTTTTCGAATAAATCGCTGTACCGTTACACTCGTTTAGTAAAACATCAACAATCCACTCAACTACAACAATGTAATCATGGTTTAGGAACTTAACATTTACTAAAATTTGTGTTACTATATAATTTAAAAAGATAGCGGAGGTTCAACAGTTAAAACCATTTTTTTGCGTATTTGTGAAATGATAAGCCACTATTCTTCACGAAATCGTTATTGCATTTGTGAGCTACACACATGTTGACCATTTTGATTAACAAATATAATTGCTGTCTTGATAAAGTGGAAGAAAGGAGATAACGTCACTGTGCACAATATTAATTTCTGTGAATGACCCGCGTGTATGTTGGTGCGGCGAGCGATGCAACGTGTTGGCAACTTTGTGTCTAGGTAGACGGCTCGAGTTCGCCCGTTGATCCCCGTATTACTCAGTGGTAGGTAGTAGGTAATATATTTCTATGGTCAGAACCCGCGATCGGTATCGCCCCATCGACGCTCAGCTTTGTCTGCAAATAGCTCTTCAAAGGGTATCAGAACCTTATGTATCGAAGGCCTTGGGTACGAGAAAATTCGATGGCACAGTACGTCAGTTATGGGACAAAGAGATGGCAATGCTCACTGACGACTGTGTACAATCTACTGACAACGCTGTCAAAGAATAATTGACCAGAAACCCTGTCCGAGTATTCATACCTTAAGTATAGATGAGAGTTGTAACAAATTTATGGTTCTCCAACTCGATAACAATCTGACAAAATCATATCACAAATACTAGGTGGAATCAAAGAAAACTAAATTAGAATTGCCTTCTATTAACTTATGTCTTCTTCTCCTTCTCCTTTTGCTCAACAGCCCTAAGTATGTGACTTTGGCTTCCTGAATAATTGTTTCCCACTTTCTTCTATCCAACACTTGACAACCATTTGTCTTATATCATCTTCCCCGTCATCCTGTCAACTAGACTTTGGCCTCCCTATTATTATTATTGCTATTATTTTTCCATCTAGTTTCCAGTGGAACACTTTCTTTGTCGTCGTGTCTTCTGGGATCCGTATAAGGTGTCCCAACCTTCATTCCAACCTTCGATTCGTAATTTCTGTCACGATATATGGTGATTTGTATATACTTTGTATTTCTTCATTTGTTTTAAAATACCACACTCCGTTTTGTTTTGTGGAACTATATATTTTTCTCAGGATTTTCGTTTCTTGTGTACTCAACCTCTCTTCCAAACTCGATGACATGACCCATGCTTCTGCTCCACATATATTTACTGGTCGCATTATGATTTTTTATACTTGGATCTGTAATTTCTGGGTTGTATACCTCATATTATATATATAATATATATAAGAATGTGTAATAACACACATTTACTGCTGCTATTTTATCATTAATTTGTATTGCTACATCATTATCATGTTATCATCGTTCTTCGATATTTGATATACTTCTATTCTAAATTCACAGATATTTTCTAATATTTGTCTTCTTCTTCTTCGTCTCTCCCTTTTGCCTTTCAGCGTCGGGTTAGCCATTTCAGATATCCCTTCTTATCTGCAGCCTTGCGCTGAACCTCCTGCACCGTTGCTCCTCTCTTTCTACATATCTCTTCAATGCTCTGATCCCACGTTCCTCGAGGTCTGCCCACTGCTCTTTTCCCCTCTGGCCTTGCATTCCATATTGCCTTGGTTTTTCTGTGACTTTCCATTCTTATCACGTGACCAAACCATTTTAAACTATTTTCTTCCATCGTGTGTACTAATGGAGTTTGCTTAAGCTCTTCTCTTATTTGTGTGTTTCTTATACAGTCTCTCTTGGTTTTGCCCGCTATTTTCCGAAGAAATTTCATTTCTGCTGCAGTTAGTCTGCTTTCCATTTTCTTATTCATAGGTAAGCTTTCTGTAGCATAAGTTAATGATTTCTTATAGACTGTGTTAAATATTTGTAGTTTTGGTTTGTTTCCTATTCCCATGTTCAGTACGTTATTGTATACTTGATAGTAAATTTTATTGGCCTTTTCAATTCTATTATTTATTTCGGCATCTTGCCTGCCATCCTCTGAGATCACTATACCTAGATATTCATATGTCGCTACTTGTTCTAATATCCTTCCCGCCCAGGAAACATTGATTTCTTTTCTGTCCCTACCTATGTGCATAACTTTACTTTTGTTGGTGTTAATCTTCATTCCTCTATCCTGTAATGCACTTCCCCATTCCTGTATTGCTACCTTCATCTCCTCTTCATTACCAGCGATTAAAACTATATCATCTGCATATACCAAGGACTGTATCCAAACCGGTTGCATCCTCCAATTTCCTACTTTATATTTCTTAGTTCTCCTTTTTGTTTGTTTTATGATTTGGTCCATGAAAATTATAAATAGTAGTGGGCTTAAAGAATCTCCCTGTTTAATTCCCTTTTCCATTCTAAATTGGCCACTCTTCTGTCCATCTAATCTAACCTGTCCGTATACATCTTTATACATACATTTTATAACTCTAATGAGTTTCTTTGGCACTGGCATCTTCTCTAAAGCTTTCCATAGTTCCTTTTTTGGAACCATGTCAAAGGCTGATTTGAGGTCTATGTATGCAATATACATATCCTTTCCTCGACTTAGAGCTTTATCTATGAGCGTTCTGATTATGTGGATATGGTCTTGGGTCTGTCTAAAAGGTCGGAATGCGGCTTGTTCTTCCTCAAATTCCTGTTCAACAAATCTTCTTAGTTTGTTTTCAATTATTCTGGAGAAGACTTTGCTCACACAGGAAGCCAGAGATATGGCTCTGTAGTTTTCACATCTCAATGTGCTACCTTTCTTATGGATGGGTATAATTATATTATTTTCCCACTCTTTTGGTATTTCTTCTTTTTCCCATATATTTTTGAAAATAGCTACAAGCCAATCTGTAGCCTTATCACCACCATATTTAAGCATCTCTGGTGCGATGCCGTCAGGGCCTGCTGCTTTTCCTATGTTCAGTTTTAGTAGAGCTTCTTCAACATCCCTAAAGACTATTCCTTCCTCGTCCGCCGCGCTGGGTCCATGCCTCTCACACATTTCCCCCTCCTCCACAAAAGCCTCCACAGAACCTTCCACAGAGCTTTCCACTTCTGGGCGTCTTCGTTCGTGTCTCTCACACACTTCCTCCGACACTCTTTCTGTCTCCCCTCCGAAAAGATCTGCGTAATACTTCCTCCAAACTTCTAATATTCTCGCGGGATGTGATTCCATCTCACCATCACTGTTTATTACATTTCTCACTGGCTTTTTATATTTTCTTCTCAGTCCATTAATGGTTCGCCAGTACAGACTCTTGTTTGCTCTATAATTCTTTTCGACTTCGTTTCCAAATTCTTCCCAGGTCTGCTGTTTCGACTGTTTGACCGCTATTTTTGCATTGTTTCTAGCTTCCCTGTATTGTTCCCAATCCTCATGTCTTTTGGTCTGTAGATATTTAAGATAAGCCTTCTTTTTGATTTTAACCAGTTCTTTAACCCTTTCATTCCACCATTTAGTTCTTTTGAATCTCGTATTTACTGTTTTTGAACCGCATACCTCCGTTGCCGTTTCAATTATAGCTGTTTTGAAGGTACACCATTTTCTTTCCAGGTCCCACTCTTCTACGTTGCCATACTTAAGTAACTTGATACGTAGTTTTTCTTGATATACCTTTCTTTTCTCTGTTCCCCGTAGTTCCTCGACCTTTATTTTTGAGTACTTTTTAGTTTTTACACATTTCTGGATCTTGATGTTAACTTTCATTACAACTAACTTGTGTTCAGTGCTAAGCTCCGCACTCCTATAGACTCTAATGTCTTGTACTGCATATCTAAATGCTCTGGTGTATGTGAAGTAATCTATCAAACTTTTGTATTCTACATGATTTTTTACTGTTTTGAATGTAAATTTATGTATTGATTTGTGAGGAAACCAAGTGTTGCCTATCAATAGCTGGTTATCCACACACATCTCTATCATGCGTGTTCCATTCTCGTTTCTAATTCTTTCTGCTCCATGCTCTCCCATACTTCCTTTCCCCACTCTTCTATCGTTGCCTATCCTAGCATTCCAATCCCCCATGATGATAATGTGGTTGTTATTCTCTCTACTAATGTTTATGGTTCTCTGTAACTGCATATAGAATGCTTCTTTTTCTAGTATTTCCTTGTCATCAGGTGGAGCATATATATTAATTAGTCACTCTTTCTTCAAGTTGTATATCCAGTTTTATAATTCTCGAGTTTACGGGTTCCCAAGAAAGCACTCTAGCATTTACATCTGGGTCAAGTATTATTCCTACTCCCTCTTTCGCTCTTGTTTTCTCTCCAACTCCTGAGAATCTCAGTACATATCCCTTATCTAATTTTACTTCCCCATTTCCTTTCTTTTTTGTTTCGCTGATACCCAATATCTTCAATTTGTATTTTTCCATCTCTTCCACTATTTCTACTTCCTTGTCTGTTAAAGATGTTATGTTCCATATACCTATTCTCGTACCATTTCGAATGCGCGGTTGTCTTTCAGTTGTCGATTGATTTCCGAGGCTAAATATTTGGCTCTGAATCTAATGTAACCCATGAGTGGGTGATTAACCCTACGTCATGGTGTCGGATGGGCTACGGCCCTCAACGTTTCCCGGCTAAACGCGGTTTTCTGTCGGGGTATCCTTCCCTTAGCCTTTGGGAATCCCTCCCCCTCCTACAAGGCAGCAGGTGGTAAGGAAGCGGGATTTGTTGGGGAAGATAGGTCGTTGTGAAACACACTTCGTCTGGTACCTCAGCTGAGACCTGTCCGGCTTGGGTGGCCCTGCTGGTAGTTACACTACCGCCGGCATAGCTCTGAGCTTCGCTGGTACGCGCAAACCCTCGCCACCCGCACGGACAGTGCTTCGTTAAGGTGGTGTTCCCTGGGAGGGCTAATATTTGTCTCTGTACAAAAATTTGATCTGTTGCTTCCCTCCTTTGTCCCAATCCACACTGATACTCACCCAATATGTCTTCAGCATATAGTTTAAACCTATCCGCCAACACACGGGAAAATATTTTGTGTGTAAATTTCCATAACGATATCCCTTTTTATTTCCCACATTACAGTTAATCACCTTTTTATGTATAGGGAAATAATGCTGTGTGCCAGACTTCTGGCATTTCTTCTTCTCCCTATACCAACAATTTCATTGCATATTTATTTATTTCTACAATGCTCTACCTCCTGCTTTTCTAAGCTCAACAATAATTCCATTCCCCTGATGCTCAATAATTTTCATTTTTTGTTACATTTTCAGTTATTTCCTTATTTCTTAATTTTCGCAGGATAGGTTCAGGTCCTTCGTATTTCACGACTATCCGTTTGCATGCTGCATAATTTAAAATTATCCTTAAATAATCTACTCTTGTTTCAAGAACATTTTCTTTATCTGCCACTGCACTTCTTTCTGTATCCCTGTAGATCGTTATCTTGACGTCACTTACCAAATTCCCTCGTAAAGCTCCTGGATTTATTTGTAGCATACTTAAATTGTACTTCCCTTAGGTTCTCGTTCTCTCTTTCTCCTCTTAAAAGTGGTCTTTTTTATTCTTCTTGCTCCCAGGTATTTCTGTATTTGATCTTTTGGCCCTACTTTGCGCGCTTTCTTTAGTTCTTCTAGAACTAGATCACATACCCCGCAAACCTCCCTTTTCCCTCCTTCCTTTGAAATTCACATAGTATCGTTTTTACTGCTTCGTTGATATACTCCTTATTAACACTTCACTGTGAATCATCATCTCCAGGTTCTATCTTTTTCGGGCTCTTTCATTTTTTTCAGCTGTTTTTCAACTTCGTCTTTTTGAACTCAATATCCATCTCCCGTTTTTAGTCCGCCAATAATTACTTTAATGTTCTGCACCTCTTTTTATCGTTGTAGACGTTCGTCTGTACCTTATCTTCACCATATAATGGTCACTATCCACATGGATCCCCCAGCACGATCGATTTGTTAGTCCCTTGTCTTTTATACATGATCAATTTGTCACTGTTATGCCATCTGATATTTTCCAGGTTCCTGTGCGGAATGTCTTGTGAAGAAATAACGTGCGACGCATTGTCACATTCTTCATGGTAGTAAAATACTATACCAACTTCCAACCTTTATCATTCTGCTACTTATGCAATGCTACGTACGGCATAATGTTCTCATACCTTTCTATCTGAGCGGTCATATATCATATGATCATCAACTCGTGCTTTGTTGCCCTTTTATAGATATTTCTCAGTTTAGTATAGAAATCCTCTTTATCTACATCGCCTTTACCTTCTATTGTACATATGTACACATAAAAGTGGTATTGAAGAATTTCACACTAATTCTTAATGACCAGAGTCTTTCATCCTATACCTGGAAATTAGTAATCAGTTGTTTATATCCTGTACGGTAAACCCTGCTCCTAATTCTGCAACATTATATATATATATATATATATATATATA